>RJVU01042551.1:5370542-5382500 GCA_003731715.1 Anabarilius grahami
AAAAAAAAAAAAAAAAAAAAAAAAAAAAAAAAAAAAAAAAAAAGTTCAGACAAGGAAAGAAATGCACAGTGATCACTCAAAGTAAGTCACCAGACCAGAGCTGAAAGCTAAACCTGACCTCTAGACAGACAGTTGTTCAGCCACATTAATTCACAGCGCATTTCTCAAAAGAAACCCGACCCTGCTCACCTAGAGAAACTAGTTTGGGTGCAGGTTCAATAAACAATTAGACTTTATTTATACACTGCCATTAAAAGTTTTAGATCGGTAAGAATTTTGAATGTTTTTGAAAGAAGTCTCTTCTGCTCACCATTTTGATCCAAATTCACATTATTTATTTATACAATCTTTATTTGATCCAAAATACAGTGAAAACAGTAATATTGTGAAATATTATTACAGTTTAAAAGAACTGTTTTCTATGTGAATATGTTGTAAAACGTAATTTATTCCTGTGATGCTAATGCTGAATTTTCTGCATCATTACTCCAGTCTTCAGTGTCACATGACCCTTCAGAAATCATGCTAATATGATGCTCAAGAAACATTTCTGATTATTATCAACATTAAAAACAGTTGTGCAAATGATTCTTTGATCAATATAAAGTTCAAAACAACAACATTTGTCTGAAATAGAAAATATTTTAACATTTTAAATGTCTTTACTCTCACTTTTGATCAATATAATGTGTGCTTGAAGAATAAAAGTATTAAGTTCTTTAATTTATTTAAAAACAAAATTCTTACTGACCCAAAACTTTTGAATGGCAGTGTATAATGTTATAAAAGTTTTCTATTTCAGATAAATGCCGTTATTTTGAACTTTCTTTACATTAATCATGAAAGAACTGTTTTTAACACTGATAATAATAAAAAAATGTTTCTTGAGCATCAAATCAGCATATTAGAATGATTTCTGAAGGATCATTTGACACTGAAGACTGGAGTAACAATGCTGAGAATTCAACTTTGATCACAGGAGGGTCATTCTGTGTCAAATCAACCAAATTTCTGAAACTTCCCCGGCTCAAATTTTTGATTTTGTTATTTTTTTCTGAGGAAGGACAAACATAAATAGTGATGAAAGCCAAAATTCTAAATGTCACAGATGTATATTTAGACTGTTGGCATATAATGAAACAAAGATTGATAAAGTCATCAGATTTTACTAATAGACCAATCTCTGTGCAAAAATAAAATAACGATACTGCCATCTTTCTAAAGTCATTTTTTACACCCCTCTAATCTGGCTCCAAATCTCAGGTGAAAATTGTCATTTTGACCCCCCTCTACAAAATAGTGGATTGCTCAGTAAATTTACATTACATTTTATTAACAAAATCAAAAATTTGAGCCGGGGACCTCTGGTTGATTTGACACGGAATGGCCCAGGAATAAATTACAGTTTAGAATATATTCGAATAGAAAACAGTTATTTTAAATTGTAAAAATATTTCACAATGTTATGTTTTTTTTTTAGATCAAATAAATGCAGCCTTGGTGAGCAGAAGAGACTTCTTTTAAAAACATTAAAAAAATCTTACTGATCAAAATGTTTTTGATATATATACAGTACAGTCCAAAAGTTTGGAACCACTAAGATTTTTAATGTTTTTAAAATAAGTTTCGTCTGCTCACCAAGGCTACATTTATTTAATTAAAAATACAGTAAAAACAGTAATATTGTGAAATATTATTACAATTTAAAATAACTGTTTTCTATTTGAATATATTTCACAAAGTAATTTATTCCTGTGATGGCAAAGCTGAATTTTCAGCATCATTACTATTACAGTCTTCAGTGTCACATGATCCTTCAGAAATCATTCTAATATGCTGATCTGCTGCTCAAGAAACATTTAATGTGTACAATTGTACAAAATATTTGTGTACAATATTTTTTTTCAGGATTATTTGATGAATAGAAAGTTCAAAAGAACAGTGTTTATCTGAAATCTAATCTTTTGTAACATTATAAATGTCTTTACTGCCACTTTTGATTGATTTAATGCATCCTTGCTGAATAAAAGTATTAATTTCTTTAATTTCTTTTCAAAAAAATAAAAATTTAAATTCTTACTGACCCCAAACTTTTGAACGGTAGTGTATAATGCTACAGAAGCTTTGTATTTCAGATAAATGCTGTTCTTTTGAACTTTCTATTCATCAAGGAATCCTGAAAAAAAAAGTACACAACTGTTTTCAACATTGAAAATAATCATAAATGTTTATTGAGCAGCAAATCAGCATATTAGAATGATTTCTGAAGGATCATGTGACACTGAAGACTGGAGTAACGATGCTGAAAATTCAGCTTTGCATCACAGGAATAAATTACTTTGTCAAATATATTTAAATAGTACACAGTTATTTTAAATTGTAATAATATTTCACAATATTACTGTTATTTACTGTATTTTTAATTAAATAAATGTAGCCTTGGTGAGCAGACGAAACTTCTTTTAAAAACATAAAAAATCTTAGTGGTTCCAAACTTTTGGACTGTACTGTATATATATATATAATATACACACACTACACATTCTACTGGATGACATGCTGAAGTGATAATCAGTTTTGTTTTTTGCAGATTTAGTGGCTTGAATCTGACAGTTAGCGTAACTGAGTCAGTGTAAACATTACACACCTGTGCAATCTCTCACGACCTCACATGGACCCAATCACCATCGAAACACAGCAGCAGTGTGCTCTTGGTTTCAGGAGAGAACAGAAAACATCCAGCACATCTGCTGGAGCCACAGCCGCAGCCCTCTCTGAACTCTGATACCACAGTCATCACACTGTAAACGCTCCTTCAGAGGTCTGAGAGATTCTTTTAGGACGAAATGAAAACAAACAGAGACCAGAGATCTCGGGAGGCTGCTTCAATCTGCAGTGCCATCTTGTCCACTTATAATTTA
Organism: Anabarilius grahami; assembly: GCA_003731715.1. Classification (NCBI taxonomy): domain Eukaryota; kingdom Metazoa; phylum Chordata; class Actinopteri; order Cypriniformes; family Xenocyprididae; genus Anabarilius; species Anabarilius grahami. Next base: position 5,373,464 of record RJVU01042551.1, read on the forward strand.
CTTCATGACTACATTTGTGTGATGCCAAATATTGTTGGGCGTTAGAGGTTCACAATGACACCACAGATTTACCACTTATTGTAGTTTTATGGACATAAAAATATGGGAAGTATATGGATCGATGATGGAATTTTTTATATTTTTTATTTTCATAAGAGTCCATTTTGAAATTGAGATATATTCATCTATAAATAAGCTTTCCATTGATGTATGGTTTGTTATGATAGGACAATATTTGGCAGAGATTTGAAAATCTGGAATCTGAGGTTGCAAAAATATCAAAATATTGAGGAAATTGCCTTTATAGTTGTCTAAATGAAGTCCTTAGCAATGCATATCCACTCACAAAAATAAATTGATATATTTACAGTAGGAAATTTACAAAATATCTTCATGGAACATGATCTTTTCTGATTATCCTAATGATTTTTGGCATAAAAGAAAAATCGATAATTTTGACCCATAAAATGTATTGTTGGCTAAAATATATTTAAAAACTGTTTCGAAAATAATGAGTACAGTCACATGTATACAAGGACAATGTTATTAAGTTTTAGTTGATCGTTTTTCAAATCTTATGAAACCAATGTGAATACAAAGAACTTGATAAATGTGCTCTAGATTTGAACTTTTATTTACCATGGACACTCTCAAATGCCATTGGTCCATATAAAAATATTGTCACAATCTATATGTATGTGACATTTTTTTTATATGCTCCTAATTCTGAGGAAAGTTATTTTTTTCCATTTCCACAACATTAATGCAAAGTGCATAATATAGTGAGGAGACGTCAGGTAGTTCGAAGGTGTTTACCATCCAGAGCAAACTTTTGTGGAAAGTTAATTTTGGCAAGCTGTTTCGAACTCCCGAAACAAACTCCTGAAACTTAATTTTGGCCCGATTTTTTTCTAAATGTTGTCACACCAGTTCATTCTTCAATTTTGGGTGAAGTATATCGGGGCCTTAATTTTCTGCCACCAGGGTAGGCTCCTCCCACAAAAAAAACACATCATCCCTGTTTGCGAACACCCAAATGGTCTCTAGATCTGGTCACAACTAAAATGAACTAAAATTACATGTGAGCCTAATTTTAAGGCCAGAGTATGTAAAGTGAAAGGCCTGTTTTATACTTGTTATATTTTTTGTTTACCAAGTTCTTTTAAAGAGGAATCGAGAGCAAAAACACCAAAAGTCAAACTCTGCCTAATCTAAAATTATAAGTGAACTGCGGGCACTCATTCATTTAATGAACATTAAAATGCTTAAAAGCAAGCAGTTGCTATGAAGCTTAATAAAACAGAGCAGACATTGCATCACCTCGTTGCATAATAACCCTAGGCATAAAATTACCCTAGCAAGTGCAGTGCAAAACATATTAATTTGAGCTCTTCGCAAGCTATTTGTCCACAGCTGTACACAGCAGCGCCTGATGCTGGAGCGAGGCTTTATAAAACATGTGATTCGCAGGTCCACCCTTCCACATCCTCAATCTCCTACTGCACAACAGAAAAGGGAAATATGAGAAACCATTTTAATAGACACTTGCAACATGTGCATTCATTAAAGACTACTGACACATAGTGCCAATCATAGCTGGTACGCTGCAATATAAACTTTAATTTATGTAATATGTTGTAACTATTTTCTAAAAACCAGTTTAGGCCAAGAAAACAGTCTTTCTGCTGCATTTCACACCATTTAGCTGTGACTATATAGCACAATATGTGACACTATAGCACATTCGTATATTTTAATGCCTACTGCACTCAAGAAAGTTATCCATTATAAACTTTATCCAACTTAACGTACTCTTCTCCAAAATGTCTAAACTTCCAGCAAAGTATCAGGGGGCCATTAGATATGAGAGCAGATGTTTATTTAAGCCATAGATTGTAACGAGATGTACACTGCTCTTATTAAGGTACAGAAGAATAAATGAAGAGCTGTAAAATCCACATCCATAAAAATCCAACTAACGCAAATTACAAACCCAAAGTGCCAATAGCGAAGTCCATTTCAAGACTTTCTGTGCCTGAAAGCTAAGAATCTCAAGCTAAATCAACTAAAAAAAGGAAAACAAATCTCTATAACATAAATGCACCTTCAAACCTTTTGGTACTGAACAGCACATTTAAGTCTTTTGCAAGTCAACTGGACAAAAGCGTCTGCACAATAAGTAAATGTAAATTTGTTTATGTACATTTTTTGACTGTACTAAAGCATAAAAACACCATAATATGTTTGCAGATATTTAGGAAACATGCTAAGTTCACATTCTCCAAAAAACAATGCTACGTTTTTCTACTTTGAAATGTGAGTTCCGTGTCTGAATGTCTGTTTCCGTTTTGGTCTGTGTGATCCCGCCCACTGCCAATTTATCCAACAGTATTTCGACACCCCGGGTTGCCAGTTGGCAGAATACAGCGTATTACAGCCATGGAAGCCAGCAAACGAACTGGGTCAGAGATCTCAGATTGTACCCGACCTAAAAAGCCTCAGCATCCATCTAAAAAGCTATATGAATGGGAGCATATTAAAACACGGATAAATCAACTCATTTGTAAGGCTCGTTGCCTTGCATTGTAAAATGTTTTTGCTCTTGTTGCATGTCCTCAATCTGGCAACCTGACGTGAGCATCGAGAGTCTGAGGGGGAGGGGGCGGGAGAAACAACTCTCTCCAGTATTTTGAATTTGGAGTGCAGTACCCATTTCAACCACTAGCTATTAATATTACATACTGCTAATGAATTTGTGTTGAGTGTCTATAGCTGTGCCCCATTTCGGAGGATGCATCCTCTGGAGGTCGGATTTGTAGGCTGCATACGTCATCAAGGATGTCTTATTTGAGAAAAGTAACCGTAATAAATTTGACTGTTACTCCTTGTGAAATACTGTAATTTCTTTCTTATTTTGCAATCTAACAATTACTTTTCTTAAATGAGACCGGCTCAAAGATGTATGTGGCTGACAAATGCGACCTCCAGAGGATGCAGCCTCCGAATGTCAGAAACACAAGAGATGGGCCTCCCGCTATGGCCTACTATTGGCTATCACATGTCAGTTCTGCTCTCGCCACACACGACTGTGATAAGAGATGAACACAGACCTCTATCTGTCAGCAGACATGTGCTCTCTGCTACAGGCCAGCTGCAATCATGAGTCACTCATTTCCTGTGTGCTACAAGTCCAGGCATTAAAAAAATCAATAGACCTTAGTCAGGGTAGACGTTATGTTGAAATGAACATGGATGAAAACGAGATAGACTTACAGTCTGTACAATGGCATGTAATGAACAAAGCAGAAGTCTTCAGCCCTGCTCCTGCAGAGTTCAGCTCCAAACACACCTTAACCAGCTAATCGAGCTCTTCAGGATCGCTCGGAAAATACAAGCTGAAGTAGGCTGGATATAAATTGCCAGGAGCAGGGTTGAAGACCTCTGAAATAAAGGTCAAAAATCACACATGCTTTCACAACTTTCAAATTTGTTTAATGGAGTCTTGTTTTCATTCCTGTAAAAAAATCAAATATGGCGCAACCCTGAGGAAGGTCTATGTGGAGGAAAGTGTGCTAAAAAAATTATAAACCTATACGGTTTCTTAATAGCGGGATATGTGAGCAGTAGGGGTGTAACTGTACACAGAAGTCACGATTCAGTACATACCTCGGTTTTGGGGTCACGGTTCGACGCCTGAGGCTTCCCATTTCCAGGACACGCATATTTCATATTTATTTTAAACTGTAATGAGACTTCCACGACACAAATTGGCACAATGCCAAATGATTTTGTCTCATTATAACAGCAAAAACAACTTGAAATGCCTTGTCATTTTTGGTCATACAGATAAGAGTAAGACAACATTAAAAAAGGGTCCGTTTTTATTTGTGTACACTCACAATAAAAACAAAACATTGTGCTTTTGTAAAATGAAGAAAAAACAAACAGGATGCCATTTTCTGCCATCCCAGTTTCCTTTCATGAAGTTTGTTGTGCGTATCACAAAAATGAATCGAAACTCTACTAGCAAGCTCTTGCATGCCATCTGAACTCTTGTTTTGGGTTGGTGCATAGATCGTCTCTTCTTCTTCTGCTTTTTTCCCTGTTGTGGCGGTAAGCAAACAGTGCTGCATTACCGCATGCACTCCCTTCTGGATTACAGTGAGCCTGTGACTGACTGTATTCATCATTTGACTGTATGCACCGAACCGTGCTATCCCTACTGTGACGGTTCGGGATGAATACATGTACCGTTACATCCCCAGTGAGCAGATATGGCATTTAACTGATAGTTGTACATAATGCGTATATATAAAATGCAATGAATTTATATTCCATGTTCCTGGATTATCTTGATCATATTAGGCACAAATGGTGAGCCTTTCATTTGCCAGCCTAGATCTTTATCAGTCACTACACAGCAGCCCACTCATGTCTGCGCATCTCAGCATCAGTTATCAGATCTAGGTGAAGCGACACCACTGCCAGTCTGTGACTAAACCGCTGTAATTTTAGTGTGATACTTAGGAAGTAAAAAGTGTGTTCTGGAAAGGCTCATACTGTCTCAGATCTAATGCTGTTCTTGACACTGAAGACAAAGAGACTAATCAATTGATAAAAAAGGAGACTAATAAGGAAGGAACTGCACAGACATACCATGATACAGCAGGACAGCATGGATAGGACAAACTCATGTCCTGCAGGCCAATCCAGACAAAACTCAAGATACCTCTGACACTAGTGATCGTCCATATTATTTTACTAACAAACTTTAAGAGACATACAGTATCTACTCTATCATATAAAGCTAGTGTACTTCTGCTCAGATCAGAGCGTGCATATACTTGTGCATAACTGAAATATCTTCATTGTCCATACAATCAGATCAAATAGCAGGCAAACAAAGATCAGCCTTATAACTATTCAATGAGTAGACTAACGAACTAAAAGCTGATAGAGGGCCACAGGTCAAAGGAGGAGGACTGCAGTCGATCAGCAGTGTTTAGACTCATCATGACTTGTCTGAATCCAGTAATGAATGCGGAACACTATTAAAGACATGTGTTACAGTGATCAACGAGTTCAGGAGCGAGTAATCGATCAGTAATGTTTACACTCACCATCAGGCTGCTGTGACTCCACCATATGACCGCAGTTATAATCCACACCAGAGCCCTGCTACACACTCCCCACGCCATCATACACACATATAAACACGCAGACTTGCTAAGTATACGGCAGATATAGGTTTGTTTTACGATAGTTTACGGTGTCATTGTACTGGTTACAACTGACCAGACGGGTTCAATGCGTTTATCAGCTCGCTTCCTCTTTCTACTCTTGCGCATGCGCACAACACACTGGAGGCGGAGCTGTGAAACGACGTCACTTCACCTTTGACCGGAAACGAGGATTCATATTTTTTTGTTGTTGTTGTCAACGTATAAAAAACAAATTACATAAGAATAAATTAATCAAGTAATAATAATAATCATAAACGCGGGTAATAATAAATAGGAACTGTAATAGTTCTTTTTGCAAAGAATACATATTTTTGAATCTTTTTATTATATATTCTTTTTTATTATTTATTATCTTTTTTTCCTCGACTGGTCTTTTCGTCATGCTGTTCAAAAGAAATTTAAATAAGTAAACAAATACTTTATAATGTTTAAATAATTTAATTATGTCAAATGTCAAAAAACATCTCCCAGTTGCATTTTTTTTTTTAAATGAGTCATCTCAGTATCCACTTTATTTTTATGGTAAGAGCAGGGGCTGGNGCAGGGGCTGGGCAGACATTTTTAGCTTGAATGTTTCATTCGCTTCCCGTTATTTTTGCTGCAGAAAAACCGTGTGCTAAGCTCCTTGATGTTGAACACTGGTATTTGTTATCATATTATTTTAATGTATTATTGTAATCATAAGCACACTGGTTTGTAGCATAGCTTGTTTTACCATTTACTACTTTGTTGTTCTTCTATTTACCTAGGCTATAGACGCTAAAGAATCAGAAGTCTCACAAATTCACAGGAAATAGCTTACTTCCTCACTGAAATAAGACGGATACCGATATTAACCACAATTCCTCAAGCAATCAATTGGATCATTCAGACCAGTAGGGGGTGGGATGGGGACATCCAGAAATCTGAGATGAAGAGTCCCCACTATCCTCTATAGAGCAACAACCTACTCTACACAGCTATTGCACATCATAACAGCTGTTATACACGTTAGGCCGACCTCAATGGTGCAACTTTTTTTTTTTTTGTATAGGCATTATTCCATTTTTGCTCCACAATATTTACGTCCCTCCTACTGTCCTTTTTATTGTTGTCTCTAATTGCTGTAATATTTGGAACCACGTTTTGTTTTTCTCCATTGCCCTTGACTGTGTTAGCAATGACAATAAACCTGACTGACTTTGACTTTGAGTTAAGTTAATTAATCATTTGAACCATTTGCTTTGAAAAATGATTGTTTCGAACGCCACACGCTGGTGACCCCTGCTGGTCAAAACATGTAAATGCAGCAAAAACTCAGGTCAAACATGCATAAAAAGCTTTTACAAACCCATTGCAAATGTTTTATTGAAAGTATAATCTATCAAATGCAGTTAACTAATCATCTAATACCATTAATTATTAAGTGTCTGCATAATATGTGTTATTTTATCAATTTCCATGGCATGTTTTGTTTGCTATATGGATGGCTCAGCTAAACAGGCCATTTACAGACTATTAACTACTATTATTAATTTAGGGTAGGAATCGGTTACGTCTCATAAATTTCTACAGTGGTGTATTTGTTTTTTAATTTGAAACAAGCCAGTGTGTATTCATCATTCCTAATACCAATGCAAACATATTATAAATACTACACAGTGTGATGAATCTTAAAGCTTTATAGATGCTGGAGGTGCAACAAGTGTTCCGCTCTCGCGGTACTTTGATGTCATATGGCGATCGGTCTGCGCAGCGCCGATGCATCTCGAACAAGCCATTTGCTACAAAGTGATTGGTTATCAAGGAACACGTGATGCATTTACAGTTACGCTTTGTCCAATGTGTGAGCCGCGGAGGTTGGTCTCTTCATATCCGACCACGTTGGCTGCGAGTTCTACGATTCGCCATACACAGTGGGAGAGGAGAGGAATCAGAACCTATTGTATTTTGTAGGCCGGAGGGAAAGAAACTGATATGTAGAGCAGATGTTAAGATTCTACTTTCGTAGTTTAGAGAATTTGAGAGAAAGGTAAACTCAACAATGATAAAACTGAGGGGGAAAAAAAAGCTCGTTTATCATTTATTCTGAGGAACAAATTAGCTCTTGTGTCGACAAATTAAGGTGAGTGTATCTGCTGGTAAATTAACATGAAAGTTGACTTTAGTTTGAAGTCATTTAAAATAATGGGAACAACTTATTTGTGGCTTAGTAATGAGTCATATTTTTTCTTTTGGTATAATTTGATACTGAAAAGTAAGATTGATTACCCATAACTAAACTAACTGCTAGTTGGGCTAGTCGGTTGCATAATGGCGATGTTAATGCAACTGGCCCCTGAGCACGTGTTTGCAGCATGACAGATCGCATTTACTGTGAAATTACACTCGCGTTTATTTAATCAAGCTTTGTTTTCATATGATTATACCATTAACACAGATTATTTGTATTTGTCCCCATTTAGGATTATTTGCAGTGGACTCTGGAGCCAGTGACTATTCGGTAAGGCCAGGCCTGAAATTGTTGGATGAAACGTTTTCAGTTTTTATTGGTCTGGAATGATGTTTTTAATGCGTTAGACTGCTGATTATCACTGATGTGAACTAAAATCAAATCACTGACCGGATTCTGACTACGTCTCTTTGATATTACAGCTGGAATTGTGGAACCTTGACACAGGTGGAGAAGGTGAATTGGAAGAGGCTAAGGTTTGTATGTCCCACACTGTGCTCTTATCTGTAATGACAATGTTTAATTCTAGACAAATCTTAGTTATTTGCCATGTGTTTTTGGGAGATGTATAACTTTATATGGTAAAAGGACATTTTGTGGTTAAGCATAATTCTGTATGTGTTCGAGTTTGTGCATAATAAAACAAAATGAATGCCTTTGCCTGTCTGTTATTTGTTGCTGTGTTATAGAGCGCACTGTCACTGAACCTGTGGAGCCCCTTCATGGCTCACTGGGTCAAGAAATGGTGCAACAGTAAAGGCTTGTTATAACTGGAGCCTCTTGGCTTTCCCCCCCCAAGTTGCTCTTTTAAAAGCAATCCACAAAATTCTGAATTAGTTATACAAGTTTAAAGTGCATTTGAAAAGATAATGGAAACACAAATTATTTTTGCAAAAGCCGTTTATCAATTTCCACACACACAATCATGTTGTCAATATGGCCGAACACAATATAAACAAAATATTGTGCAAAGGAATAAGCAGTTGGCAGAGCACGCACAAAAGACCAATTGTGAATGGCAATATTGTAGCACAAACTGTCATTCAATATAAACACATTGAAATCAAGGTACATTTAGTATTGATTTGGACTTAAGTCCAAAATGTATGTGGAAATGGCCACAATCTACGTTCATTGACACCTCAGCACCAGCTAAGATACAGACCTTGTCATGTTTGTTGGATATAAAACACTTTCTCAGACCTGTCAATACCTGTAGAGTTTCTGATAATGGACGAATGTCAAAATTCATTCATGATATTTTAGATGGCAAAGTTCACTTGCCACTGTTAATCCAACAGAAACATCCTACCTGATTTAATACACCATATGACCTGCAAGCGCAGTGAAACTAAAGAAAAGTCTACCTGACAATGAACACACAGCAACACTTGACAAAATATGTCAAACAAGGTGAACAAAAATGCTTTGTACATTCAACAATCTTCTCCACGTGTACTCAACATACGAGTTCATCGGTGTTGTTAATAGAATAGCACTTGTTTTTAGCCCAAGAATCCAATAATTGACCACATAAAACGCTGTGGTCAGCGCAAAATTATCTTCATTTCAAGTGAATATG
>RJVU01042551.1:5382513-5407914 GCA_003731715.1 Anabarilius grahami
GGGGGGGGGGAGTTTGAAGGTAAGGGCGTGTCACACAACCAATCAGCATCTGCCAAATAGAGCCATTCAGGCTTTAGTTCAAAAACCTCTAAGAGATTTAGTTTTTCAATCTATGGGACTTTCCCATAGGGTTTAGGAATAGTGGTTCTAAAGGAATACAAATAACCACAAGGATGTTCATTTATGGGTTGTACTCTTCATCTAGCAACTTAACATTTATGAAAAACAGCAGCTTCAAATTCACATTTGATGTATAATTTATGTAAAAATGTGAAAGCCTCTTTATGTGATGTTTACCACACCTCATTTTACTTGTACAATCAAAGAAAAAAAAAACTATAAGCCAGTAGGGAAGCCATGATCAATTTAGCCTTCCAGGTTAACCTACAAATTGACATCTTTTTGGGTTCTGTGAAATGAATTTGCACCAAAATACACTAGGTTTGATCAGAACTAAAACTATACAAAGATATGGGGAAGTGTTTATGAAGATTAGCCTGTTTATTTAGCTACCCTAACTATGCACATTAGCATTGTCAGCATGTTTTTCCCCCTGCTGTACTGAGGACAGACCTGCGACCCACCATTTGAGAACCACTGATCTACACCCAGAGGGGCAAAGGTTGACTGGACATATCTCACATAGAAAGCTCTTGAACCCTATCCACTAGAATAGGCTGTTTTAGTAGGGATCGCCTAGGAATGAAGGGTTGTTGGCTGGTGTCCCTCTTGAGCACAGTGAAATTGATCTAATTGCATAATCGGACGCCACACAGAGGGCTCAGGCAGCGGTGAATGGAAGAGGATAATGGTGTAGTGGTAGGTCTGTTGTGTTTAAGAAATTATTTGTTGCTTAGAAGCATATGACAATCATGAGGAAATCATAAATGGGTGCAAATATGCCCCGTTTTGGCTTTCTGTTAAAATCACCAGATGCATCCATTACTGGTGTTTGTAACATGTGACTCAAGGATTCACGGCCTTCAAATATCGAACCCTCCAAGGTGGTTTGCAGGCACCCTGTCATACTAAAAGTCCAGTGAGAGCCCTCATATTGTATATCATATCTGCTGACCAGGCCTTGGGCTATTGCAGGAAAGTTTAGGTTGTGCCATGCGACCCCAGGACTTTTGGTAAGTCAGCGTGCATCAAACAGAGGTAGTGTACACTTTACCTAGTCACATATAGACTTTCCTTGTTCTACTGCCTCTTCACTAATTGTTTAACATCCATCACCTTTATGCATTTGAGTGCATCACCAAAATCTCTTTATCCTGTTTGAGGGCCAACAGCATGTGCATTCGGACTGTCCCAATCAAATCAAAAGCAAGCAAGCAAGCAAGCAGTATTGTCCTTTCTTTTAGTTATGGATGTGTTCAGATTTTTCACAGCTCTATTCAATGGGCAATATGGCACCTGTAATTTTCAAGTCAGGTATAGTCTTGCCCTCATGGGACTTTAGTATTTATCTTCTGATTTATACAGCAACATATCTTCACATGTCATCAAGGGATTCCTCATGGTCCAAGGTTTCTTCGTCCTTCAAGGCATTGGCATTGGAACGCGTGTCCATGGCAGAGTGCATGATAGGCAGCCAGACGTCATCCATGTTTGGCATTACAAATATTTTCTGCATAAGGTAATGGAAGCGTCAGAGGGGCAAACATAAAAGTACACATAAAAATACAAACATAAAAGCCTTGTCTAATAGCAGCAAATGAATACATGTAAAGGATAGTTTGGTACATATTCAATGTACTAATATATTTATTTTGATCTGAGAAATTAGTTAAATCTCTGACCACGAATTCGAAAGTGCGTCACTTTTACAGTGTCCTTGTTACACTTTCCATCTACTTACTATAGTAATAATGGTAAATTATAGTAAACACGTAATTAATATTACTCAGTACTTACAATACAGTATTTGTGTATTTACACTGTAACAAGTACACCTTAAAATAGTGTATTTGAAGGTACTTGCATGTATTTGACTCCAAACTGGTAATTATGGGTTGGCAGCTCTTAATTACAGAGGGAAAAACCCTAATGCTGAGGTTTCTAACACCGACTCTCGAGGTCCACTGTCCGGTAGAGTTTAGCTTCAAGCTTGGTCAAACTCGCCTGCAGTGGCCCTTGAGGGCCAGATTTGAGAACCCCTGCACTAACGAATGGCAATCCTTGTCCTATAACACCTTTGAGAAGACCAATCAATTTACCTGAAACTCCTGATTTAGTTTTTTTTCAATCCAGTCTGTCACATGAGCAAAAGTAACCTCTCTCTCGCCCAGTTTAGGCCGAGCTTTCAGTTCCAGACGAGGTGGTTTTCTGAAACCATACCTGAAATAAACAGAAACATCCACATAAGCACATGTCCACATGTCTTCACTCTGAAAACATAATTTCACCATTCCTTACATTAAAAAAGCTACTAAAAACAAATTAAATTCATCATATAAAGTAATTGCGTCTGTTCAGAAAATTTGGACTAATCCAAATTTTAATCCATATGGATTAGTTTTACGATCTCTTTATGAACTTTTTGAAGCGTCAAAGTGGTAGTTGCGTAGACTGTCAATGGAGGGACAGTATTCTCTCAGATTTTAATAAAAACATTTGTTCCCAAAATGAACAATGTCTTACAGGTTTGGAACGACATGAGGGTGAGTAAATGATGAGAGAATTTTAATTTTTGGGTGAACTAACCCTTTAACTGTCAAAAATAAATCTTAATGGTCCTTGAAGACACTTGGTATTTGAGTAAAATATAATTCCTTATGTCTTACTTTAGATTTTTGGCTAAAATTTTGACCGTTTTTGACAAGTTTTGTGAGCTTCCTCCATGCAATGAAATCTTTTAAATTAATTTTAAATCCAATCGTTGAACAGAGGCATGAAATGTCTTGACACATGTACTGAATTATGACCAGCAGATGGCATGATAGTGACATTTAGGATGCCCAAAGATACTGGCTGTGTCCGAAAACTTAGGCAGCTGACTTGTTGCCTCACTGCCCTATCAGGCAATGACGTTGCACGCAGCGTTTGCGCATGAAGGTATCTTGCGAAACTGAGCTAGCTAGCATAACTTCTGAGGTAGAGTAACTTCTGAGGTAGCGTAACGGTTTGATGAAAAATAGAGAAAGCTTTGGTGAAAACTAAGCTAATATTTCAGGATTTCTTCAGGTTTTATAAAAGGTAAATTTAAGACCTTTTTAAGACCAATTAAAGAAAATTAAAGGAATAAATTGAAGGGAACATTACACGTCAATATGTTCTCTAAATGTAAATGTCTATGAAGTTGTTTTAGCAACACTTCAAAGTCTGAAAATACAATTTACAACAGATCTTTAAATAGCTCTGCTCTCAAACATTAGAATATGGAAATAGCTTTTACTGTACCTTAAACCTTGTACCTAGAGTACTGTAAAAGCTTTTTTACTGTAAAAAGTGATTTCTTTTTCGATTTCTTTTTTTCTGTTTGTATTTCTTTTTCAGTAGTTTTGTCTTGTTTTCCAGTGCAAATATCTAAAAGATTCTTTAAACAAGATACATTTACTTTACATAAATGACATAAGTTAAGAAATATGGTCTTGTAAGTGATATTATGATTAAAACAAAAACAAATATCTGCCAACGGGTTCAGAAAAATCAACTTAATTCAGATGAAAAAGTTATTTTCATACCCACTGACAGATTTGTTCTTGTTTTAAGCATAAACTCAATTTTGTTCAATTTCTCACATAATAAGACTTAATTTCAAAAATGTATCATGATTTAAGGATGTTTAGATATTTGTACTGGAAAACTAAAATCCTAAGGAAGATATTCATTTTTTGCAGTGCATGCAATTTAATTAAGGGCCCTATGAAATCCATTTTATTTATTTATTTATTAGTTTATTCTGTTTTATTTTTTCTTGACTCCATTTTCATTTTTAAATTAAATTGTATTAGTCAAAAAGCATGTCTATATTAAAATGTAACAAAAATAGATGTGAAATAGACGTGTGCATTCACGGCGGCCTGAGTTCGATTCCCGTCTCAAGGTCCGTACCAAATTCTGTGTTTTCTGTTTTCATTTTTCTGGATTCCATTTTAATGGTTTACTTAAATTGTTTTGGCAGAAATTCTGTGTTGTGATTTTTATTTTTTCTGGTAATCAAATGAAGGCATAAAACATGAATTTATTTTATCTTTTAATGAAATGAAAATTAAATAAACCCTTTCATTTTTGTTGGCAAATAAAGTGCTGCACAACAAATGTTTACTGTTAAAATTAAAACATGGTAGTGACATTATTCTTTAAAAAAAATAAAGATTTAATAATAATTGTATTACTATTATTATTATTATTATTATTATTATTAATATTGGTTAACTACATCAGTTAACATATTAACAAAAATATTTCTAAAGCATTTATTAAATCTCAGTTAGTTAATCTAAACATTTATTAATACATTATTAAAATCAAAAGTTGTGTCTGTTAACATTAGTTTAATGAACCTGAACTAACCTGAAATACAATGAACTGTTGTATTTTTATTAATTAACGTTAAGAAAGATTAATAAGTACTGTAATTAACGTATTGCTCATCGTTAGTTAATGCATTAACTAACCTTAACTAATGGAACCTTATTGTAAAGTGTTATCGTGTTATTACATTAAGACGTATATTCTAATGTACAATAGTCATATATTTGTGTCACAATTTCTTCAAGTTAAGCCAAACTTTTATTTTGATGGGTTGCCATGAAGACCTTTAAGTTTCTGTGTTTATATAATGACAATATTTTTCTCAAATTAAAAATGCCCATGAAGTGACTCTCAAAGCTGGGTATGTGTGTAGAAGACGAAACCGTGTGTCTGCGCCATTCATTTACACAGAGACATGCAGAACATGCAGGATTCATATTTAAAGATTTAGTTTAACCAAAAATGAAAATTCTGTCATTAACTACTCACCCTAATGCTGTTCCAAACCTGTAAGACTTTTGTTCATCTTCAGAACACAAATTGAGCTGTTTTTAATGAAATATTAAGAGATTTCTGTCCCTCCATAGACAGCTACGCAACTACCACTTTTTTTGCTCCAAAAAGTTCATAAAGTCGTCGTAAAATTAATCCATATGAATCAAGTGGTTAAGTCCACATTTTCTGAAGAGACACGATCGTTTTATATGACGAAATAAAGTTTTACAGATTTGGAATGACATAAGGGTGCATAAATGACAGAATTTAAATTTTTGGGTGAACTAACCCTTTAAAGAGTACTGACCTACTTTTGATTTATCATCCAAAATTCCTTGACATTCCACATTATACAGTAAATTCAATTTTTATGGTATGGATTCTGTGATTCCGCCCACGTTTTCCGCATTGCGGAAATCATAGGGCCCTAATTTAAATCAATATCAATATTAAGGCTTTCTGCTCCAATTTAAGACATTTTTAAGCTTTTGGACTCAGCCACTATCTGACCATAATTCCATGCAGTTGCCATTTGAACAGGATATTAAAGAATGTACTATACCATATCCTGTCTGTTGGAGGAGGTGGAATGTTGACAGCTAGTGTTCCTTGACACTCCTGAACCTCAACCGTCAGGACCAGTGGGGTGTTGGACACCTCCTCCATCTTCTTCTTAATGAACTCAGTCTCTGTGGCTTTCTGGAAATACTTGGACTTGGCAATCTTGTCCACAAAGCGCATGATTTTGCTGGGTCGGTGTCCCCCAACATAACTGTGAAGAAAAGAGTTATTCATGCAGTATGTTTTACAGGTGTGTGGCCATCTTTGATCAGTTAGTTGGTGTTTTAATGCCATGCCAGCTTCCTTGGCTATTTTCATGGTAACAAGTTGAAATACTATAAAAAAGCAAATTAAAAAATTTGATTTAGATAAAACTGGATTCAGGGTTGACTCCTAAACATTTCGCCCATCTTTGACCCACAGACACATTCTGTCTCAGAGCTGGATGGAACTGAAATAAACACTTTGATTGTTGCGATCCTATCAGACTTATGATAGCAACCTGATTCGTAACAAAGCACTGTTCGCCAGAGGAGAACTGGCCCCCTGACTAAGCCTGGTTTCTCCCAAGGTTTTTTTTTTCTCCATTTTAACACCTATTTGCCACTTGTTTGCCACCTGATGTCACCTGATGGAGTTTGGGTTCCTTGCCGCTGTCGCCTTTGGCTTGCTTAGTTGGGGACACTTGACATTTGACTTGACATTTGATATTCAACAGTATTCTTGACATTTAATCAACAGTGCTTCTGATCTGCCTGCATTGACACTATTCTTTAAGAGCTGCTGTGCAGCCAAAATTATGTACCAGTTATCAATGTAAAGCTGCTTTGACACAATCTGCATTGTAAAAAGCGCTATATAAATAAAGGTGACTTGACTCTGTGTTGGGCTCTTTAACATATCCAGATTTAAACACAAGTAAATGGAAAGTTTCTCAATCTCACCCTTCCACTCCTGGAATTTCAGGCACTTCAGCAGTATCTTCCTCATCAGAGGATCCTGCACTCGACGATTCTTCATCACTGTCGGCCAGGAAGTAAGTGCGTGGTCTGGGTCTAGTGCATGCACACAAACAGACAAAAGCATATGCAGCATATTTCTATGATAACTGGCTTTCTGAAAGCAAGGGAATGTGCAAAGCTCTTGCAAACACACCTGTGCTCGAGTTGACATGGCCCTTAACACAAGCAATACACAGTAAAAAAAAAATTCTTTATAAAGATTAAAGCTCTGTTCCGAACCCTAGTGAGCTGTAACACTTTTAGGCCCTTTTTCCACCTGGTATTAAGATGCGTTTTGGTTGATTGGATCACAAGTAGATGAGGGAGACACATTCCCGTTTACACCTGGTGTTTTAATCCGTCTCTTTTGTCCACTTTCAACCAATTCTGTCCTGATTTCTTTGAGTTGAGGGTTTATGGGCGGGTAAATGTATGGTTTTTTTCAGATCTTTTGATCTAATGGACAAAATAAGCTTGCACAATTTACATATGAACGTGACTGGAAATGACAAAAAAACATACGGAGAGCAGCAGCTTTTATTTCTGCTCTGATAGCTGCAAGACCCGCCAAATGCTGCGCGTGTGTGTGTGTTAGAAATCAGGACTGGTGAGAGAACATTGTGCTTGGTATGTTTTTTGTCAAGTTTAAATCCTGTCTGGCTAGAGCGCTTCCCATAATGTTTACTCATTAGGTCAGTAGGCAGAGAGTCGGCGGTCTTTTGTGGCTGTTCGAACACATTCGACCACATGAGCGTCTACACTACAAAAGCAATCCGGTCAAATGCGTTTTCGACTACCTCTGGAAATGGCCAAAAGTGCTTAAAACGTTTTATACACCTCGTTTACACCTGTATTTAGTGTCGTCCACTTGGATCAACCAAAATGCATCGTAAGGAATCATTTGCATGTTTCAGACACAAAGGCAGAATCACTTATTGCAATCCCACTAATGCTTAAGAGCTTGGAACAGAACTTCTATAAGCGCATGCAGACCATAGCGGATGTGGTATGAAGTGAAAATCTGAGAAGCAGCAAAAACATTCAGCATGTAGAACATAATGAGAGATTTCAGAAAAGCCCTGATTCAACTCACCATTAAGGGATCACATCCACAAAGAAATGAGTCCAGCGGAAACAGCAAAAAGAGTAAATGATAAATACATCCAACAGAAAAATAACCCATCAAAAGAACACAGCATCTCACAAAAAAGAAAAAAAAAGAAGCAGCCTAGAAATTTGGAACCAGTGATGAGGAAAATCTGACAACATCTGTATGCATCAGAAATGTCATCCATTCTCTTACCCTTCTTTTCCCTGTTCTCCTAAGCCTTCTCCCTCCTTTCCCAGTCTGGTCAGGTTCATCTTGGTTTCAAGAGTCATAAGAAAGGAACCATTGTACGAGATCTCCAAGTCAAACCAAAGGCCTACAAAAGGAGATTGCCGAAACATATTTGGTCACACTTTAAAATGAATGTCTGAATTTCACTGCATTAAACAACAACAAAACAAAACTCTCCACAGAGAATAATCTCCTGGATTGTGATTATCCAACTGCAATGCTTGAAATCAATATGCTCTAAATTATAAGATATATCAGTGGTTCTCAAACCTGTCCTGGGGACCCCCACCACTGCACATTTTGCATGTCTCCCTCATCTAACACACCCAGTTCAACTCTTGCAGTCTCTACTAATTAGCTGATGACTTGAATCAGGTGTGTTAGATGAGGGTGACATGCAAAATGTGCAGTGGTGGGGGGTCCCCAGGACAGGTTTGAGAACCATTGGGATATATTATTGATACTTTTTCATCATCAATTTATCATTAAGTTTCACTAGCTCACAAAACACGATTACTTTGATTCTCTACTTTTCTGACACAACGAGCCACCAGTTGCCTGAATAAATTCGGATGCCCACGTTGTCCCCTGAACAACAAGCTTTGCTTCACATTTGCATGATTTGAACATCATCCTCCAAATGAATCTGGCTGGACTCTACACCCAGCGTGAGGATACACTGATTAAACTGATGCAGGAGTCACTAGTGAACCCCTGGAAATCTTAAAAGCCATACTGTCACGACGCACACTTCCTCCTGAGCGAGTGAAAGGTCAGTGCTTGAGTTTGCTTCACTCTGATTGGCTCAGACACACACTGATCCTCTGAGCTCAGCAGGCTGCTTCCTAGATGACGAACGAGAAATTTAACAAGCTGGCAGGGGTCTGGCCATTTACCAAATCATACACATCCACCCAAGCAGTAACTGTAGGGGTGCTGCTCCATCGGTACAGCACATTACAGCAGGGATATAACTTGACTGCATCAGTGAGGCACATCTAATGGTTTTGGTAAATGATTTGAGTATGTATAGATAGACTTTTTTTTATTAAGAAATGAACAAGATCACAAGACACTGGCAAAACAAGAACCAAAACTTCAGATTTTCTTAGGCACCCTGTATGAAGATGTAACTTGGTGACTCTTGCTATGGGCTCATGTAGGTTGCTAAAGTGTTCTGGGCCTTTACATAGCCAAGTTTAATACTTAGGGGTTGTTTAAAACACTTTTCTAACCGTTTTTAGCATTATAGCCTTCCTGTAGCTCAAACAGCAACACCAAGGTCATGGGCTCGATTTCCAGGGAATGCATGAACTGATGAAATGTATACCTTTAATGCAATGCAAGTCACTTTGGATAAAAGCATCTGCCTAAATGTAAATAAGTGTTCTGGTGGTTGAAGAAAAAAATTTGACAAAATCGTGGACTATAAAAAGTGCAGTGCATGCTGATTACTGCTACATGCTCTTATAAGGCATTGGATCAGTATTAGGATATTATTACAGTACCTATGGCCAAGAGAGTAATATCCTACTATGGTTTATAGACGTCCTCAGTAAACTTTTCCTGGATGAATGTTGGTCTGACGTCTGAGACCAATTCTGTCAAGAATCTCCCAAATTGATCAGTTCACCCGATTGATTCGTTCAAAACACAGATTCATTCAGAAACAAAGCACCACTGTGTGTTGCTTGGAGACACTCAACAGTTCTGCTCTGGCTTTATAGGTAATATTTTCAATGGCAAAATTGAGCAAAAACAGTCAATAACGTGTCTGAAATAACACTAACTTATTGAGCTTTTGTATAAAATCAATATTACATTTACACTTGTGCTATTCAGGACAAAAACAGCACTCGTGTGATATTGCGCTCGTGATAATGCTTAATTATATTATATTATATAAATGTGAGACAAAAACTTGTGGTATTTTTGCCCCAATATCTTGAATTTTAGGGCCGTAACTGCATTCTATAGGCTCCATCACGCAGTGAGTTGTCGCCCTGCTTCATGTTCGTCACCAATCAAATGTAAGATGAACTACGTAGGTCAGGGGCGGGTGCGCTAAATACTTTAACGTGTTATTTTTTCCCATAACTAATTAATTAAATTAACACATTAAAATCGACAGCCCTGAAATATATATATATTTTATTCAGAAGTACAGACCAGGCCTTACCTCTGTGATCTACAGATGGTTTGGAGGAGCTGAGGATCTTGGGAATGGATATTCCCATGTCCAGCTCAGTGAGGGTCAGCTCATTCATGAAGTACGGCAGCTGTAATAATCATTACACTAAGTTACTGTTTGAAATAAAACACAGTCAGATAGTCTGCTCTGAGATGTATACACATCAGTACTCACCCTGATCTTACTCAGCTTTTTCTGGATCTTTTTGGACACAACGTCTGCCCAGTATTTCTCTCCAAGAAAGTCCCAGAAAATGCGTCCCAAAAGAGCATTGACCCAGGCCTCAGACTCTGCCTCCTGCTCCCGACTCTCTGGAAACTATGAGACAAACACAACAGTAAACAGTTCTTCATTGGAAGACACTAAAGAATCATCACAGACTAAATGTCATTGTTTTCTGGCAATGAGGAAGCTTTGTACTCCAAGTTGATAATATTTCTAAAAGATCCCCTAATGTTTCACCAAAGTATACCACAAGAGGCTAGGTGTTACAGGCATGTTACATAGAATACAGCTTTGAAATACTATGGAATTCATTTGTATGATTACAGGTCTTTCAGAATAGAATAGTTTCAAACATGGCTAATGGTACACCATTAAGATTAGGAATATTTATACCATCTAATCTTATTTATGTAAGAGTGACTGGGCATACAAGTCTCAGTATTTGACAGGTTGAGTTAGTTTAGTTGATGTTTGGTTTTTAAATGTAAGATGTTTTCTGATTTCTGAAAAATGGACATTGTGAAATGTTGTGGACCTTTTTAACGGTTCCTGGGCTGCTTCCAGCACTCTGAACAGGGCTTGTGGCGGGGCTGCCAGTGGACTGGCTAACATATTTGGCCATGTAGACATTGTATTCCAGAACTTTCTGTTTAACACTGGCACCAAGGTCTTTTTGTCTGGGATGAGACTGGAGCACTTCATCCAGACTGCCACGGCTGCTGCTGCGGCTCTGAGCCAGACAGCCTGCTGAGAGAGATCATGGAAATAATGCTACTTATTCTTTAAAAATACAAACAGCTGTAAACATCAACAGATACTTCATCTGTAGAGTATTCATTTCATTACTATAACCTGAAAACCCTGATCAGAGTAGAAGCAATCATTAATTTGAACAAGAACAATCTCATGAGAAATATACATTTTCTTATAGGGGCTATATGTACTACTTTTTTTATGTATTAATCACTTTTTTATTGACAATGTGTGAACAGCTTGTAACAAAACGTATAAAAACAAGACCTTCCCTGACTTCCTAGGTCAGGGGTGGCAAACGTCGGCCCTGGAGAGCCAAAGAGTTCTGCTTCAACACTAATCAAACAAACCTGAACAAGCTAATCAAGGTCTGAAGGGTTACTAGGAAGCTACAGGCAGGTGAGTTTTTAATCAGGGTTGGAGCTAAACTCTGCAGGACTGTGGCTCTCCAGGACCGGAGTTTGCCACCCCTGTCCTAGGTTGTCTAAGAAAGCCTGTAGGACTCAGGATGTTTTTGCCAGGAAAATCAAAAAGATGTGACGATTACGCGCTCGAGAGCCTCTCTTCCATTCAATGACACATGAAATGAATGCTTACACAATGTTCAGGATAATGCCGAAAGAGCAATCCTGTACTGTAATGTCAATGTGTCATGCAAAGAAAAGGGATTAATTCAAATTATAGTCTCACATAGCCAGATCTATATAGTCTATAGTCTCAAATATATTTTTTAATCAAACCATCATTAGTGTAATTTTAATGACCTCATCATACAACATGATGCCGGTGAATTGCAGAGCTGGTGCAAACATATACACATCGCTATGATCAGATACTTTCTGAACTGCTGCTTTTGCTGCGCTATAATTTTTGTTGTGTATTTTGTTTTTGAGATGAAAGCGTGCAGCACATATTTACATAGTCATCTAAACGTGTGGGTGACGTCTGGATGTTAGTTAACAGTATATAACTGCAAAGGTATTTCAAACTTCTTTTTATTTCTAAGCAAAAAAGAACTTCATTATATCGGGGCCTTGAATCACGGTCCGTCTCTTGTATGTTGAGTGTGAGCAGTAAGTTACAGGCTTCAGTTCACTTAACAGCCACTGGTGTCGCTAATAACAAAAGTTTCTGAATTCTACATATAGCCCCTTTAATGAAAGAACTGATGATTTGAATCAAGCGCCACTTGTAAATAAGAACTTCACTCTTACTTGTAGGCAGGCCCGAGGGCTTCTTGGCTTCATATTTCAGTTTGGATGCAAACAGCATCCTTCTGAACCATTCCTCTTTGTCTCTTCCTGTCCTCCCAAACAGGTAGAGCACAGGTTGTGTGTGTGATCTCTTAGGTTCCTCACTAGTGCCTACTGTCTCAGTCCGGTCTCCTGGTGCAGGGGTCTTCTCTTCCACCACCTCGGTCTTATCTTCCTGAGCTTTGGCCATGAAGTCATCCTGCTTGGCCAGCTCAATGCAGATGGGATACTTCTTATTCCACACCCTTTTCCTGGCCAGGCTCTGAGGCACCAGGTAGATCTGTAATACAAGAATTTAAAGTTAACCTTTTTTTTTTTTTTTTTTTTTTNNNTAGTATGTATTCAAACTAAAGGGTTTAAGAAGTTTTGTTTTTCAAAAGTTTGTCAAAAGAACGATGTTTTTAGGTAAGTGCAAATGTGAAATCAGATGGAAGGAAAAAAGGTTTCACCCATTATGCAAATATTACTATGGCATCCTTACCAAGTTTAAATAGGGCTGTACATTAAGTGCTCTGGGCTGAATTCATTGCAGACATTTAAAACTTTAGGATAAGAATAAGTTTTGGCACAGAGGGACAGTCAAGCACACCCACCTTACTGTTTGTGAGATCATAGATTTTCTGGCTAATGTAGGTGATATCAGGTTTGAGCTCGCTGAAGGTTGCCCGGCGGGGAATATTGCGGTTAGGTTTGGACAGTCGCAGGACAGAGCCCTCCAGACGCACATACACTGAGTGAGTGAGTGTGGCGTGATACGTCTCAGGGTCATAGCTGTAGATCTCGTTCATCCAACCCTTAGTACAAAAGCACAGAACATTTACAACAAAACAAATGGCAAATCGAGCAATAAAATAATAAGTAGTGGTAATTAAGGGACCAAGAACACCCTACAGCTTCCACCTTCTGAGAAATTAAACATAAGTTGAGAATCAACACACTAAACATTGCGGAAAAACTGCAAGTTATGAACAATCCATTTTAAATGTTTTTATTGTTAGCTTTTTCTCAATAAAAACAGCATGTAAGTCATAGTCACCTTTATTTATAGCGCTTTTTACAATGCAGATTGTGTCAAAGCAGCTTTACAGTGATAACTGGTATATCATTTTGGTGATTATTTTTTCTCAAATAATAGATTATTTTTTCTCAGAGAAAATTATAGAGTTGTGTTCTGTTTTGGACATCTTTGAATCAAACACAAAATATGAGAGAGGACTGTGCTGGCTTTGTTGACTGAAGGATAGGCAGTCAGATGTACATTCATGTTTGTCAATATAACTGCAGCACATCCTTTTATCTATTAACAGCTAAAAAAAAATAAAATAAAAAAAACTCTAAAAGCAGAGGTGGAAAATAACAAATTAAAAACCGACAGTACTTGAGTACAATTTATAAAAAAAAAATAAAAAAAAATAAATAAAAACTTTTCCTACTTTGAGAAACTTTTCTTACTATGTTGTTTTTGTGACGCTAGTGGCACATACCGGAATTACAGAAATACAACATATTTTGCAAAAGCCACTTTCACACGTTGTGCCACCCCCAACTCAAACATCACAAACAGCTCTTACGGGTGCTTGTGAAGGCATGTCTCAAAAGATAAATCTACTTTCAATAAAAGGTCTAACATATTAGAAATACTTTTAGCTGTGTTGCTATGTATGCTATGTTTTTTTTTTTTTTAGGAAGGAACACAATATTGTAATGCATTACTTTTAAAAGTAACTTTCTACAACACTGATAATAATAGTAGTCAATGAACAATAAACTGGGTTAATAGAATTTATCTTAACATAAAATCTAAAATAACATCACCTTGAATGTTCTATATCTATGCAGTGTGACAAGAAGCTAGGCAATGATATGGTGTAGCTTTGCAAAATAAGTTTCTTTATTTCAGTTCAGGAAATGGCTGTCAGCAGAGAACAACAGATTGGTGATGATGATGACAGTGAGCATAATTCAGTGGTGTGACAATGCATTCCTGCAAATAAATGTGTTAAAAATGAAAGACATGCATATTGATTTTGGGCGTAATCAAATTGATATAAAGAGAACAATTATTAAAGATCAGGAAGTTGAGGTTGTGGAATCATATACGTATTTGGGATGTGTGATTGACAACAAGCTGAATTATAATGTCAATGTGGAGAAGATTTGTAAAAGCAGCCAGCAACGTCTGTACTGTCTAACGAGACTATCCAAGTTTAACGTTGATAGATCCCTGATGACTCTGTTTTACAAATCTTATATTGAGTCGGTTTTAACATTTGCTATGTTATACTGGTATGGCAGTCTCAGTGTGAAGGCGAAGACTGCATTGGTGAAAATAATTAACACGAGCAGTAAGATTTTAGGAGTTCAGTAGAGTCATCCGACTAATCTGTATAATCGGCAGGTAGTTAGAATCTATCTTAACAGTTACACTACCGGTCAAAAGTTTGGACACGATTTTTAATTTTAAGATTTTTAATGTTTTTAAAATAAGTTTCGTCTGCTCACCAAGGCTGCATTTATTTAATTAAAAATACAGTAAAAACCATAATATTGTGAAATATTATTACAATTTAAAATAACTGTTTTCTGTTTTAATATATTTTATAAAAGTAATTTTTTCCTGTGATCAAAGCTGAATTTTCAGCATCATTACTCCAGTCTTCAGTGTCATATCCTTCAGAAATCATTCTAATACGCTGATCTGCTGATATTTGTGAACAATTTTTTTTTTTCCAGGATTCTTTGATGAATAGAAAGTTCAAAAGAACAGCATTTATTTGAAATAGAATCTTTTGTAACATTATAAATGTCTTTACTGTCACTTTTGATCGATTTAATGCATCCTTGCTGAATAAAAGTATTAATTCTTTAATTTCTTTTCAAAAAAATAAAAATTCTTACTGACCCCAAACTTTTGAACGGTAGTGTATAATGTTACAAAAGCTTTGTATTTCAGATAAATGCTGTTCTTTTGAACTTTCTATTCATCGAGGAATCCTGAAAAAAAAAAAAAGTACACAACTGTTTACAGCAGCAAATCAGCATATTAGAATGATTTCTGAAGGATCATGTGACACTGAAGACTGGAGTAATGATGCTGAAAATTCAGCTTTGCCATCACAGGAATAAATTACTTTATAAAATATATTCAAACAGAAAACAGTTATTTTAAATTGTAATAATATTTCACACTATTACTGTTTTTACTGTATTTTTAATTAAATAAATGCAGCCTCGGTGAGCAGACGAAACTTCTATTAAAAACATTAAAAATCTTACCGATTCCAAACTTTTGACTTGTAATGTACCTCCCATCCACCCTATTCTGAGTTTCAGCTTTTACCCTCAGGATCTCGGTTAAGATTTCCTTCTGTTAGGAGTAACGGGTACAAACATTAATTTATTCCTAATGCTATTTCTTTGATAAATTCTGGCATGTGGGGAGTAGGTGGACGTAGGTAGTTGTTTGAGCCTGTTGTTGTCTTGTGTTTTTAAATGTAATTATTAATGTATTGTGAATTGTCTTTTGTATGCTGGTCTTGCTGTGAAACCAATTGCCCCTAGGGGACATACATACATACATAAAATCAATAAATAAATAAAGAAAAAGGAAAGAAAGAAAGAAAGAAAGAAAGAAAGAAAGAAAGAAAAAAAAAAGGAAAGAAAGAAAGAAAGAACGAACATTCCTGGCAGCATCTTACGGCAATATCCGGCATATTTTGACATCATGTGACAACCATTACCTGATCCAAGCACTCCTTCAGATTCTAAAAAGCTAAATTCTAAACTCTGCTAATATAAAGCGTGTGCTGTAGTACTACTGAATAATCATGTTCCTTTACTTTACTTTACCTAATCATAATCCTAATCCTGTCTCCATACCAAAATCTCAGTTGTTAAAACAGTGATTCTGAGTCTTTAAATTATTGGGGTCTGGGACACCATGAACCAGAGACAGCAGTTTATGCCTTGAGTTTTTAAAAGCTGTGCTATCAATGAATAGTACTTAAACTATTAAACTAATTTCGCCAATTGTAAATGAAATATGCAGATCACTAGCTCTGAAGACACCCTAGTTAATACTGCTGATTGCTCATAAACGCTCTTTGTCAGGGGTTGTCCTGCATTGAAACATGACAACAGCAACATTTAAAACGACCTGGTGCAAATATCAAGCCCTGCCTGCTACTTAATTAAATAATTGAATTAAAATGACATGCGATGCTCGCCTAGCTCCACTTAGCAGGTGTAGTACAAAACGGAACAGGGCATGTGGTTAAACATGCATAGCTTTTAGCCTCTAATTGCATCAATCTAAAAGTATTCAATTTGTTTTGGAAAAGCTGACATGGAGATCTTTATCATCATGAAAAGGCACCTTAAATTAATAAACTACAGCCAGCTTAGTTTAAACAAGTGCCTATCCTCCACTATTATCATTAGAATCAAACAAGCAGGCTACATTTTAAATGAGTGTAATGTTTCCATGTAAATCATTAGCTTAACTGAGAAAAATGCTATAAATGTAAGTCTGTGACAAGATTGTAAGAAAAGGGCTAAATAGGGGTTAAGGGGTAACTTCGCCGATTTGCAACAAGTTTTGTATTGTTACGATGCAGGTAGTACGAGTAAATGAACAATGTCTACTCTTTCCCCATGATACTTCTATTCAGGTGTCTCAGTGTATTTATGCAAAAGTGTGCCAGTTGATACAAAGGTTTTTACAGCTGTCTAAAGTCCACTGGATGACGCATGATACAAAACTTTTTATGGCTGTCTAAAGTCCACTGGATGACACATTCTGTTTATATTACAAACAATACAAAGCTGGTTGAAAATCTGGTGTCCTTTAAAAAGTGTCAGTATATAATGTAAATATAAGTACTTAGTTAATGCTTTTTCAATCTAAACACTTATTTTAAACATTTGGTAGTTTAGTTCTTTGTTTAATAACACTTTTTAATGAAAGTTTCTTCATAGTCTTCTTGTTTTTAGTGTAACTGAAGTAATTTGTAACGTAGATACTTGGATAGTTATTCAGCAAACTAGTTATTTACACTTACTTGAGTCATTTTAGTTTTAGTACTTCTACTTGTCAAGCAGTAAAATTTCAATACTCTTTCCACCTCTGCCTGAAAGTGATTCCATAACATCATTCCTCTGTGCCATTATCGTTATAGTTGTTGTGTACTCTCCGCTATTCTCTTAGGGTGTGTTCACACTTGTCCTTCGATTCTCTTGATTCTTTTGTTCCAAATCAATAAAGAAAATTATACATTTAGTCCTAGTTTGCTTAGCGTTCACACTGTAATTTTTAAGACCGAACCTAAAGATACACACACACAAAAAAAAAAAAAGTGCGCTGTCTGAGAGACGCACGTACGTAAAGCCGCTGCTTAGTGAGCAGTCTTTGCAAGTATTCTAGTAAATTAATTTATTTATGCTTTAAGTGAACAAACAGTTGAGAAAGGAAAATCATGTGTAACAGTATATTGGATCCGGCCAGCTCTTAAAGTGACAGCAGCCTAATATTCATGTTAATCAAACAACAAAAGAGATGACTTTAAATGACTTTTTGCAACTTTAAAAATACAAATGTAAAACGGACGAAAATTACGTCATGCGGACGGTGCACGAACGCAGACAGCCGAAGTATACCCAGGGCTTTAACCACTGCAACAGAATCATCTTGTCATCTTTAGCAGCAGGATGGGACCCACCTTGTAGATTGTAGGTTCTTGGATATCGAGAGGAACCCTGTTCCATTGCTCTCTTTTGTTCCAGCTGCTGTGACGGCCCCATGAAGGTCTGCTTCTTGCTGACAACCACACCATCAGAATTGCCAGCATGAAACCTGCCACCACTCCCATCAACACCCAACACACATAGGTAGGCAGTGGCAACACAAAGCAACCATAAACTATAGCTATAAGAAGAATCAGTCTGTTGTGGGGTACTCCTGGGGGCTCATCTTCTTCCTCCTCCTCCTCCCCCCCTTCAGTTGGTTCCTCACTGCATCCCCCTGTACTCCCTCGTCGGACTTGAGATGAATGAGGTCCTTCTCCATCTAACTCTGTGTCATTGCAGAGCTCAAAGTCTTCGGGGTAGAGCTCACAGAACTCTTCATCTTCCTGACGAGCAAGTGTTGACATAAAACATCTGTCCAAGCCAAGCGAGGGTGACCTGTGCAGAGGCAACTCAACAGTTGCGCCATCAAGAGGACTTTCGCCCTCCAGGTCTTCCTCTTCCTTGATGCAGTAGTTATTGTTGCTTTCTGAGTGGCCATTGAGGGCAGACAGGTTGGAGAGTTCAGAGGCGCTGGAAGAAAGGTTTCTGGACCGGTAGGAGACACCTGCAGTTGTGGATGTGGAAGTGCTGACACTACCAGGTTCCTCGCCAATTATTTTGCTAAGCAGCTGAAGGGGCTCATACATTACCTCCGACAGACGACGCTTAGTGTCTTCAATACGTGCCTCCACCTCCTGAACTTTAAAGAAGGAGCGGCTATCCGGTGAGGTGAGGGGGGATGAGGGAGCAGTTTTGGAGTCTCCACTGACAGCAGGAACACGAGTTTGGGTGAAAGGCTTGAAAAGGTGCAGATTGAGCCGGGAATCTGGAGGGCGATGAGTCAATGAAGCCTCCTGTTCGGGTCGAGCAGTGTCTGTGGACAAAGACTTAACCAGGGTCTTCATCAAATGCCGGTGCCTTATCGACTGGGGGGCAACAGTGGGAGCCTCACGAGATTCCACATCGGTGGAAAGGGACTTGACTAGGCTGAAGAAAGGCTTTGAGGGTAGGGCAGAGGACTTGGCTGGGGATGAGTTGGAGGAAGCTGAATAGGTGGAAGGTACTGGGGCAGTCGACTTTTGTTCAGAGGGCCATGAGGAGCTAACGAGACTAGAAATGGATGTGCAAGCCAGGCTAATGGAGGGGTGCTGGATAGCCAAGGCTGAACTGTGGGTCTGGGATGACGCTCCTGTAACCATGTCCACTTCCAGCCCTTCAGAGAGAAGGTCCTCACTGGCCTCCTGAGCTGTGACTACGCCCTGATCTTCAGTTTCAAGACCAGAAGGGGAATCAGCTAGCCTGTAGAGCTCCTCTTCCTCCTCCTCTTCCTCATTTCCTTTGGCAGAAAAGTGTATGGTAATAGTATCTCGGGAGAGCGAGCGCTGCACCTGCACCTTACGGGCTGCTGCGGGCCGAGAAGAGGAAGAGGAGGAAGTTGGGGGGCTTAGTGTGTCTGCATGGTCACCACCCTGGCTGGTCATGGCACCACTCAAAAGAGCTCACAGCCTGTGGACACAGAGAAGAGAAAGATTACATGTAATACACTTTTCATTTCAGTTCATCATCCATACTGAAAAAAACCCAACCAAGACTGTTCAGCTAAGTGCTTCCGTTAATTTTCTAGATTGTGGTGGAATATTGTTACACTTCTCATAATAACATAAATTGTGATATGGCTTAGTGCGATAATAAAATTGTAAAAGGCTGCGGTTTCATTTCAAAACTATACAGTTTGTTGCCCTGCATGTTTCAGAGTAAAGCGCAGCACTGTGTTCATTTATGCATGTGCAGCTCATGATCTGGTGTTTTCAGTGTCTGGGTTCATAGTAAAAGTGGCAAATTCCATCTGGGAATACAACGTGGACCAGGTTAATTTTATTTTCACATTATTCACTACTCATTATTCACAGAGTTTTCAACATTTCACTAAATTTATAAACCTGTTACCACAAAAACAAAGGCTTGCCTGCAGTTTTCAACCAAAATAATAGCTTGAGATATAAAAGACAATTAATATGAAGTAATATTATAGTACTATCGTTTTGTCACAATCAGATGAGAACAAAACTTAAACTGACCGAATTGAGCTGGATAATGACACTTGTGTTTGGTAGAGCTGCTTAATGCTGGATTGAATTTGTATCATAATTGATGAACTTTGCAACATCGACACTTATTGAACTGACTCAAGCTGAATAACGACTCTCTTTTCTTCTGTAGAGCTACTTTATAGTTAAATTGAGCTTTGCAACATTAATGAAATAAACTGAATCAAATTTTTATACATAAAAACTTACTTATTTTCCTATTACTGGGAAGCTGCTTTTTAAACAATGTATTGTATATTGTACTTGACTTGAGGATTTAATGCTTGCAAGAATACATGAGATGTAAGAAGTATTGTAATTTTACTACTGTTGTGTAAAATAAATATATTTTTTTACAGTGCAGTTGTATAGTAGTAGTAATATATTTCTAATAGTAACATATGTCTCGTTTTTCTTCCTAAAAATAAACAGTGTGAATGTAATGTGGACTGAGATACTATCTTAAAAGAGGTTTGAGTCCACTTTAAAGTCCAGACAAGTAAATGCATTTTTTTCCCTTTTACTCTATTCAATTTGGACACTAAAGATGTTGGAGCTCTTAATTTTACTCTCAAAGTGCACCATATTTATGCAATTTTAAAAATGTACAAACTCTTCCTCTTGGAGGGTCTGAGGTCAACCATAACCTCAAAATCCCGTGGGAAACTACTGACAGCAAATTTAATGGGATAGTTCACCCAAAAACCAAAATTCTCAATTCACTTCAGAAGGGGAGACATCTATTAATCCACTGGGGTCATATAGATCACATCACAAAGGATGTGTGCTTTTTGGAGTGTCTGCATTTGGGAACTCATTCACTTGTGGACTCACAGATATATATAATACACTTTGCAAATTGGTTCATCATCCATACAAAAAAAAAAAAACAGCCTTGACCAGCCAAGCTGGTTCAGCTAAATGTTTCCTATTAATTCATTAGTTTGTCAAAGGAATATTTTTACACTTCTCATAATGACATAAAATCATTGTGTTTGCCACATTTGCTTTGGCAATTACCAGTCAAATCAAGCTTTGCAGTGATTTATTATTTTTCTGAAACTTTTTGTTTGTATTCATCCGAAGAACATCATATAAATCTGTAAAGTCAATGAGAGAATTTTCATATTTGGTTGAACTATCCCTACAATAGACCAATTAAAACTATTACTGGTTGTCAGTGTAATGTAAGGGTTTGACACACATTCATGCTAGCTTTGGCTGGTCACCCATCATGCCTTACAAGTCATACTAGTTTACCTGCAACAATACCAGCTTAACCAGTTTCAGAAACAGATGTAACATTATCACTTTCAGGTGAGTCAAAGTTGTAAACTCAAATTTAATTTTATTATTTTTCTTTTTTAAATATACAAAAGCAATAATCAACAGACCAAAGCATAGACTTGACATAAATAAAACTTGACAAATCCTAAAACAAGAGACTCACCAAAGAAGAGGGTTAAATAAAGCCAAAGATACACACCAGTCAAAGGAAACATGTGGGCTATGAATACGCAACAGAACTAATGATGCAAACAAGGAACACCTGAACACAATCAAGACAGGAATGGGGAAGATGAGGGACAGGAAACAATGAACAAGACTGGTCTATGAACAGGAAAAAACTTCAAATTAAAAGACATGACATAATAAAAGACATGAATAAAAACAAGAACAAACATGACAACACACTAGCATTGCTCATCTAAAACCAGTTAAAGGAGTCATGAATTGAGAAATAAAACTTTCCTTGTTCATATGACGTATAAGAGGTCATTGTGCTATAAAAGCATACTGCAAGTTTCAGATCTAAAAACTTCCTTGTTAGTCCAAAAACAAAAGTTTTACAAATTTTGTGAAGTTCTTTAGACGTGAAAGAGCATAATCTGTGCATACTGTCATAAATGATGTAGTCAGCATTCCATCTCTTTATCTGTTTATTTCTGTTTATGCATCAGCACTGAGTTCACAGTGATATGCACATTGTTCCATTTAGTATCATGAAAAATTGCTATTCAAATTGTGATTTAATTATATACAGAAAGTGATCAAAAAGAGTATTGCACTCTGGAACAGTAAGTACTAGTATTTATTTGTTTAATGGGATTTATTTAATTAAAAAATGTATGTCATAATTTTAGGTCTAATGTTTATAAATGGCAGGTTAACAGTTTTACTAGCTATTGCTGTCCTCAACATGAGGTGAGATTATCTACAGTCAGTGGAACACACTGTTGCTTCCACCACTCTTTAAAGAGATAAAAACACATTTTCAATTTATCTTGTTAGAGATTTTATTTTTTATATAATTTATTTATTCCGGTCCTCAAATCTGATTGGATGAGAGGTCTTTCAAGAATACTGATGTTCTAACAACAATTTTCACCTGGGATTCTTCTTGTGGGACGTTCTAGACAGGCTGTCAGTCTGTGTATTATTGCTGCCTTCACGTGCTCTCGGAATTATCGTAAATACGAGTTTCCTAGGTAAAAAAATTGCACATGAACGCCTTCCCATTTCAACTTGATTGCAATGAGCTCGTAAAAGAAGTAGGAATTATCAAATTTCCGATAGTACGTGAAGGCAGCATTATTGGTGGGGATTTTACAGTAACTTCAGTGCAGATTACATTGTTATGCCAGTAGGAGGTGACAACTGACTGTCTTTATGATCGAGTCAGTAGACCATTTATTTAGCTAATTCACTCAAAAAATGCTGATTCATTCAGGAACGGAACACAGTGTTGAAATTTTTGACACCATCTTATGAGGCTCAACCCAAGTAGGGCTGCACCTAATAATTATTTTGATAATCGATTCATCCGTTTGATAATCGATTAATTTCTTGGATGAATTGATTAATCGGATGTAAAATCCCAAACTAATTAAGTATTAAAATAGCCATGTGAAAAAAGTCATGTGAAATCCCCTTAACCATTGAGAGGATACTACAACAAAGATATCGCTTCCGCATCTGTTTAACTATAAATGACAGATTAGCATATGTGGCAGAAGAAAGTAGTTACTCACAATAGCGTTTTTGGGTCATTCCATGGTTTCTTTATTTTTATTTCTATTTATTTACACATTTGTTCCGTCGAACTGTTGTATAAAAGCAATATCACATGCATGCGATATGGCTCTGTATCAGCACAGCTGTGATTACTTGCGACCTAAGGATGAATCACTGCCGTGCTGATATTCAGTTTTCACGTGACATCACGCCCTTTTACGAACGCCCACCTAGAGCACTTTTTTTCATCAACAGAGGCTTGTTAAGTCAACAGAGGCAGACAAACTGCTGTTAACAGTTTTTCCGAAGGACACCTGGTCTCTGTTCCACAGGAAGGAGAGCTTAATGATTATTAAAAGAAAGCTAATGCAGCTTCTAAAACAAAACACTCCTACATAATCACATCTCAATGTCCTGCTGTCAAGGTTGGCCACACCCAAGAAATGCTTTATAATTATTTAGTCTCCCAAGTTAACATCTAAGAACCATAGTAATTAATAATCCCATATTTCCAATTACATTCCACTTTTGGTGGAAATCAAACACATAGCAAACTTTTGTTATAATTGTTTAGAGGGAAATGATATTGCGATAATAATCGCTATCATTTTATCGCCCAGCCTTACCATAGAGCCATATCGTATGTGTGATATTGTGATATATATATATATATATACACACACAAGGTTGTTACAGGGACATACATGACAACTGGTTTTCAGCATCACAGATGTCAAACCTTCACTTTAATTGTACAGAATAGGGCTGCACGATATATCGTTTTAGCATCGATATCGTGATGTGCGCATCCGCGATAGTCACATCGCAGGATGTGCGATGTCTAGTTTAGGGATCGTTAATCCAACCACCACAGTTCAAAACGCACGTGATTCTTTGATTAAGTGCAAAAAAAAAAAAATAAAAAAATGCACGTAAAAGGATCGACTATCCTCGTAAACACAAATGATTATGGCTTAGGTGAACGAAACAATTGAGAAAGAAAACCAGATGTGTAACAGTATTTTGGATCCACGCCACGCATTTGGTCTTAAAGTGACAGAAGCCCCTACTGCTTTCTGTGTCATAAATGTTAAACAACAAAAGACAAAGAGAAAAATCACTTTTGTAGTTTTAACACAGATTAATTATATTATGTTTAATTTATACAGTGAGACTATGCAGTGCTATTTTACATTTGATTATTCAATTCCTGTACCTGAATACTGTTAGACTTACC
This sequence comes from Anabarilius grahami, assembly GCA_003731715.1. Taxonomy (NCBI): domain Eukaryota; kingdom Metazoa; phylum Chordata; class Actinopteri; order Cypriniformes; family Xenocyprididae; genus Anabarilius; species Anabarilius grahami. The sequence continues at coordinate 5,406,934 of RJVU01042551.1, forward strand.
TGTTAAATATAAAGCACTATTTATTTAATTTTTATCTTTGTTCTATTTGTATATTTTATATTTGTTCTATATCTGTGCTTGTAATTTGTTCAATATTTTCTATGCGTATTCACTCACCTACAAAATCACCCCAATCATCCAAGAATGATTAATTATTTCCAAATAGAACTAGTCAAGTCATCTGGTGAAGACAATAAATTTATTTGTTAAGTCAACAGAGGCAGACAAACTGCTGTTAACAGTTTTCCCAAAGGACAGCTGGTCTCTGGTCCACAGGGAGGAGAGCTTAATGATTATTAAAAGAAAGCCAATGCAGCTTCTAAAACAAAACACTCCTACATAATCACATCTCAATGTCCTGCTGTCATGATTGGCCACACCCAAAAAATACTAATTATTTAGTCTCCCAACATCTAAGAACCATAGTAATTAATCATCCCATATTTCCACTAATCACACTTGGCAATTTTAGTTATTTTCCTCCATATATCCAATGATCTCTCTGAGCTGACTAAAACTGTTTTAAGAATAGCCTATATATTAAAGGCAGTCTTTGAAGGTAGTGAATGCTGCACTGGGAACGGAGCCATTTGAAGTTTTCTGACAATAAGGAAAAGAAAGGGAGCAAAAGAGAACACTGAATTTAAAGCTGATCAAAGCAGTCAAGGGTGAAGCACTAAAACAACGGCAGTAAAGAAATGAGACATCACATCAAATGTATTTCCTCAACTCAGAGACGGAGTGCTCAACTGCACACAGCCACAGGCAGCTCTGTAATTTTCATGATTTCAAATTAACCCCATGTTACCGGTCATCCCTACAACTTTTGGGCTTTGAAACGTATTTTATGTTACATTTTTACAAATATCTTTAAGTTTCTCATGAAAGTAGCATGGATTTCTTAATGACATAAATTGTATTATGCACAGTGTTTGACATGAATGAAAGAATGATGTGAAACAGGATAGAGTGACACACAGA
>RJVU01042551.1:5407961-5431104 GCA_003731715.1 Anabarilius grahami
TTTGCAGTACTGGCATAGGTACAGCACTCACATTTAATTAATGTGCCGATCTCAGGAGACATTAGAACAGTGCAGCCAGACACCAGGCTCACCATTATAAACACTGACATGATGGAGAAGAATGTCTCTGATTGAGACATTATTGTGTTTATTTCATTTTTAAAAATGCCTGGTGTGCTTGCTGTGTGTTGTTTGTTCGTCAAGTCAAGTCAAGTCACCTTTATTTATATAGCGTTTATTACAATGCAGATTGTGTCAAAGCAGCTTTACAGTGATAACTGGTGAATAATTTTGTCCAGCTTAAGTAAATTCAGTATTGATTCATTCGGTTGTAAAAATCAATAATTAGTTAATTTATCTATATATCAGCACTGGAGAAAACAGTGATGTCATCGTCCAGCTCAGTTCTGTTCGCATACAATGGTGTCAATGCAGGCAGATCAAAAACAATGTTGAATATCAAGTGTCCCCGACTAAGCAAGCCAAAGACAACAGCAGCAAGGAACCCAAACTCCATCAGGTGACATCAGATTAGAGGTCTGCATTCCCGCGGCTCTTCCGCGGGAGCCGATAAGATTTCTTGCTGCGCGGGATTACATTTTGAATGAAAGGCGGATTGCGGTCGGTAACTATAGAGTGCATTAGGCGGGAGCGGGCGGTCTGACAATAACCCGGTCGCTCCCGAGTTGCTTTAACATCAGCGCATCTGTGCTTGAACTTGAAGTGAACAAAACTTTCTGCAGTGGTGGCGTTCACAGTCACCAGTTCTCTGTCCTGAGAAACCTGGCAATATGTTCTTTGCATTAGAGGTCTGCGCGAGTGCACCTTCAGTCTCCGGGAGCAGGTGTGTGCGGAATAAAACCATTGCGGGAGCGGGACAACAAAAACAGTCCCGCGCAGACCTCTACATCAGATGACAAAAAGTGATAAGAATGGAGAAAAAAAAAACCTTGTAAAAACCTTGTACATTCACCAGAGCACAGGAACACACACAAGTCTGGACTGTACTGGATCAAAGGCTTGAACACTTAGTGTAAGTCTTAAGATTCTAGACTGGCTCAGAAGAAAACACTCATTCTCTCATAGAAGTGCTGCATCCCAACTCACTCATAAAGACAGATGCTAATGTGGTAAAACTTCAATTTTGTCTATTCTGTAAAACACCTTGTCTTAGCAAATATCTAAAGTACATAAGTGACCGAAACAACATCTATCTAAACATCAGCTGATTTTAAATGCAATCTTCTAATTGATGGTCATCTTATACATAAGCCACCAGTGATCATAATTAGTCAACATGCAATATATCCATTACTGAATAATCAGAGATACATATGGCCAAATAATTTTCATAAAGAGACTGTTATCATTACCAAAACAAGTACATGATTCATAAAGTCAATTAAATAACAAACACAGATGGTGAGCAGATCTTGCATAACCGATATGAATATTTTCTTACAGACTACAGTTGAGTGCTGGACCAGAGGATTTAGCTATTTTGAATGAACTTTCAACCCCTCTATAGTTAGAGACATTATCTAAATTTGGCATAATATCAGATGAGCGATGTGATATCACTTAATAATTACCTATCACCAATTAAATGACATCTAAAAGAGCAATAAAACAGAAGGCAAAAAAGTTAAAGGACAGAAGGAAGATCAGAATAAGGAGAAAATTCTATGTGTGAGCATGACTGTGACAAAAGGGAATGAGAGATGAGAGAAATTTCTATTCCAAAAGAAAAGAGAATGGCTCTTAATTGGATCCCGTCTCTAAAGCTTAGCACTGTATAAAATTTTTTTTAAAAAACTCCAGCCAAGACATCTGAAATTCAGCCCACGAACCCATCACACTGATTTATGCTCTTAAAGTCAATATGATATAGCATTCTCAATCCATTTCACCTCTGTGATATAATAGATATACCATGATGTATTTCTAAGTGAAACAAGATATCCAGCAAGAAAATAATGTAGGGCTGAACTTGATTATATTTATCAGGATTTGATTGGATGGTGATTTCATGGCCACTACATATCAGAATGGAGTCAGAGCTGAATGTGAGTTTGCAGTGCATTCTGGATCACTACTCCCCTCCTAAAACACTGCCAGCAACCACTTGTGAGGATTTCTGACCAGAACGTGGAGCTAGGCTGAGGTCATGTTCCTACTCCAGAGCTTTTCCAAGCATCATAAATGGTAACATTTTGTTTCTTATCTATTAATATTTGCTGTTATTGTTGTAATCTTTATATATTTTTTGCCATTAAATTTAAGAAAAAAATATAAGTCAGCATTATCTACACAATGTTCAGGACATGATGTCATAATAAATGAAAGGCGTGTAGTGCATGAGGGTCTCATGGGAGGCTGCCGGTAGAGCTTCCCACGCCTACCGTATGTGTGTGAGGGAGTTCCTGAGACTGTCTAATTGAGCAGTCAGGAAGCACTAATGTAGTCTGCACACTGTGGAGTAAAGAACAGGATGCAAGACAGTGGGTGATGGCCTTATTCAGCCCACGGGACACAGGATGTGCTTGTGAAAGGACTGAAAATATCTGAGTTCTGCAGGGAGTGTTCAATCTCCAAACAGAGCAGATCAAAAATAGATACATATTAATACAAGGGATAGAGAACACATGCTGTTCATACAAGATGTGAATGGAATACACAATGGGCAAGATGCCACAGAACAGAAGAGACCAGCTAAAGAAGTAAAGCTCTAGGGATAAAAACCATTTCTTTGTTTCAATATGAAAAAGAAAGAAAGAAAAGTAAGAATGTATGTGCACAACTACTAACTGCAATATCAATGAGTGCGTTTACATGCAAATTCTTACCCCGATTATGCTTAATAAGCCAACAATGCATGTGGTCATGTAAATGCATTAACCCGTTTTCCTTTATCGGAGTAAAGTCAGAAACGGCTTAAGCATAAACTGATCGACACAGCTACATTTTTGCCCCTTACCCTGATTTCTCCCAGTTTGTAAACGCATTAACCTGTGTTCTGTCAGCTTATTGAAGTGCACATGTGTGATATGTGACAGGAAAGCACCTTTATTGTGGTGTGAATTTAAACGCATCCAGACAGAGCCAGCATTTCGATATACGGGAGGAGGAAATATATCACAAAGTCCGACTGTTTCTTGACCCAAGAATTTATAAAAATGTGTTCTCATCTCTTGCAGAAGTGCCCCAGTCAAAATGCTGCATCTGTTGCTGCATCTGTTGCTGCATGAGAGGAAAATATAGGTTTCTGTAAGTTTTCTGTTGACATGTTGGAACATTCTTCGGTTTTTAATGCTTTATTTAACAACGCAACAGACATAACAAATGGAATACTCAGAGTCAGATACACGTATTATTAATTTTTGACATCACTTCTGGGAAAAAAAAACGGATTAATTAATACAGTCTTGAAAACGCGGTTTACTTGCATTGCTGGGTTTTTGGTTTGCATGTAATCCGGGACAACCGGTTATTTCAATAAACTGATTTTTGTGAGTTATCGGTGTATTGGTGTGCATGTAACATGCATAATAGCTCATCATCAAGCCATCCTAGGTGTATATGACCATCTTCTTTCAGTCAAACACAATTGGAGTTATATTAAATTATATTCTGGCTCTTCCAAGCTTTATAATGGGAGTGAAAAGCATCCGAGTTTTTGAAGCTCCAAAAAGTGCATCCATCATAAAAGTAATCCATACGGCTCCAGTGGGTTAATAAAGGCCTTCTGAAGGGAAGCGATGTATTTTTGTAAAAAAAATATCCATATTTATAACTTTATAAACTAAAATCACTAGCATCCAGTAACGTCCGTCCGCACGTTCATGACAGAGTCGAGTTCCAGAGGAAGGGTGACGTATGACGTAGGCGTAGCGTAAGCTCAGGTGAAAATTGACTGATCACGAATTAGAAGTCTAAAACGAGAATCTCTCTTATTTCGATATAAGGAGATACATCATACATTCAGGTCAGAGGTCACTCTTCAACCAGAACTAGACTCATGTACGGCCGTTAGCGGAAGCCAGTGATCATAGTTTATAAAGTTATAAATATTGATATATAAGCCCATGTGCTTTTTGTAGCTTCAATCTAAAATCTATTCAAAGCCATTACAAATCTGGGAAGAGCCAGGATATCATCACTCTGATTGTGTTTGTCTGAAAGAAGATACATCATATACACCTAGGATGGCTTGAGGATGAGTAAATCATGGAATAATTTTCATGTTTGGGTGAACTATTTCTTTAAGATTTTAACATTTCAGAAACGTTGAGAAACAATAGAAAATTATTGATTAAGTGTGTAATGATGATATTAATTCAATATTTAATAATTCAATATACAGCATTCCAATAGTACAATAAATTGTTAAATATAATATCATCTAACTTCATGTGCTTTACTGATACTGATTTCAATGTTTCCTGCTTATCAATCATTAATTTCCTGTGAGCCCACACAATGCCACCTGCCTAGGAAATGAGAACAACACCACCTCTATCAGGCACGCACAGAGATGGACCACAGACAGAGCAATCACAGGTAATAAAGAATGAACCATTTCGCCAGAACCAAAGGATTCAGCTGCTGACACGCATTTGCCATCCGATTGGTTGTCATGCCAACATATGCCAACACTGACGGGAAGAAACCCAGGGATGAAATGGAATGAAACAATGTGTGGCAAACTGAGAGTGAAGAGGGGTAAACAGTTATCCAAACATAATAGGAACATGGCAGTTTTAGCAGCTGAAATTGTCTCTTTGGAAATGTGAAAAAAAGGCCCGTTCACACCAAGAACGATAACTATAAAGATAACTATAACTTTATTAGTGTCCACACCAATACAATATTCTGTTTATTCTGTTTGTTCTAAGCAGTTTTGTCGTCTGTCACTTTAAATGCTCAAGCTCTTTTAAGCAGGATGGCTTCTGATTGGCTGTCAATGTTTTTTTATCATTCATTAGCTGGAAAAATCTAGTAATTTCAATGAATTTGTGTCGTTATCGTTATAGCTGTGTGAACTCTGCTATTCTTTTACATTTAGAATGATTTTTAGAACTACATCTTTCTTGTTATCAATGTAGTTATTGTCTTTGGTGTGAACGGGCTTTTATACACACTGAAAACTAAAACTAACCTGATACTCAAATGTGAGGAAAATGACCTAACCACCTGCTTTTGGCCCAAGACGATGGGATTGGCTCCAGCATCCTAATGACCCTACGACAAGCCCTTTGGAGAATGCATGGATGGATGGATGGACTTAACCACCAAATATAACTTAGTGCTATAGTGCTATCCAACCAGAACTAGATGAAGAGCTGATCCTCCAAGATCCTCCTAGCTGTTCAGAAAGCATATAATGCCATCTTCCCTAGATCTGCGAACTCGTGACAACATCATCATGTTATCATATCACTATCGTGCTAGAAATAGACTGTGGTCTTATTTGTCAGACTGAGGGAACATTCTGATTTTAACCATGAACTCACAGACCTTTCTGTTGGTGTGTCCCAGGATGAAAGAGTGAGGGATTAGGAAAGCAATCTTTATAATGGAGAAGACTAGAGCTCAATCAATCAGCAAATCCCACATCTGACTGCTGAAGGAGAGACAAGGGGCCTGATTCACAAAACATTTTTAACAATAACATTCTTCTTAACAGTTTTTTCTTATTTGAAGTTGAAGTTAATAATGCTTTGTATTCCCAAAAACATTTCTCAAGAATGTTCTTATCTTTTTTCTTAAGATTGTTTTAAAGGGGTGGTTGATTATGATTTTACTTTTTTAACTTTAGTTAGTGTGTAATGTTGCTGTTGGAACATAAAACATCAGCAAAGTTACGATACTCAAAGTTCAATGCAAAGGGACACATTTTCTTTTACGGAAATCACTTTTTAAGGACTACAACCAACAAACGGCTGGTAGGGACTACATCGAGCTTCTTCCCGGGTTAGTGACATCACTAAACCTAAGATTTACATAAACCCTGCCCCCAAGAACACGCAACAAAGGGGGTGAGGCCATGGTGGGCTGCTTTAGAGAAGAGGAAGAGTTGTTGCAGTAGAGTGTTGTTGCCATGCCGTCATTTTACTCCGGACTGCTTCACAAACGAGAGTCAATTCAATGCTGGATTTGCACAAAAGATTAACATGACGGCACATGCTAGTCGATGAGTTGAATCAACTTTACATTAACTACATAAATTTATCCTCTAACCATTCAGAAATGTCCAGATGTATTCTAAAAGTTGTAACTTCTTCCTGAGTCTTTCCATCTGTCGACTCTGGTTTGAACAATGTAAGGCTGAACACCGTTACTGTCAATCACCATTTTGGCTGCGTGAGATTCTCCAGCTTTGTTGTTGTTGAGCAACCGAAGCGCAAGCTGATAAAGCTTCACCCTCTTCTAAAAATGAGCAGCAGCTCATTTGAATTTAAAGGGACACACAAAAACTATGTGTTTTTGCTCACACCCAAATAGGGGCAAATTTGACAAGCTATAATAAATGATCTGTGGGGTATTTTGAGCTGAAACTTCACAAACACATTCTGGGGACACCAGAGACTTATATTACATCTTGTAAAAGGGGCATTATAGGTCCCCTTTAAAGACTTAAAAAGAAAAACATCAAAATAATTTTAATTCTTGAAAAGAATGTTCTTAAAAATCATAGCAAATAACCTCCAACAAGTTAGGATGTCCTCCAACTTGTCTTAAATCCCTAAAGGTAAAATGTTTAATGAATTTATTAGGATGTTTCAAACATTAAGTAAAGTGTAAGCATTACAAAATAACATTGGTTACATTACGCATATCCCTAGTTATAGTAATATGTATGTATCCTACATATAATATGTTTCACTATTATTAGGGATGTGCGCCAGTACTCTGACACCAAAAATAGGTAAAGTAAACAATAAGCAGTTATGATTATGCGTAACATGACTTTTTGCTGATTTCGAAATTTGGTAAAATGCTAAAAAAATTATTAAACCTTTATCTGTACAATTATGACATCTTTTTTGGCAGCATTCAGCACATATGAGAGCACCTATACACTGGATACACCTATATTTTTTGTGAATTGTGGGGACATTCCATAGATGTAATGGTTTTTATACTGTACAAACTGTATTTTCTATCCCCCTACACTACCCCTACCCCTAAACCTAACCATCACAGGAAACTGTGCACATTTTTACTTTCTCACAAAAACTCATTCTGTATGATTTATAAGCCTTTTGAAAAGTGGGGACATGGGGTAATGTCCTCATAAGTCACCTCTTCTTGTAATACCTATGTCATACCCATGTCATTATACACATTTGTGTCCTGATATGTCACAAAAACGCGCACACACACACACACACACACACACACACACTTGAGAAAGATGTGTCGTGACGAACAATTATTAGGCAATCTACAGGCAGTGCAAAAGGACAGCCATGTGTTTTTCATTCAGTTGATCAGCGAGTCTTTCACAAGAACCGCCAAACATGTTCTTACCAAAATATTTTAGAACTTCCTAAGAATTTTTTAACTGCTATAAGAAACATTCTTATAAACTTCTTCTAACAATATATCTTAAGAAATTTCTTTACTCATTTCTTAAGAAGAGTTTTGTGAATCTGGCCCTAGATAACAGAAGAGATACTGAAAGCTAAATGAAAGCAAGTAGAAGAATGAGGGATGTGAATGAAATTAAGTACTGCAAATATAGAAGGACTGATATCTCTATACCGACATCTCAGTTGGCCAGACAAACTTAGCTTAAAGGTGGGCCATAAATGAACTGCTGATATAGCATTCTCACTTGAAACAGAGTAAAGGAGTACTTCGCTATTTTAGCAAACTTTTGCCCCAAAAAAAAATAGTAGTATTATAATCAAGATGGGTGAACAATTATTTAAAATTACAAATGACACAATTGTCAACATAGACCAAATGTGTGACTCCAGATATACACAGATTTTTTTCTTAAGCCTAATCAGATACATCCCCATCAATGTTTGATAAATAACTGTGTATTTTATTCTACTTACAGAAAAATGTATCTTATAAAGGTTAAAGGAACATAACAGATCTATGAGTATGAGCTGTAGATATGTTCAGTACTCACAATTTAGATCCAAGACCTTCATTAAAAGAGAGAGAACAGCAGAAACTGAATGAATTCCACCTGCTCACCTTCCATTAATCTCATCTGATGCTCCGAGTAAAAGCTGAAGATTTATAGCCAGCTCTGATGTATCATGCAACAGCTAGACTCAGATTAGCGAGGAGATGCTAAGCACCATGTCAGACAACCCACAGCCTAGCAACCGCAGATTGAGCCCAAACAAAATGCCATCTTGCCAGACACACAGAAGTTCTGTAGTAAATCTGAGAATGCTCTGTGAAAAGCACTCAAAAGAGTCACATGCATTTCCTGGTGAAAATGCTTGTGTTGCCAAGATATTACTGTAAACACAAATGACAAGGAACAAACAAGCACTATGACATTTTTCAACCCGTTCTTATTCCCAATGCGTCTAAAACTGAAGCATGGTCAAGACACCAACAGGCATTATTGATGAACTAGGAACTCCATTGCTTTCAATTTTTTGCCTTAAGAGTAATTTCTTGCATTTGTAAAAGTAGAAATTATTATTATATTTTTACTTTCATAGATATTTTTGAGCACCTAACCCCAACCCTACCCTAAACTTAACCAATCCTCAAAAATATAAAACATGTAACAGGTAGTCAAAGGTATTAATTGCAAAAAGTGACCAAAAAAAAGAAAGAAAAAAGTATAGAGTATAAAAGTATTACAAACTCATGTTGCCTTTAAAGTCTTCTGAAGCCATACAGTGAGGAACGATGATGCAATCGGTCACAAGACCACACGAGAGCCAATGGCATTTCACAATCAAAGCTGATGTAATGCTCCTTCATTTTGTAATCTTGATCATGATTGTTGCCATTTGAGTCAGTTGAGATTTTTATTTTTTTTATTTTTATTTTTTTTACATGTCATCAGAATTTGCACAAATCAAGACAGACACTCAAGACTCACACGCATGTTTTTTTTTTTTATCTACTCATCTAGTTCCCTTGTTTATAATATTATCATATAAATTAACACAATCTCTATATTATGAAAACTGGTAAGAAAAAAAAAAACTTCTCTCAAAAGCTAAAACTGTGAAAATCATAATAGTAAATCCAATAGTTACAAATAAAATTTTTTCTTTTAAATGCAGATCAATATTAGGAGGATATTATATTAATAAAAGCTAGATGACTAAATGGCATGCTATTAATTTTTACAGTATATTGTATGGTGGCCAAAAGCTGTATTACTGTTACCACAAATAAAGCTGCATCCAATTATGCCATGTTAGCGACCTGACAGAAATGTGTTTTCAAAATCATGCTATTGAAATGGTATGCTGGAGAGAGAAGAGAAAAAAAAAAAAAAAAAAATCAAGAAAACAAGCGATTCAAACAATAAGAGCTTTGTAACTGATTAGTTTTCGATAAAAGTATCCAAACAGTTGCTCATCTATCTAATAAAATATGTAAAATATATTAAAGGCAGCGTCTTTGGTGTTTCCATGGTTTCTACGGAAGTAAATCAAGGGTAGTGAGGATATGACGTCATTGACAGGCGATGCAATGACATGGACAATTACACTGGTTAAAATAGCTGATTTCTCTGGATTATTGGAAACGTTATTGTAGTAAGTTCGCAAGTCAACAAAATATATAACATTGTTTGAGGGGTTTTTAGATATTTTAATCTAAAAATCTTACATATTATGCCTTTAAGTTTTTATTATTTAAACTTTGGTCTAGTCTTTTTCATCATCAATACTGCAAGTAGTCACAGTTAGGTGTTTAATGATGTCAGTGTTGTCTTAGTCATGGAAAAAGGGTTGTAAATAGACGTTTGGTCATAGTTTTTGTTAACAAAATTAACACCAATTTGAGCGTTACGGTGGATGGGGATGGTGAACACCTGTGGGTCTTTTCACCTTTGGGTCTGTTCCCACACAAAGCAATCGTATGGTTTTGGAACACTTGGGATATTTGTAATTTTCGAATAATGCCTGTTATATCCTATATTGTTTTATATTGACAAATTAGGGGTTGCATTAGGTGCTCAGAAATGTCTAAATTATGTAATGTAAATAAAATTATTGTAGCAATCATACTTTAAAATATATATAGAATAATGACAAAATTATACATCAATATATAATTGCATGATGATAAAATTCCCATGCCCTTCATGTCTGTGTATTGACTGCAAAGGTTTATTTAAAGCAATAAATCTCCTAGTTCATAAATATAGCGATGTCTAGGGGTACCTTTAGCCTCTTAATAGTGACACTAAAGGTGGTTTTTAATCCAAAAGTTATGTTAAGTTTAGCTTCTACCTTTCATTTCTTATTTATTTTGTCTTCAAAATGTAAACGCATAGAATATAAATTATCCAGAAGCTATTGCATTAATCTGAGATCAATATGGAATGCTCATAGAAGGAAGTCACTGCTTAGAAAAAGGGTTTCTATCAGTAGAGCTTCCTCCCCATTCTGTGGTCAGAGGTTTCTGAGAGCGAGGGCAGGTAGATGTGACCGTAAAGGATATCAACACCCTCAGGATAACTGCTCTGCTCTCAGAACTAGAACACATCACTGCAATAAAATCACACAAAATATGACTAAAGCAGACAAACACACAATGCAAGGGATCTAAAGACCTGTAAGTGGATTTGAAGATTGAACATAATCAGATGACTAATCTGAGCAGAACAGAAACTGAGATAAAAAGATGCAGAGCGAGAGTCCAGGTGCAATCAGCGCTTAGGCCTCGGCCCACTTTAGCTCTGACATGAATGTTTTATTACGTAATAAAACGCACCTGCTCTGCAGCACAGTGCCAGAAATATATACACCACAAACTATGCACTAAAACACATATACTGTACACAAATACACCCTTCATATGTACCAAAAAAAACCAAAAAAAAAAAAACAGTATGTTAGACAAAACTATCTGCATTTGCATGCTTAAGGACACCACATGCTCTGTGGCCTCACTACAAAATATAGTCAAATCTGCAGACCCAAATGGACCGCTTGGCTTAACGTACCTGTACAAAGGCAAATGAGTTCAGTCTATAAAACCAAACCCTCACAGCTTTTCCACTGTCAAGACAGGAAAGTTATAGACTCATTTTTGTTGTCTGGAAATATTTTAAATAATGACAATGAAGTGTATTTCAAGTCTTAGACTTTTGCATTGTGACATTATTTTTATGAAAAATAAGCACCCCCTGATGTGATTATTATAATGTGACAAAACAATGATATATTATTTAAACCATATGTATACACATCATGGCAGTATTTGTTGTACTGCTTTTAATGTATGCTAATTTAAATAAATTTCACAAACACAATTTTTATTTTTTATTAAAGTAATTAGAATAAAAAATAACTCAAAAGTAAAACGTCCAGACATATTATGTACAGCTTCTTCCCTCAGGTTATAAAACTGCTGAACTGCAACTGATACACCATAATACAGTGATCTAACACAGGCCACACCACTCACACACACTGTACACAACACTGTACACTATCTATATACTGTAACTGTGCATTTCTATGCTGTACTGTGATATTGTCAATCTCTTCGTGTAATGTTTATTGTGATATATGTATATTATATATGTTGTATACTCTTTTTACTGTTTGTGTATATTGTATAGTTATTATACATTGTTCCTCTGTATATTAAGTGTATTTAAACTAGGACTGCAAGATATTGAAGAAAAATGTGATATGCGGTAACTTGTTAAATAATGCGGTATTCAATATGCGATACAATATTGCTTTAGGTGTGTAAAATAAATGTAAATTATATTTAAAAACTGAAAATGATATACACTGTAAAAAAGAACTGTTGGTTTAACTTAAAAAAGTAAGTTACCTGGTTGTCTTAAAATTTTGAGTTTAATTTTGAGAGAAATTAAAAATTTAAATTAATACAATGAAGGCGATTGGTTTAATCAACAGAAACTCAAAATATTATGTTATCTAAACCACATTAATTAGCTAAGTTGATTTGACAAAAGAAAAAATGTTGTCATAACAAATCATGAAAATAATTTTTTACAGTGTAACCAATATATATATATATGTTTATTTTCTTTCTGGGAAAAGAAAACATCACTGAAACCAGGAACTTCTGAAAGTGAACAGCAGTGATTTAGCATTACATAAAAAGTAAGAACTAAAATCTGACAATGTCATTTTAACATCAATGTTAAATATATATAATATATTTTAATATTATACTACGGGGCTGTTGAATGCTTGAATCTGATTGGTTGACCAACGTTCTAAGGTGTGCAATTATTTTCAGGGAAACGCACGGCTAAAGTAGTTCTAGCAGGTCTTGACCGCATTGCAGTTCCATATCACTTCGCCAAATGTTTTCAGTTATTTCAATACGTCCTACTAGTTAAGTGAAGTGAAGTGACATGTGGCCAAGTATGGTGACCCATACTCGGAATTTGTGCTCTGCATTTAACCCATCCAAGTGCACACACACAGCAGTGAACACACACACCGTGAACACACACCCGGAGCAGTGGGCAGCCATTGCTGCGGCACCCAGGGAGCAGTTGGGGGTACGGTGCCTTGCTCAAGGGTCTCACCTCAGTCGTGATATTGAGGGTGGGGAGAGCGCTGGACATTCACTCCCCTCACCGACAATCCCTGCCGGACCTGAGACTCGAACCCACGACCTTTGGGTTACAAGTCCGACTCTCTATCCATTAGGCCACGACTGCCTCAATAAGCAAGAGAATAAGCAGCATGTGTGAATTAGCCTACCTGCGTCCTAGTCTGCGTCTCTCATGGCAGCAGTGTCTACTGTCTAGCAAAACTGTAAGTTTATCTCAAGAACTGCACAGTTAATACCTCGCTGGTGAGTCATGTATCTTTTAAGTTGCTAAACTACTACAGCCTACAACTGCAAAAGAACCAAACCCACAACGACACCAAACAAGCAAATAAATACAGTAAACAATAGGATGAAAACGACAAATTATTGTCATGATTTTTGCCACAAAATATGTTTTGTTGTGTCCTGATACTCTCTCGTGCTCTCTCTCTCTCTTTCAAACGTACACACGTATGTATAGTACGTACACACACTCACACAAAAACGTTTGGTCAGCGCTGCTCTGATAAATTAATCAGTAAAATAGTTTAGCAACTTAAAAGATACATGACTCACCAGCGAGGTATTAACTGTGCACTTCTTGAGATAAACTTACAGTTTCGCTAGACAGTAGACACTGCTGCCATGAGAGACGCAGACTAGGACGCAGGTAGGCTAATTCACACATGCTGCTTATTCTCTTTCTCACTCTCTCTCTCTTTCTAATAACTATATTAACAGTATTATTCTGCTATCAAGGCTCAAGCCTTCGTTTCTAGTTATGAAATTACGTTTTGGAATTAGCAATGGAGGCTTGGGATGAGATGTGTGAGAAATTAGTCCCACACAAGAGTGTTTTAAGGACAAAAACCTGACAAATGTCTTGAAATACAACATAATAAAATAATGTTAAAAGGGAAAAAAATGCTCCTAAAATATGTTTACAGTTAAAACACATTATTTTTTATCTTTGGGTTTTAGGGTGAAATGGCCTGGGTATGTTTTCCAGAGTATGTTATAATTCACTGCATTTGTTATGGAGTACAAAGGTCATGAGATGTTGTTTGGAAAGTACGTCTGACCTCAATAAACACAGTGCCATTGTGCCTGTAAGCAACAGCTCATAATTGGCTAACTGTGTGTCTATAGTTCCAGAAGTTGTTTCAGAGGCTGAGAATGTGGAGGTGGAAAAATTAGATGACAAAAAGATTTTGTTTTCTCTACAATAACATGCACAATAATAACAGGGTTATTTATTCAGAAAGAAAATAGTGTCCGTATTGATTAGATGTTGATCCAGTGTCACATTGTGCTATTTTTTATTTAAATCCATGAATTTTTTGGTAATTAACAATAGATATTTTGGCTATATTCTATAATCGTGTATGATAATACTGTTCAGCTTCATTTCTTGTCTTGACTATAACAAGAACTTAATACTGCAAATATACTGCAAAACTAAAAGCAGCTCTGAGAATGTGACCTGATTTACCAAGAATATTTGTTAATTATGAATTGAGGATGGGAAAGAGCAGCAGTAACTATGGATACAGAGAAGAGTGTGCTCTATATAATGAGCTCATTGAGTGTAAATGTCTAGAGACCTGACAAACCTCATGAGTCCATGGGTTAAAGGGAATTAACCACAGAGTGATCCCATGCTAACCTGCTGTAAAATTTGTTTAAACACTCCTTAACAGTTAGTTAAAAGCAGCCTGTGGATTCATTTACTATGCTATATGAACAGGGAAACATGTAAAAACACTTACAATGGACGCCTATCAGGCAATCATGGCAAACAAACAAATATGCAACTATAACACTGTCAAAAGCACAACTATAATAACACAAACATTTCACATTTTAACATGATATTGATGTGATAAAATCACATACCAACCCTCTTTGTCTATAGTTATCCATTATTTCAGCTTATGTAATGACAAGCTAAAAAAGTAACGCTGGTTAGTTTTGCTGACTCATGTTGTGGTATCCTGTAAGTTTAACCAGAAAGAAACATGACATAACTACTACAGTACCCATGAAGCACTGTTTACATAGAGCAAACAGAGAAAAGAAGCTCCTCCACCTTTAACATTAGTTCTACTAGTTCTAAATCAGTGTTACCTGAGAAAACTAGAGAAACCAGAGAAAAAGGCCATTTTTGTCAAATAGGGTAGGAAAAATTCAACACCTATAATACACTGGGCATGTTGCCATCCAAGGCCACTCCCACCAGTCTGCTATGGATACGCTTACCAGAGCAAAATACCGCCTTAATTAAGTAGGAAATACTTCTTAGCAAAATTTTAGTTATGGTGTCGACTTGTTTTGTTCCTGGGTGCAAGAATTCAAAGAGTAAACATGGGAGTGAGTTACTTTCGGTTTCCAGGGAAGGATCAGTGGATAAAGGCTGCAAAGAATTGTAAATATGGAGAGAATGCCATGACTGAAAATCGGAAAAACCTCTGTGTTTGTAGTCAACATTTCAAACTGGATGACCACGAACATAGTGTTTTAGGCCAAACAAAGGGGGAAAACTGAAAGAAACAGCTATTCTTTCAGTTCCGCCCAAAGGAAAACGCCGTCAGGTACAGGTAAGAAAGCTGTTGCCATAGTATTAATTTTCTGTTTTTACCATAATGCTGTTGAAAGAGTAGACAAAGTACAATACAATTTTCAGTGAAAAACAATATGGCCTTTCGCACCAGGATGGTCCCCTGAGAACTAAATTTTCCCCTAGAGCCATTTTCCTGGTTGCATTCACACTGCCAGTAGAAACTTTGAATAGATGAATAGCCATTTAAGTGCGGCATTCAACAACATCAACAACTGCAAGATGGAGGACGCCGTGATCGGTTGAGAAGTGCCTGGTCCATCTCGATGTTTTCCATGTTCATGGAGTTAGTTCAAGGAGTAAGTATACATAAACTGTGTGTTTACAGAGCGTTTTTAAAATGGCGGGTGCCTGCGTTTCGTATGGCATGTGTTCGGCCAAACAACATACACCTGCATCACTAGAAGTTCCTATTGTGCTAGGTTAGACCCTACTCTGAAGTAGCAGTAATTTAGCCCCCCCCAAAAGGCATTTGTATAATTAAAATTGTTCCCAATTCCTGCGGTGTGAACATGCCACAAAAAGCCCCATAGTAAGTGCATTGCTTTGAACACGTTTTCCATAAACTGAGGAACAAGCTGATATTATCGTAACTGACAGAATGCCATAGATCTTACACCAGCCTAGACATTAAGTTAAAAACCAGGAATTTCCTTTAACTGTAAGCACATTTGTACAGTAAATGCTGAGTCAGACAGACACATTGCTCACTCTCTCTCACACACACACATAGAGAGAATTTAGACATTGATATGCGTTATATTACAGTTGACTAAAGAGCTTCCTATCCTGTATCAGATCATGTCCTCACAAAAGGGTTACTCCATTACATCTATTTAGTCATAAATCCCCTCAGTCACTCCAATGAGATGAAGACAAACGAAAACGAACAAAAAGAGGAACACTACTGATGCATTTCATGAGCTTCCGTTTCAACATGCAATGACCTCAAACATGCACACAGTAAAGCCAGCTGTTGGTGCTATGACTGTGACCCACAATAGCCACATCCATGTGATCAACTGCCATGACCAAACATACAGCACCAATCAAATCTCTTCTAAATCTGACAATGCACAATACGATACTCTTCCTGTAGCCTTTTTTTTTTTTATTATTACCATCAATTTAATCCTTAGCCATGGAAACACCATTCAAGAAATCAAAAATCTCCAATGTCTTTGCATGATGTCACATGAATCCACAACTATATTCCTGCAAATTTCCTAAAATTTCACATTAAATCCAAAATGGCCGACATCCTGTTGTGCAGAGCTAAATGTCTAAGCTAAATTTTGAAAGTAGTTTGGCTTGAATGCAGCAAACAACATATTGCATTCACACCTTGCCGTAATTATGCAGTCACGTGGTACAAGTCGAAGCTCTCAGAAAATTACGAGTTTACAAGTTGTAATTACGAGTTAAACCGTTTTTACAAGTCGGAAACTCGTAATTATGGTAATTCTGACATGGTGTAAAAGCACCACAAGTACTGACTAGTCAAAAGGGAGTGATAAAGAACCTACAGTTTATTTTACTCTAGCCTGGTGGAGACTGAGACACTGCTGCCGCCGCTAAGTTTTCATGTTCACCATACCTTTCACGATGTGAGTGCTCTCGCATGTTTTGTGTCAACAAAATTTGATCTTTTTATGTCATCAGCAAGTTGAGAGACCATGTATCAAATCAAAGCAAGTGATTTTCAGCTAGTTTCAATCAGTGGTTGATCGTTTAGATCATTCCTAGAAATTACAGGTTTTTGTGCATCCATATTCAACCTCAAAGTATACTGTATGAAAGAAGAGTATGAACTACTCTGTTAACCCTGCTGCTTTCACTGCGTAGAATACGAAGGGTGAAAAAACAAACAAGAAACTCTGGAGGAAGATAGAACTATTGAGTTTTTTATGACACTAGTTTCACAGATGCAGCCCTCTCTGACACTATCCCCTGTGCACACACATATGGTGTGAAAATGCATCAGAGCAGTGTCATGAGTGTAAAGACAGGAGCTGGTCAGTGGATCAATTCCCTAAAGCTGCCTGAAATCAATACAAGTTCACAATCACAGTTTTAGCACTTACGTCGAGACCTCTGCCACATTCAGTCTCCACCTGCAACTGTGTCAGAGTATGGTGTCATGGATCACACTTCAAAAGCCTGCGGATGGCACAGACACACAACATTACATTACTGTTTCATATTTATATCATCGTTACTGATAATCAAAGACACTTTGCAACTGCGCCATGGCATGGTTTAAAAAATGGTAAATGCTTGTTGATACTCTGTATATGACATCACAACGAAAAAAATAAATAAAATCACAAATGAAATCTCTTTGAAGTGCCCCTTTATGCTTTTTCGAGTGTTACCTTTGATATAGTTTGTAATAAGGTTGTTTGTGAATGTAAAAGGTCTGCAAAGTTTCAAAGATCAAAGTCCAGATAAAGTTAGTTATTGTCTCCAAAAAGAAAGAATACCATAACAATGTAACAATTTTGCATAAAACCAGCCTATGGTCTTCATTGGCTGCCTGTGAACAATGTCTACTTTGACCTTCAAACACTGTAGTTGTAGTTGAGACTGGAAGAGTTTGGTTCATGTTGCTGGCATGTCGAGAGGACACTGCTTTCAGCGCTTCAAAAGAATGAGGACTCGCGCTAGAAAATATATGGTAAAACCGACGCCATTGTTACTACTCATAATCACTGTGTATCAAGTGCTAAGGAAGATCCAGAGCTGAAATTCAGATCTGGTAATGGTCGTTTCATTTCAGACACGAGCTGTAAGTGGTAGACCAATCACAACAGACTGGGCCATCTGACCAATCAGAGCAGAGTAGACTAATCACCGATATTGTAGGAGACATCAAAACAAAATTAGAAATCTTTAAAATAGCATAATAGGGGCAGTTTAACATCTCAGTTGTTTCTCCTAGACAGCAATGGAATTAAATAGTTCACCCAAAAATGTAAATTCTGTCATCACTTACTCACCCTCATTTTTTTCTGCGAAACATAAAAGAAGTTCACATTATGAAAGTTAAAACTCACAATGTCTAACATCATCTAACAGCAAACCACATAGGTTCTTGCATGTCATGTGACCAAATCATGGCATTTGAGGTTTGGGTCACTATATGAGATGTAGATTGGGTATGCGTGCATTGATTGAGAGTAAATGAAGGCATAAAATATCGAACTGCTCATCAGAAAATGTGTTACTTTATAAGATTTGGACTACATGAGTCAAGTCATATTGATTAATTTCATGCTACCGTTTTGGAGCTTGAAAGTGTTGGATTCCTTTGACTTTTATAATAGAGACAAAACCAGCTGAAACATTCTTCAAAATATCATCTTCTGTGTTCTGCAGAGGAAAGAACGTCATACAGGATTGGAACAACACACCGGTGAGTAAATGATGACAGAATTTTCATTTGTGGGAGGTTCAACTGTCCCTATTAGGTCTACAGGTTTTCCTTCTGCACTGTTAGAGAAAGACTGCAGTGATCTCAGGTGTCTCCTCTAGAGGTTCAAAACTGCTCAGATTTGTCTGCAATCAAAAGTCAGACATCTCAATACAAATTCAAACATGTCTCATCAAATTTTCCCAAGAACAAATGATCTGACCCACTGTACTACTCTCTGCTGTCAAAAATTGCCTCAATGACTAAGAAGTATCCTGAGCAATAAAAGAGCGAACTGTAAAAAAGCAGGAAGACGGTCAACGAGCACTCAGTGTTCTAGGCGTCCTTCAGTCTGTTCAGATGCGCACTACTCAGTGCAGCTCGGGCTGTTTGTTCTGACGTGTTACACAACGCAGGTTATAACGTGTGTACTGGCTGCAGAGAGCTCTGCTTTAGCCCTGTCACTCAACACAAACAAACATACTGACAACACTCATGCAACTTTAATGAGCTCTGTGCGTGTGTGAGACACACACTTTTGCACACAGCAAATAAAGGTGCACTTCTGAATGTGTGTGAGACAGCATAGTATAAGTCTTTATCCAACACTGTAGACGTCAGTAGTCACATGTTCAAAGAAATTAGCTGCTGGCTGTTCTATGTTGAAATGCATTCTTGGCTTTATCAACACTATTGTTCCATTTTAATCTACTTTGAATTGAGAGGTTTTGTCATAGTTCTGGTCCAGGATACTGGTTGATCAATGTAGTCATGATGCACATGATATAGTAATGTGAAACATCTGTTATTTTTTCAGAATTACTTTGGCGTTTATGCCTTTATTATCACAGGACAGTAAGCAGAAAGGAAGCGAAGTGGGAGACGGAGAGAGAGGGGGACGGGGGTTTGGGAAAGGTCCACGAGCCGGAACTCGAACTCGGGTCTCCCGAAGCGCAACGGTGCTTATATGTCGACACGTTGCCCACGAGGGTATCGGTGCTGACAGTAATTGATTTTAAAAGCAACAAGTACTGCGAACTGTTAATTTAGCAATACATCATCTCTGTGTATCTGAGTTATCGTAAACATGACAATATAATATATGGACTCTTAAAGGGATAATTCACCCAAAAGAACCATAAGACTTTGGACAATTTTTGAAACACAAATTGAGATATTTTTTATTAAAAATGTCGTAGACACAAAAGCAAAGCTTCTGTGTTTACCAAATGTGATGTGCTTTATGTATGTGTGTAGATCATTGTAGATATAAATATAATCCTAAATTAAATATGTTCATCATTTTGCTATACAATAGCCTTTATAACCTTTTTGGGTCTTTTAAAGGGTTAGTAAGACCTTTGTTTATCTTTGGAACAAAAAGATAAGAAAATATATTTTTGATGAAATCTGATGGCTTAGTGAGGGCTCTATTGCCAGCAATGTCACTGAACTTCTCAAGATCCAGAAAGGTACTCAAAAAATATTTAAAACAGTTCATGTGACTACAGTGGTTCAACCTTAATATTATAAAGCGACGAGAATACAAAATAACAACTTTTCAACAATATCTAGTGATGGGCCGAATTCAAAACACTGCTTCATGAAGCTTTGAGTCTTTTGTTTCGAATCAGTTGTTCGGAGCACCAAAGTCACGTGATTTCAGCAGTTTGATGCGCGATCCAAATCACTGATTCAAAACAAAAGATTCGTAAAGCTTCGAAGCTTCATAAAGCAGTGTTTTGAAATCGGCCATCACTAGATATTGTTGAAAACTTTTTGTTTTGTTTTTTGGCGCACAAAAAGTATTCTCGTCGCTTTATAAAATAAAGGTTGAACCACTGTACTCACATAAACTGCTTTAAATATGTTTTGACTACCTTTCTGGATCTTGAGAAGTTTGATGATATTGCTGGCAATAGAGGCCTCACTCAGCCATCAGATTTCATCAAAAATATCTTAATTTGTGTTCCAAAGATGAATGAAGGTCTTACGGGTGTAGAACGACATGAGGGTGAGTAAAGGCCCCGATATACTTCAAAAGAATTCGAAGAACGAACTGATGTAATGTCATTTCGAACAAAATCAGGCCAAAACGAAGTTCGTTTTGTGTACTTTTTGGAAGTTCGAAACGGCTTGCCAAAGTGAACTTTCAGGAAAAGTTCGCTTCAGCTGCAAAACACCTTCATGCCACCATTGGTCCGTGACGATAACGTAATAGGAGGTGTGCGCTAAGTCTTCTCTGACTCATTTGATCTGATAAGTTCGTTGAGGTAAGATCTCCACGGGTAAAAACATGAACACACTGGATAGCCGCTTTATAGTACAAATAATGTTGTGCTTCTGATGAAATGAGGCACTGACACTGTTTTTCGTGTTTGATACTGTAAAGCTGCTTGCTTTTATCCAATCTATTGAATAAAGTGCTATATAAATAAACGTTACGTGACAATGTCTATACAGGTGGAGCTGGGGAAGGGGTTTCTGAAACAAGCTGTAAACTGCTACAGCAAAAGCTGACCAAGTATTTGAAGGTTGAGCAGTAAGCGCATTGGCTACTGGTACAGCAGGAACCAATCAGCTGTGCCCTATCGAGAATGACGTGATTACATAAAGATTGAGCTGAGGACCTATTAGCCTGCACCATCTAGAATTTCATGACTGAACTTTGTATTTGAATTAATCATATATGTAAAGGACAGAAAGTACCCCTGACTCAATAAAATAATCTAAAACTTGACTAAGAGCATCTTTATTGCTTTCATTTCCACTCAACTTGATTATTATAATTCTCTTTTTACAGTCATCTACATAATCTGAGAGATCACATGTAACACCAATTATAATTTCTTTAAATTGGCTCCCAGTTAAATGTAGAATTCAGTTTAAAATTCTTGTGATTATGTTTAGAGCATTGCATGGTCAAGCTCCTGTTTATATAAGAGTTGTTGCAACCTTCTAATTCCAGCAGGAATCTGAGATCCTCTCAACAGGTCTTGTTAGCCGTCCCTCGCTCTAGACTGAAGACTAAATCTGTGACTGTGCCCTTGAGGTTGTTGCCCCCAAATTGTGGAATGTTCCACCTTTGGATTTGAGATCTGTGGACACTTTTAAAAAGTAGCTAAAAACCGACTTGTTTAAACTTACTGTTGTGTAAATTGTTCTTTATTACTTTGTTTTTATCTGATGTCTGTCACTCTTATTTCGATTTCCTTTTTATATGTGGATGTAAAGCACTTTGTTCTATTAAGTTGCTATAGAAATAAAAATGACTTATCAACAAACAAAAAGCATACATAATCATCAGTTGAAACAGGTTATTAGCCAATCATCCTGGCCTTGAATCTGTGTTTCACACAACTGAGTGTGAACACAGAAAATCTCTTTGGCCCATTGTTAGTTACTCTGCTTATTGTTTTGGATAGTCGGATATTATGGAAGAAACTTGAAAATCTTTCTTTGTCAATACTGTTTTTGATGATAATGGATGGCTGAGAGTGAGTTACCACAATTTTACTCTAACAATCACTGTGGTTTCTATTTGGCTACCATACGGGTCAGTCAATAATATGAAATCCTGAGTATGACTCACTTTGCCAAATGGTATTATTATGAAATTACTATTAAAGTACCATACTGTCATGACTTTGTACATTATACCATGATGATAAAATATTCTGGACATCTAACATGCTAATACCACGTTTCTGCACATGTAACATGATAATTGCAAAGTAGTAGGACAAGTACCTCCTGTTCTTTGAAGTATGATAAAAAATATTACAGTTTATGAATATGGTAATCATCCCATACCACGGTATTACCTTCTGATACCTTCACTGTACTCTTTGTAACTAATCTAACAGCTGTCTGTCACTTTCCGCAGCATATCAATCGCACGAGACGCCATCAGGTTTTACCACAGATGATTAAGCATCAACTGATGATGAAAAGATTTGCGGTTGCTATGATACTCGTCTGTCTCGAGACAAGGATGCGGCTTATAGCAACGACACACAGATGATGATGGGCGTGAGAGCGATCTTACCATTACACTTCTTCATTATCCTGCCGAAACTACAAACACAATCTCGTCCAACACGTTATGTATTCGCATGTGCGTCCACAATCGATCCCGCCCGTTGATGCGATCATGTCTGTGTTTATAATCCAGTGACAGCAACACATCAGGGAAGCGGAGCGAAAATAAACCATACAGACCCCCAGACGACAGCAATCAAACGATGATCCGCGGGAAATGGAGATACACGTCTATGTTCACACGTTCTGTGCTGGATTAAAATGTCTGCTGGAAGGGCGTGTGTTTGTTTTCATGAGCTGGACGAATCTTCAGGGCAGAGGCGCCC
>RJVU01042551.1:5431148-5613734 GCA_003731715.1 Anabarilius grahami
GTACTATGCTCATTGTCTATGAATGTTATTTCCTTGTCCATGCAGAGGTTTAAAGGTGCACAAATAGAGCACAAGCTCTCTAATTCCAGTCCAGTTTACAATCTCGCCTTTAAACTCTCTCATCATCCTCTTTTAAATATTTTACACGTCTCTTTATGTGAGCAGGAAAATGTTAAACTTTCTTAGAAGTGTTGGGATGGTTTGTTGTAGCTTTATTTCTTACTGAACCAACGGTGCCCATTTGACATCCACATTCTCAAGACTCATGACTGCAGTTTGAAATGAAGCAGCTCCATCTAGTGGTCACTGATGATCAGAATTTTAGTGAAGCTAAAATTACTTGCAACTAAACTAAGGATAAAAGGAGTTAGTTAATACTATTTGTGAAGCAGTGCTTTTGATTCATTCTCCAGTCAATGGATGTGGGATATTTTACAGAGAACCTCCTGCATTTAATTCAGATATCTATTTCACTAATCTCAAATACAGACTCAAATGGAGCATTTCACATCATGTTTTTTATTATTATATAATAATTACAGATTGATAGATAGATAGAGGGTGAATTCAGGGTGATTGGTCATCTCAATGGCAAAATGTGTCCCAATCACCCTGAATTGACCCTATATATATATATAGGGTCAATATATATACACTGTTTATTTAAATAATAATTGTTGTACAGGTTACATGTAGCTGAAAGCCATTCGTTTATAAGCTATAGGCCAACATTTTAAATATAGATGTGTTGTGATAGACATTCTTTACGACACTTACTTGATTTACTTTTTATAGTATTTCATATTTCAACTACATGTGTCTGCATCCCTTGTGTTTAGATAGTTTTTCTTATTTTACTGTGATGAACAGTGTTAGGGGTAACGCATTACAAGCTTTTTGAGTTACGTAATCAGATTACTTTTTCAAGTAACTAGTAAAGTAACACATTACTTTTAAATTTACAGCAAAATATCTGAGTTACTTTTTCAAATAAGTAAAGCAAGTTACATTGTTCTCCCATGTATTGACTGACATCTCCCCATGTTGAGAGAAGTCGTGAGTAAGTGCAGAGGTGTTGTGTGCGCTATGAGCACATGATGGTTATTGTTCTAAACTAAATATGAATATTTGCTTATCTTTCTTGCACAAAAACAGAGTCAGTATTCCTCAAGATGAATAAAAACAGTGAAATGTAATCTCAGAATATTGCACAAACCAGCAAAAATTAAATATATTAAATTAAACAAATACTTCATGTATTTAATCTGACTTTATTAACCAATGTCTTTGCTGCTGACCTTCGATGAGCCAATTCAACCATACTAATAAGCATACATGTTTAGATAAACATCACATTTGTGATCAGCCTGAAGCTTATTAATTTCACTTTTGGTGTGAAAGGGCCTTTACATTTGCCAAAAATAGAAGTTTTTTTGTTGTTATTAAAAAACAAGCAAGCAAGCCCAGCCCAGGTGAGAAAAAGTATCTCAAAAGTAATGTAAAGCGTTACTTTCCATAAAAAGTAACTAAGTAACGCACTTAGTTACTTTTTTAGGGAGTAACGCAATATTGTAATGCATTACTTTTAAAAGTAACTTTCCCCACACTGGTGATGAAATCAAATCATGTGACTTGCGTATTCTGCTATAGATGCCATTTTAGGAGTGTTCATTAAGAAAGAACTGAGAGAGCAAACAAACCTGCTGTCATTTGCACGCATGCAGGAGAGAGAGGGAGTTAATAATTGATGCGGTCCTGTTCCCAGCAGCTCTCTGTCTCACAGAAGACATTTAGCCGTGATTGAGATCAAAGCCACAAAGACTCCTGCTGCTAGGCTGAAAGGAGGAACTACTGATCGCCTTCCTCTCGCCCTAATAGCAGCCCTTTTATGAAGTTAATAAACTGCACACCTCAGTCACACTGCAGAGCACAAACTGCTCTGTGAACTAATAACTAAAAAAAAGAGAGCCACCTCTATTTACCTGCTTTCAACACAACCATCTTTTTGTGTGTATGGAGGATGCATAAAATCCCTGTTTTCATGGCAGATATCATGAGGAATCTTATGAAGAAATGTTCAGTCATATGAGACAATAACAATGAAAATAAAGAAAATATATTTTAAATGAGAAAAAGAAAGCTTTTCTTAGGACCATTAAGATTTATTATTATTATTATTGATTTATTTATTGATTTATTTTGCATAGTATGACAGCATTTTCATGACATTTTTATGACTTTTTTCTGTGGAACTTTTAAAAGTAATGCATTACAATATTGCGTTACTCCCTAAAAAAGTAACTAATTGAATTACTAAGTTGCATTACATTACTTTTGCGTTACTTTTTCTCACCTGGGCTGTGCTTGCTTGTTTGCTTTATAACAACAACAACAAAAAGGTCTATTTTTTGGCAAATGTAAAAGCCCTATCACACCAAAAGTGAAATGAATAAGCCTCAGGCTGAAGGAAATGCATATTTATGTCTGTACAGTAGAGGGCGCAGCTCAAACAAACCTTTCAGCTGTGCTGCAATTCTGGATTAAAGGGTTAGTTCACCCAAAAATGAAAATTATGTCATTTATTACTCACCTTCATGTCGTTCTACAGCCGTAAGACCTTCGTTCATTTTTGGAACACAAATTAAGATATTTTTTGATGAAATCCGATGGCTCAGAGAGGCCTCTATTGCCAGCAAGATAATTAATACTTTCAGATGCCCAGAAAGGTACAAAAGACTATATTTAAAACAGCTCATGTGAGTACAGTGGTTCAACCTTAATATTATAAAGCGAGGAGAATACTTTTTGTACACCAAAAAAACAAAATAACAACTTTTCAACAATATCTAGTGATGGCCGATTTCAAAACAGTGCTTCGAAGCTTTACGAATCTTTTGTTTCGAATCAGTGGTTCGGAGCTTGTATCAAACTACCAAAGTCATGTGATTTCAGTAAACGAGGCTTCGTTATGTCATAAGTGTTTCGGAATTTCAGTAGTTCACGTGACTTTGGCAGTTTGATATGATATCAGAACTACTGATTCGAAACAAAAGATTCGGAATGCTTCGAAGCAGTGTTTTGAAATGGGCCATCACTAGATATTGAAACTTATTTGAAAAAGTAACTTAGATATTTTGCTGTAAATTGAAAAAGTAATGCATTGCTTCATTTTAGAAGTTACTTGAAAAAGTAATCTGTTTACGTAACTCAAGTTACTTGTAATGCGTTACACCCAGCACTGCTTGTTTCTCTGGCACATAAAGCCTATAGTCTTAAGTATTTATAAGAATAAAAATACTTATACATATATATTAAAAATGTAAATAATGTAGACAAAAAAAACCAACCTTTTTTATGTGATATGGTATAATAAGTATTGGTTGTGTGTAGTGTAAATGTGTGTAGTGTAAATGTGTCATGAAAATAATTTCACAGTGCAAACAATGGTAGTGGTCGTAATAAGAAAAATATTACTTAAATACTTTAAAGTTAAATACTTTTGATTTTGCATTTTGTGAAACTATACCATAAAGCTCTACCAACTTGGTGACGTTTCCTTTATGGCCGGCCGTCAGCTGACCGCTCAACACACACGGGGCCGAACGCTTCAGAGCTCAAGGTTTTTCAACAAGGCCTCGCTTTGTTGTTTGTAACCTTTTGATCTTAAATAAGAGCACAGGGGTGGCCGACGTGCAAAGAGAGAGAGACAAAGTCAGCGCGAGAGAAAGCTTGCTTTCATAATGAATGTCAGCTCAGATAACAAAGCCCCATTTGCATATCATAATCCAAATCTTTCCTGCTCAGATCAGGTGCGCTGTGAAGGAATATTTTTCTTGGTTGCCTTTGAAAGTCTTTGATGTGCACAGCAAGGATGAATATGAAAAGGAGCTGCTAGCCGATGAGGTCATGTTCTCTCTAACTCTCTTTCCTCATGTTTTCCAGATGGAAATGAAAACGTGCAGCATGTATAAAGCTATGTTTTGCTAGTGTTAAAAGCTTTATGTTGTCCGTTCTAAATTAACTAGGATAATTAAAAGTAGTTTTCATTACATATAGTTTGATTACTATGTATGATGAAAACTACTTTTTAGAAAACATGATTATCCCAGTTCATTTAGAACAGTCAACATAAAGCTTTTTTAACAGTGTTAAAGATTCGTCCTTAGTGTCAGCCTCATATGGCACACCCAAGGACAGGTTCCAAACACCAAATTCAAATACAAATCGTCTGTGGCGAGTACATAAAACTGAAATATTTGCCACTTGGCCAGTTACTGCAACTGCAACAAAATATGGTTTAAATCAGTGGCATATTGTAAACCTTGCAGGCCCCATAAACCATGAGACAGGCCCCGCCCACAAATGATGACAATGCGTATGTGCATTGTGGATCAAATATTATCACAGTGGTACCAAGTATGCAAGTGGTTTAAATCGAATTATAAAAACAAAAGTCAGACTCTCGCTGATGTAAGCCACACACACTGTTAAAATAAAAGACAATCAAACCCTCTAATAAAGAAAACATCTGCTAAGAATCAGCGCAGAATGGCCAAGGTCAAGCTATGTGACTACCACACATTTTCCAACAGCTTTTAGATAGACTTTTGCTAGAATCGTCACAAATTTTTCTCCAGAATTCTGTCTTCACATTTTTTGTAGGATTAGATTTAAAGAACTGCAGATGCCTCTATACTGTTCATATCAAATATAAAAGGAACAAAGCTAAACAGATAAATAATGCCACTGTCAAAAGGACAACAATACATCTCCAAAATTCATCTGCTTAAACCTGCGCTCGCTCTGTCTCTCTCATGTGTGCACGCACTGCCACCATGCAGGCTATGCTGCCTTCACGTGCTCTCGGAATGATCATAATTACAAGTTTCTTAGGTAAAAATTGCACATGAACGCCCTCCCATTTTGCTCGTAACCACGACTTCAGAAGTGGGAATTATCACATTATCACATAGCATATGAAGGCAGCATAATGCACTTGTTAATGCTAGTTCATTTAAAAACAAATGCCGCAATGCAGAAAAAGAAAAAAAAATCATCCAAAATCTGACCATTTCCGGAACAGGATCCGGCTCAAATTAAACACTAGGTAAGGAAAAGTTTATTTTGGACCCTGACCTTAGACCAGTGGTTTTCAATCCTGATCCTGGGGATCATATTTTGTATGTCTCTCTTATTAAACACAACTGATTCAGATCATCAGCTCATTAGGAGAGAGCTTCATGAACTGCATCGAAAGTGTCAAATAAGAGAGACATAAAAAATGTGCTATAGACCATCAATAGTCCAATATGACTTCATAGTGCAAAAGCTGCAAGGACAGAAGATATGGTCCATGGACTGATATGTATTTTGCAGTCAGTTGGCTACAATTAGAGAAGTAAATGAAGTGGTCCAATATATACCATGGTCCATATATACTAGGAGTGTAACGGTACATATATTCATCCCAAAACGTCAACGGTACGGACGTCACGTTTCGGTTCATGCAGTCAGACGATGAGTACAGTCAGTCACAGGCTCACTCCACACTTCAACCCAAAAGGGGGCGAGTGCGTTAATGAAACATTGTTTCCACATCAGGAAAAAGCACATAAGAAGAAGAACAGATAATCATTGCATAGATTACATGTAAACTCTCAACCAGTGTTTCAACTGCGGAAAGACGTCAATAAAACAGCTTGAGAATAATATCTCACGAGCACTACAGTTACCTCAGACACGTCATTTAGTGTCCACAGCATGTTAGTTCACTAGGAAACTAACTCTAGAGGGGAGCATTTCACTAAATATATGCACTATATTAGCTTATATATTAATTATATTTACTTTACCTGTTAGTAATGCCTTAATTATTTAATATATGTTTAAATAAATTTGTCATGTCAGGTTATGACAGTAACTGTGTAAATGATTATAATTCAAAAATGAATTAGAGTAGAAAAATAATTGAAAAATAATTTTCTAATTAGATTTAATTATAAAATGCAAAGTTAAGTTAATGCAAAACCTTCCTTATGTGCAATTTACATGTTTATTTATTTATTTATTTGAATGTTGATTATTATATCTAAAAATAAATAGCTGAATGTAATAGTTTTGGCTCTGTAGTTAATTGTAACCTTTAAGAAAACCCTTAAGAAAATGTTCATTTTAATTGAATTTATTTAAAGAGAGAGACACAATTTGTTCAATTAACCACTGTTTAATAAAAATGAAGAAAAAAGAAAGAATTTTATGTTTAGTTTTCTCCGCCTGCTGTACCAAACCCATACTGAACCGTGACTTCAGTACCGAGGTACGTACAGAACCGTTATGTTTGTGTACCATTACACCCCTAATATATTCAGTTAAACATTAGAAAAAAAAAAATAGACACGTTTTTATGGATGACATTTTAAACTTTGGTGAATATATATTTCATATTATCAATCTAGTGTCTAATTATTTAATATGTAATATATAATGTTTCTGTAAATTTTATAACTGTTTCTGTATATTTGTATGATAACAGGTTAAAGGGCAATTTGTACTAAAAAAAATGTAATTTATTATTAAAATATCCTTACATATTTACATAAATATGCTTACAGTAGTTGAAACTGAAATTTTCAGTTTCAGTCTTCATTGTATTTCCTGAAATTCAGATTTGAATTATAAGTCTGCATTTTGTTTGCTAGCTCAATTCAAATTGAAGGTGGATGGAGGTGGAGCTGTAAAAGAGAGAGTGATTGTGAGAAAGAGAGATGAGAGAGAAGCTTCTGTTTGTGATTGTCTGGAGTTTGCATCTTTCACAGGCATCTTTATTCTCTTTGTTTCAGTTGTGGGTTTAAGTGACAAGCCCACTGGAAGGCTCACAGTGTGTGAGCAGTGCTGTGTGTGTTTCAGGGGTCAAACAGAGTATGCAATCAGAGTGTGGGGTCTTCAGTCAAGGACCACCCTCACTCTCCCACCAAACAGGACGAAAACAGTCCAGCTTTGAATGCAAACACACAGTTTGGATGCCGGTCAACACTGTGCCACACATCATGAGCTTCTGTCTGCCGAAGTGTCTAATGAGCTGATGTCTTGACAGGTACTTTGGTGTTTCCAGAAAGAGATGACACTTTCTCATGTCTTGTGATGGGCCCCAGCACAAAAGGAGAGAAATGGAGGCAGGATATAGTCTCTCACTACTTTCTAAGGCTTTTGTTCTGGTTAGCTTCTTTATTACACTTGTTAATATGGTCTCAGCTTCAGATGGCACATCATTCACCAACCATCAGATGTATATTACACACAAAAACAGCACAAGCTTTCTGCAGCAAACAGCAAGTTCCAAAATGATTTCCAAGAGTCAAGTACACAGGTTTTGGTCTAGAAAATCAGTAACTTCCCAGTTTACACCAGACAATGTTCCCTAGCTGCTACAATGAGTGCTTCAGCTTCAGTGCTGAGTTTTGTTGAAGACAATCTCTGTTCTTCATCCTAATGAGCTAACTAGCAACAATGTCAAGGCATCATATATGTGATCCTGGTGTCTTTAAAGTACCTCTATAATGCTATTTTAAAGGTTCCTATTTTTGTTTTGGGGTCACATGCATCCAAGGAAAAAAAATTTTTTTCTCATATACATTGCAGCATCACAGTGTCAGACAATGTCAGAAACAGTTCGAACAAGGATTCAGTCTCTCTAAACCCCTCATTTCCGAGAGCCTCCTTTCTCTGTTTGGTCAGATGGCCCGGTCTGTTGTGATTGGTCTACTCTGCTCTGATTGGTCAGATGGCCAAGTCGGTTGTGATTGGTCTACTTTGCTCTGATTGGTCAGATGGCCCAGACTGTTGTGATTGGTCTACCACTTACAGAGCGTGTCTGAAATGAAATGACAATTACCAGATTTTAATTTCAGGTCTGGATCTTCCTCAGCACTTGATATGCAGTGATACAAACAGTAACAATGGCGTTGGTTTTACCATATCAATTCCAGCTTGAGTCCTCATCGTTTTGAAGTGAATGCAAAGTGGATTAACAGAGTAGAAAACAGCATCAGTACGCCCTGCAACCGATTCTAAAGATTTTATTGGTCACAGTGCTGATTTCTTACTCAGTGCTACAACAAATACTAACCCCTACCTTACATCCTATCCTTAACCAAAGAAATTTGGCTGGATTTGCGCTGAACTGGTTTGGGAAAGAAAATCATGCGGCTGGTAAAGGTGGCCTCTGGTGGCCTCTGGTGGCATGACAGGGCTGGCAGGCAAGGTGGTTGGCTCTGGAGCAGACTTTAGGATGACCTCTGGACAGACAGTGTTCAATATTTTCAATATTCAAAAATGAATCCTGAGATGGAGTCTGTGGCTGGGACAGGGTAGGCTGGTATGGCATCTGTGGCAGTGACAGGCCAAGCAGGGATGGCCTCTGTGGCCATGACAGGACTGACAGGGAGAGTGGGCAGCTCTGAGGACTCTAGGGCCTGAGTGGACTCTGGGACATCCTCTGTGGTGATGGCAGAACTGACAGGGAAATTGGATAGCTCTGGAGATTCCAGGACTGGAAAAGACAGTGGGACAGCCTCTGAGGAGTCAGGAGAAGGCTTTTGAACAGCCTTCATGGCTGTATCAAGACTAGCAGAGAGAGTGGCCGACTGTGAAGGCACTGGGGTGTGGAGTCTGGAGGCTCCAAGGCTTTGATACATATGAGTTAGTTGATGGCTGCCACCAGAGACTGGCATGGGTCGGAAGTCACCACAAGGGAAGGAGGAGGGTCAGCAACCCTCATAGGGTGCAGGAGAGGACTGATGGCTGCCACAGGGGGCTGGAGTGGGTGGTATAGTCTGTTGTGATTGGTCTACCGCTTACATTGTGTCAGAAACTAAATGGCCAGTACCATATCTGAATTTCAGCTCTGGAGGCTTCCCAAGCACTTGTAAGAACATTAACGATGGTGTTGGTTTTGCTTTTGTAGCATAGAAAACAGCGTCTTCTCAACATGTCAACAACACATATCAAAGGCCTCTTCCAGGCCTCAGCTACAACTACAGTGTTTGAGGACGGGTCAAGGTAGACACTGTTCGTGGGCAGTCAGTGAAGACTACAGGCGGGCATTATGCAAAGAATGATTGAAATCTTCATTCTTGTTCTAGGCTGTTCTAGGCAAGAATAAGCTGCAGTGTGGGCTAGACTTTTTCTTATTATTCAAAAGTCTGGCTGCATAAGAACACTAACATAGAAGCTCAAACAACATGACAGCCCCTGTAGTCTTGTGTACATTCAGACACTACTTCCATTCTCCCATGTTGATTACCACACGCAGGATTCAGTGAGTGTTCAGTAGACCAGACTCAAAGTCACTGAAGCAGCCAGAAGCCACTTGTGGAGTGGAGTATGTAAAAGCTGTTTTCAATAGCTGCTCTCCCACTGAAGTGGGATTAGATTGCACATTGCAAGTTCCCATGGAACAAATGGAGAGTGAAGGGGTTTCTGGGTTACAGCGCAGCCTCCCACACCCCCAGAGGTCTTTAGAGAGGGAGTGGTGTGAGTTTGACTGGCTCAGCCTCAGGAGAAAGCTGCATGCTCAGCATGGCTCCTCCACATGAAATGAGCGGCCCAGCACAGTGCAGCTATTCACCAACAAACCTTTTCTATTCACCTCCCCTATTTTAGTAAAACTTCAAGAAAGAGAGCAACAAAGAGTGAAAATTTACACATGTATGTATAATATATATGTAAAATATATGTAATTCACTTTGACTGGATTAAACCTGTGAGAGAATCAATTGACTGGATGTGATTTGGAAAGGTACACACCTGTCTATATAAGGTCTAACAACTGAATCCATACCATGAGGTCAAAAGATCTGCCTGTAGAGCAGAGACAGAATTGTGTCATGGCACAGATCTGGGGAAGGCTACAAAAACATTTATGCTTTGAATGTGCACAAGAGCATAGTGGCCTCCATAATTGTTAATAGAAGAAGTCAATAAAGACTCCTCCTAGAGCTGGCTGCCAAGCCAATTAGGGAAGAAGGATCTTGGTAAGAGAGGTGACCAAGAACCCAAAGGTCACTCTGGATGAGGTCCAGAAATCATACGTGGAGATGGGAGAAACTTAGAGAAGGACAACCATCACTGCAAGAATCCACTGATCTGGGATTTATGGCAGAGCGACCATGACGGATGCCTTTTCTCTGTGAATTTTTAAGGGAACACTTTATTTTAAGGTGACATAGTTACACGTTACTACATCACTATAGTAATAACAGTAAATTATGCATAATTACAAGTAACTAACCCTAAATCAAACCCTAACCCTAACTGTAACTCTATAGTAAGTACATGTAGTTAATTAATATTACTCAGTACTTATTTGAGTAAATACAATGTAACTATGTCACCTTAAAATAAAGTGTAACCATTTCAAAAAAGAAAGAAAGAAAGAAAGAAAGAAAGAAAGAAAGAAAGAAAGAAAGAAAGAAAGACAGAAAGAAAGAAGCACCTAAAAACTCTCAGACTTTGAAAAACTAAATTCTCTGGTCCAGTGTTTCCCAACCCTGTTCCTGGAGGCCCCCTAACATTACATATCTTCAAACTGGTTGAATTGGAGAATGCTCAAGGTCACACATCAAAATACAGAGATAATTATAAAAACCTAATCCAACATCATAAATGACTGTTTTGGAGTGCTGTATATAGACAAAAAACTGGACACACAATTGTATTTCATTAGCATGTTGCTAAGCAAATCTCTGATAAGCACAATTCATATTCAATACACATAAATATTGGGTAATATAGCCATTTTATTATTATTTTTTACACATTTTAATTTATGTTTGTTGTCATTGAATGAATATTTATAATCAATATTTATCTTGCTTCGAATTCTTTAATTTTTTTTGCTGAGTTCGTCATAATCCATTATGGGATTGCTTTTTCTCTGATATATGTGATGCTTTCCTGAAATGAGACAAAACATTGTATCCTACACATTTTAGAAGAGTGAGCCTAATATGTAATGCCATATAATGCCCACATTGGCAGTACAGTTGGTTTTAGATCAGAGCCATAATGTAATGAATGCTTGGGGGAATGTGAATGTTGGATAAAGTTCTTTGAATCTTGAATCAGAGAAAGTGTTTTAGACTTCCACACTTTCGCCCCCTTACATACTCTGATCAGAATGTTCTCAGCAGCAGAGTCAAGTAAAATGATTATGATAAAACAAACACAGTCACATTGTGATACAATCATAGGATGAAAAGAATGGGATTAAGGAAGAGGTGGAGATAATGTTTGAATATATCTTATATCAGTGTAAGGTAATCGTTTTCAAAGCTATCTCTGCCTTTGAAGACTTAATTATGATCTGACAGCCAGATGAGAGATGTTTTTGTATCTGACGACTTACCGCTTTGAATCATTATTCACACTGAGACCAAGAGAAAGTGAGTGGGAGAAGAAAAGAAAAGAAAGATGGTATATAGAGGTTGTAGATGGAAAGAAAGTGAAATAAATGGAAAGTATACACAACCCAGGGGGTCAACAAGTTGCCAGGGGGTCTTTGAAACAACCCTTGATTGACAACTCTAGATCAGGTGATCAGTTTCAGCATCCAATCAACAAGTGTGATTGATTCATTAAAACTTGGTTTGCAGAGCACCGGCACCCCTGAGGATCTCAAAGGAGCCCACAGGGGGCATAAGCTGAAAGACTTTTTTTGACCAGCATCTCATTACTCTGCCTGAGGAGCGTTGGGATTTCAGTCTAAAACTCTTCTCTCCCGCAGGGCCCACACAACGGACTGTTTTCCTTTAGACCAGCAGATGAAAGCATGAGGATGAAAAGAGAACTAGTTAGTGCCAAATTATAATGTTCATCTGTGCGAATGGAACCTTGAAAGGAAGTTGAGTAAATGTTGAGAACATGTTCTGTGTTCTATTTTAAACCTGCCTACAATAATTCGCTGAAAGTTACACTGAAATCCACTGAAATTTAACTGATGTTCACTTGTCTTCACTGGATGGTTCCATCCCAATGTGCGTACAATCCATACTAAGCAAGCTTTGCTCCCCCATCTGCCCCCCACTAGATTTGAAATCGTGTCACACTAAATAATATTCTGAAACAGAATGCAATGCACAGTGTGTCCCAGGGTGGCATTGATGAAAATAGTTATTTGTTAAACATTTTCAAACTCTGAGTAGAAGACATATTTCCACCACTGAATAAAAAAAATTTTTTTTAAAAAGTTTTTCCTCACATTTCTGACTTTTTTTCTCACAATTTTAAGTTTATAACTCACATTTCTAACTTTATTCAAATTGCAAGAAAACAGTCAGTCAAAAAAAGTTAAAAATCTCGTAAGTTTGCAAGTTTAGATATCATAATTCTGACGTTTTTTCACAGAATTGCAAGTTTATGTCCCACAATTCTGACTTCAAATTGCAAGAAAAAAAGTCATTCAAAAATCTTGTAATTGCGAGTTTATATCTCACAATTCTAATTTCAAAATGCAAGAAAAAAAGTCAGTCAAAAAAAGTAAAAAATCTCATAATTTCAAGTTTATATATCACAATTCTGACATTTTTCACAGAATTGAGAGTTTCTATCTCATAATTCAGATTTTTTTTTCTTCCAATCGCAAGTTTATATCTCGCAATAATATCTCAATTCCTAATTTGGAACATGAGCAAATATTGCATAAATGGATATATTGTTTGGAGAACTTTGTTTGAGAACTTTGAACAAAATGACTTGAACAAAATGATTTTATTATATACTGTATGTGCCAAGTTTACAGATGCAGAAAAGTATTTTAGGTTATGACTGCTTAAAGGGAAAGTTCACCCAAAAATGAAATTTGTCGTTCTAAACCCATAAGACCTTTGTTCATCTTCAGAACACAAATTAATATATTTTTTGATGAAATCCAAGAGTTTTTTTTTTATCATCAATAGAAAGCAACGTAGTTACCGTTACCGTCATAAGGTCTGGAAAAGTACTAAAGACAACATTAAAATAGTCAACTTGACTGCAGTGGTTCAACCTTAATGTTATGAAGCGACAAGAATACTTTTTGTGTGCAAAAACAATACAAAAATAACTTTATTCAACAAATTCTTCTCCACCCTCTCAGTCTCTACACAGTTGACACAGTGAACACAGTTCAGCGCTTCCGTGTTTAAGTCAGAATGCCGGCTCAGTATTGGCCGAGGCTGTTCATGTGAGCAGCACGATGCATGCAGGAGCCGGCCAATACTAAGCCACCGTTCTGACGTGAACACGGAAGCGCTGAACTGCATTTACTGCGTCAACCTCTTGAATTTCATCAAAAATATCTTAATTTGTGTTCCGAAGATGAACAAAGGTCTTACAAGTTTAGAACGAGATAAGGGTGAGTACAGAAATTTCATTTTTGGGTGAACTAACCCTTTAATATCACATTCAGTGTTAGGCAGTAACTTGAAATTGTGGTAAGAATGTATATAGTACAAATGGAGCATCTTCAGTTCTTGAGCAGTTTTCATTTCATTACAGAGTAGTTATTACTAGCTGGTCATGGAAAACAGCCACACTGTTCAGTGAAATCAGCTGAACCACTCCTGAAATACATAGACTGACATTCAACTGCAATTTAGCTTTATTAAAACTTGTACTAGAGTGGATTAGATGTTTCTCTTCTAAAACAAACTTTTTCGAGAGTAGATATAGCAGAATCCAAACTATATTTGTGATTTACCATGCAAGATTAACTGCAAGAAACTAAATTTTTTATTGTCATGGTGCAGACAAGGGAAGAGGATCAAAAACAACACAATGAAGGCAGCCCAGAAGGCAAGAGTCAACATAACAGATTCATTCATATAAAGTCAGTTTAATTCTAGACTAAAAATGAATCTCTTTAACCTGGCATACAAATAACACATAATCAATTTATATTTTCACATCCATTAAAGGATTGTTAGGCTGCATAAATTAGGTCAGCTGGAACCGGAATCCCTTCCTATAACACCAGATGTACTCGTTACATCAGAAGAATGGCATCTACACTAATATTAGTCTCTGTTTATCCCAAGGTTTACCGTAGTCAGACGGATCCGGGCCATATCCAGATCAGATGGAGGACCTGCGCCTAGACATGACCAAAACGCATCCTCGAAATGTCAGCTAGATTGTGTCAACTAGATCATCCCCTGTGAAGGCTTAATCGACACTACAGCCAGTGGCACAGATCCTCAACAAAACCATTTCCGTACCGGCGTGATGAATCTGATATTCAACCAGATGGAACTGGATTAAATATTTTGACTGTTCCGATCCCAATCTGACTTATGACCCGTAATGCTGCCTGCAACATAATCATGCACTGTTCATTGTTGGCCAGAGATGAACTGGCCCCCCCGACTCAGCCTTGTTTGTCACAAGTTTTTTTTTCCTTTTCTCAATTTTTATCACCTGATGGAGTTTGGGTTCCTTGCCGCTGTCACCTCTGGCTTGCTTAGTTATTCTTGATTGATATTCAACAATGTTTTTGATCTGCCTGCATCGACACTATTGAATGCAAACTGAACTGAGCTGGACGATGACATCACTGTTTTCTCCAGAGCTGCTGTATAGATAAATGACCTAAATTAATAACTATTGATTTTTACAATGAATGAATCAATACTGAACTTACTTACGCTGGACAGTGACACCATTTTCTTCTAGAGCTATTTTCTTCTATTTTCCTGTTATCACTGTAAAGCTGCTTTGACACAATCTGCATTGTAAAAAGTGCTATATAAATAAAGGTGAATTGACTTGACATAAAGACAATACAAGCAGGAAAAATAGAACAAGCTGAGGGCCTAAATACATGGCTAAATGAGGAACCAAGCCAGACGCAGGTGAGCATAATCAATTAACCAATGAGTAACCATAGAAACCAACTAGCAACAGGAACGGGAACTAAACACATTAAGGAAACACAGGAACCAAAGGAAAAGCAACATAAGAGTCCACACATAGAACACAACTGTTACAATTATGAGATGAAAAGTTTCCACAAAGAAATTCCGTTTTTTGGGGGTACTAATTTACATTTTCTCCATTGACTTCAATTCCAAGGGGTCAGGGGCCCGTTTCAATAAGGAGGTTCAACCAACTCTGAGTTGAAACGTGAACTCTGAGTTGACTTACTCTGAGATGGGAAACTCTGAGTTTTCAGTTTCAGAACAGCTGAATTGAGTTAGTTCAATTGACTCTGAGTAGGTTGACTCAGAGTTAAGCGCGTGCACCACGACTATGTAAAGCCATCATCAATGGAGCTCCGATATTACGATTCACCATGGCAACAGCACGTGACAAATTTCTTCTGAGTCAATGCAAGATTAATTCTTATCACTGTTATAATATCAAAGGTGAAAACTGGTATAATGGTAAGTTATTGAACTAATATTTATTTTCATGGTATCCCACATGCAAAAAAAGAAGAAGAAAAAAATAATGCAGGATGCAATAATAAGAGTGTAAATGATTTTATCGTTATTAAACACTCGTTAGGCAATTTACTTCCACTTTAAGAAAATTTTCTTCATTTTTATTGAAAATAAATGCCTTTCTGATGTGATATGTGATGGGAAAAAGGAGAATAGCGAGCTCGGCAAAAGGCGGATTCGAACCCAGTCAATCACATCACAAGTTAATTCTCCGCACCCAACACACTATTGCCTACATCACTGCAGCCACAAGAACGTGGGTCAATTTTAACCTGGTGTGACATTGGTGGGCGGAGCTACTGTAAATTTGCACTTAGAGTGCATTAAAAAATACTTAAATACAAGCAAGTACATTTGTAGTACATTATTTATTTTGGTGCTAAATAAAAGTGTCAAAGTTATACACTATAAATACACTAATTCAATGTATATTTGTACTTCAGTAGTACTTCACTGCACTTGGAAAAGTATACTAAATACCACTACTACTTAAATTGATTTTTAGTGCAATGAAATAAAAATATACAGAGGAGTTTTATTAGTGTATTTGTTAAAAGTGTGCTTTCAATGCTTTAAAATTAGTTCAATCTTAGTAGACTTTTATATAGTAATCCTAAATTTAAATGACATTGATTTTCTTACAAATATATTACTAATGTACTAGTTATGAGCACATTTTCCCCCAGGTGAAAAAAAGTGCAGTAAAATATACTTTATTTTAGTACACAGTACACTTCCATAATGTACTTAAAGTGCTCTATTTACGTGCACTTATTTTGTACTTAATATACTAAAAGCTGTACTTTAGTACTTCTTAATATAATCTGAAGAACATCTAAGTGTACTCAACTGTGCTATTTTGAGACACCATGAATTTGAACTAAAATGTGCTTTTAATATACTATCTCTGTATTAAAAAAAAATATTTAGTTATCACTTGAACCCATCTTTCATACACCTTTAAATGTACACATATGAATGATTTAAAATATAAGAATAATACAGGTCCTTCTCAAAAAATTAGCATATTGTGATAAAGTTCATTATTTTCCATAATGTAATGATAAAAATTAAACTTTCATATATTTTAGATTCATTGCACACCAACTGAAATATTTCAGGTCTTTTATTGTTTTAATACTGATGATTTTGGCATACAGCTCATGAAAACCCAAAATTCCTATCT
The DNA here is from genome assembly GCA_003731715.1 of Anabarilius grahami. Classification (NCBI taxonomy): domain Eukaryota; kingdom Metazoa; phylum Chordata; class Actinopteri; order Cypriniformes; family Xenocyprididae; genus Anabarilius; species Anabarilius grahami. The sequence goes on from RJVU01042551.1 coordinate 5,447,811, forward strand.
CAAAAAATTAGCATATCATGAAAAGGTTCTCTAAACGAGCTATTAACCTAATCATCTGAATCAACTAATTAACTCTAAACACCTGCAAAAGATTCCTGAGGCTTTTAAAAACTCCCAGCCTGGTTCATTACTCAAAACCGCAATCATGGGTAAGACTGCCGACCTGACTGCTGTCCAGAAGGCCATCATTGACACCCTCAAGCGAGAGGGTAAGACACAGAAAGAAATTTCTGAACGAATAGGCTGTTCCCAGAGTGCTGTATCAAGGCACCTCAGTGGGAAGTCTGTGGGAAGGAAAAAGTGTGGCAAAAAACGCTGCACAACGAGAAGAGGTGACCGGACCCTGAGGAAGATTGTGGAGAAGGACCGATTCCAGACCTTGGGGGACCTGCGGAAGCAGTGGACTGAGTCTGGAGTAGAAACATCCAGAGCCACCGTGCACAGGCGTGTGCAGGAAATGGGCTACAGGTGCCGCATTCCCCAGGTCAAGCCACTTTTGAACCAGAAACAGCGGCAGAAGCGCCTGACCTGGGCTACAGAGAAGCAGCACTGGACTGTTGCTCAGTGGTCCAAAGTCATTCGGAAATCAAGGTGCCAGAGTCTGGAGGAAGACTGGGGAGAAGGAAATGCCAAAATGCCTGAAGTCCAGTGTCAAGTTCCCACAGTCAGTGATGGTCTGGGGTGCCATGTCAGCTGCTGGTGTTGGTCCACTGTGTTTTATCAAGGGCAGGGTCAATGCAGCTAGCTATCAGGAGATTTTGGAGCACTTCATGCTTCCATCTGCTGAAAAGCTTTATGGAGATGAAGATTTCGTTTTTCAGCACGACCTGGCACCTGCTCACAGTGCCAAAACCACTGGTAAATGGTTTACTGACCATGGTATTACTGTGCTCAATTGGCCTGCCAACTCTCCTGACCTGAACCCCATAGAGAATCTGTGGGATATTGTGAAGAGAAAGTTGAGAGACGCAAGACCCAACACTCTGGATGAGCTTAAGGCCGCTATCGAAGCATCCTGGGCCTCCATAACACCTCAGCAGTGCCACAGGCTGATTGCCTCCATGCCACGCCGCATTGAAGCAGTCATTTCTGCAAAAGGATTCCCGACCAAGTATTGAGTGCATAACTGAACATAATTATTTGAAGGTTGACTTTTTTTGTATTAAAAACACTTTTCTTTTATTGGTCGGATGAAATATGCTAATTTTTTGAGATAGGAATTTTGGGTTTTCATGAGCTGTATGCCAAAATCATCAGTATTAAAACAATAAAAGACCTGAAATATTTCAGTTGGTGTGCAATGAATCTAAAATATATGAAAGTTTAATTTTTATCATTACATTATGGAAAATAATGAACTTTATCACAATATGCTAATTTTTTGAGAAGGACCTGTATATGATAAATATATACAAAATGTATTCATAATGTTGTAGGCAACAAATTATATATAATACATTTTGTATATATTCATTATATATTAATCTTATATTTGAAATACATCATAAGTGTAATTTAAAAGTGTATGAAAGATGGGTTCAAGTGAACTACAAGTGGTAACTAAATACATTTTTTTGTAATACAGAGATAGTATGTTAAAAGCACATTTTAGTTCAAATTCATGGTGTCTCAAAATAGCACAGTTGAGTACACTTAGATGTTCTTAATATTATCTTAAGAAGTACTACACCGCGTTCCAAATTATTATGCAAGTGACATAGTAAGATTTCAGTAGAATAAACATTTAGATTTTAGTTTTTCTAAGAAAATGTATGTTTGTTTATTTATCCATGTCTTTTTAGATAACTTGTATCAATCTCAGACAAAATAATTTGCCAGGTCTACTTAAGTCTATGGAAACCCTACTTAGAGGTTGTTCCACATTATTAAGCAAGTCACAGTTCTCATGCCATATGGAGAGGAAGAAAGATGTTTCTTAAGATGAAAAGCATGAAATGGTCCAATGTTGTGCAAAAGGCATGAAAACAACTAATATTTTGTGAAACTGAATGGAGATTATCAAATTATCATAAGATTTGTGAGTGATTTAGAGCACAGCAGAACTCGGTCAGATAAAGGCTTATTAATGAAAGTTCCTGTCAAAAAAATGTATTGTATTAAAAGGGCAGCTATAAAAAAGCCAATGTTGAGCAGCAAACAGGTATTTGAAGCTGCTGGTGTCTCTGGAGTCTCAAGATGCTCTCCATGCAGGCTGGCAGTTGTGCGTAAAGATGCATTTCAGCCATCACTAACCAAACCTCACAAAGAGAAACATTTACAGTGGGTGTAGAAATACATTTTCAAACAGTTTTATTGCTGTGGTGTTTTTTTGCAGCATGGGATATGCATAGTGCATTGTATTTCAGAAAGCACTATCCTCCTTTTTATATCATAGCTGAAAATGGCCAGTTATGAACTCCACATATCTTGCAAAAGTCATTTTAATACCCTCAGAGACCCTAAAGGGACCTTCCATCTCACTTCCCAATATTCCAGCCCAAATCATCACCCTCTAACTCCTTGCTGACATCGCAGTCTTGTTGGAACGTGGTGGCCATTCACCAACCATCCAGAAATCCATTCGTTTAGACCATCTATTGTAGTACAGCATTAGTCAGTGAATAAAACTATTTAAAAAATGAGTCTTCATGTATTTCTACACCCACTGTTAATGTTTCTCTTTGTGAGGTTCGGTTAGTGGTGTCTAAAATGCATCTTTACGCCAGCCTGCATGGAGAGCATCTTGAGACTCCAGAGACACTAGGAGCTTCAAATACCTGTTTGCTGCTCAACACTGGCTTTTTTTTATAGCTGCCCTTTTAATACAATTAATTATTTTGACAGGAACTTTCATTAATAAGCCTTTATCTGACCGAGTTCTGCTGTGCTCTAAATCACTCACAAATCTTATGATAATTTGATAATCTCCATTCAGTTTTCACAAAATATTAGTTGTTTTCATGCCTTTTGCACAACATTGGACCATTTCATGCTTTTCATCTTCAGAAAGATCTTTCTTCCTCCCCATATTGCATGAGAACTGTGACTTGCTTAATAACGTGGAACAACCTCTAAGTAGGGTTTCCATAGACCTGGCAAATTATTTTGTCTGAGATTGATACCAGTTATCTAAAAAGACATGGAGAAATAAACAAACAAACATTTTCTTAGAAAAACTAAAATCTAAATGTTTATTCTACTGAAATCTTACTGATATGTCACTTGCATAATAATTTGGAATGCAGTGTAAAGAAGAGCTTTTAGTATATTAAGTACAAAATAAGTGCACAGAAATAGAGCACTTTAAGTACAATATGGAAGTGTACTAAGTGTACTAAAATAAAGTGTATTTTACTGCACTTTTTTTTTCAACTGGGTAGACACTCCGACACTTTCCGTTTGCATTAAGATTATTTTTATTACCACACTGGCAGATATTGATAATTTTACTTAAGTAAAATGCACTTAATTTAGATCCCCCAGGAAACAAGACTAAATATCTTATATCATTTTCTTATATAGAAAATCCATCTTGATTTAAGAATTTTTTTATATTTGTACTTGAAATAGGATGAAAAATACTCGAAAAGCATTTTTGCAGTGTGAATGAATGAGTTAACCATTTAAACATCACTTGCACTTTAAAAAGGGGTAGGAGACCGAAGGAAACTCTGGGTTTACCAAAGAAAACCTGCTCCCGACCAGGTTAGGTTCACAGAGTAAGTTACTATGGTAACTGACTCTGAATAGAAGTTACCTCTCTTTCAGAAACGGGCTTGACTTACCCTGCTTTCTCAGGTTTGACATACCTCCCATTCTGAAACAGAAAAACCCAGAGTTTTCCTCATTTCAGGGTTAACATACTCAGAATTTTCACTTAACCTCCTTTCTGAAACAGGCCCCAGGTCTTGGCTGGTTATCTTTAGCAGGTAGCCTCTGATGGTAAATGCTGGTACTAACCACAACATTTCTCTGAATAGTACAGAGCCCTGGACATGACATGCAGGAAAAAAAAGTAGGCTAAATCGTGCGCACGATTTATTAATTTGTTCCCTCGATTTACTAAAACGTGCGCACAATTTATTAATTTGTTCCCTCGATTTACTAAAATGTGTGCACGATTTACTATTTTGTTCCCTCAATTTATAAATCACGCACATGGGAACGAAATAGTAAATCGTGCGCACAATTTAATTTTTTTTCTTGCATGTCATGTGCGGGGCTCCGTAGAATAGTAGCTGTGTGTTCAGGTAGAATAAAATGCTTTCCAGATTTGATAGACCTCATTGATGAATTTTTGAGCAGAGGTTGTAGATTCCCCCTGGGAGAAGGTCTCTAACAAGATTCTTAATCAAGATTACAAATTGGCACCAAAAAGAAGGATAGATTTACTTCCATTCTGGCCTCCCTTCATTGACTATCAGTCAGTTATATGATTCATTTTAAGGTCTTATTCATTTTTAAAGCTTTAACTGGCCCCTATTTATCAGACCTGCTTATCTTACACCACCCAGCCATTAGTCGAACCCAGGTTATGGAATAATTTACCACTGAGTATTCAATCTGTCCCTGCCCTGCATGCTTTTAAATGAACTCTTAAGTCTCATTTTTATACCCTGGCTTTTGAGTCTGATCCAGGAGAGGACTGAATTATGATTTTTTTATACTAGTTTATATTCTATTGTATGTCATGTATTGGCTGTTAAATTTTTTTTCTTTGTTTGGGACATACTAGCCGTATCAGAAATGGCTTTATAAAAATGTTCTCTTTATCTCTTTGCTGAAGTCCTCTTTTAAACAAACAAACAAAAAATGCATGTAAATCTGTGTTTAAGTTTGGTATATCCCCAGAAGTGTGATGGTTAGAGAGTTAGAGAGTGACTGACATGTTGATTCTCCTGCTGTCTTCAGGGGAGTCGAGAGAGCTGACTGACAGCGCTTAGCAAGAGGGGTTCTTTACATACAGAGCACACACTGGAATAATAAACAGATGTATTCAGCACACGCTCACATTCAGACACAAACATGAACACATGCACACACACACACAAACACGTGCATGCTTGCTCTTTCTTCTTGCAGTAACATACACTCAAGCACACCTGCACAGGATTAGCTGTCCTTCACAGGGGCCTCGAGTCCTGGCCTCCTTCTAAATCTCTCTTTCTATCTTTTTCTCGTACTATAATGTTTCTGACCTCTCCCTCTCATCTCTATCCAGTGTCTTCAGTTCTGAAACAATCTCTTGGCAACCCCAGTAAATGCTTACATGGATTACAGTAACAGAACCAAAAGGTAGCTAATAGGAGTAGGGAGCACAGGAGATAAACTACTTCACAACTGGACTCTTTTCCAAAGTCCAGTGAGCTGCCTTATTCGTAAGGGGTCATTAACTGCATTGTTTTATTGTTTTATAATGTTTCCTGGGGTGCACTTATAATGTTAGTATGCTTTGTACATCAAAAGTTAAAACACAAGGTTAAAAAAGACACGCTTGAATCACCGGCTTCAGTGGTGTAGGTGGTAGCGTGTAAGGTGCGTAAAACTACCTTGTGACGCAATTGATCCGGGTCTGAGTCTGACCTTTGCAGAGCTTCCTCTTCTCACTTTTCCCATCACATATCACATCAGAAAGATATTTATTTTCAATAAAAATGAAGAAAATGTTTTAAAAGTGAAAGTAAAGTGCCTAAAAGTATTATCATTATTATAATATTATAAAAATTAATAATAATTTTAATAAATATAACCATTTACACTCTGTTATTATTGCATCCTGTTAATGTTTTTTTTTTTTTTTGCGATTGGTNTGGGATACCATGAAAATGGATATTAGTTCAATAACTTACCGCTCTGCCAGTTTTCACTTTCACTTTATTATAACAGTGATAAGAATTTAACTTCTATTGACTTGGAAGTATGCAGATATCTTTTTGTTGGGTGCTGTTGCCATGGTGAATCGTAATTTCGGAGATCTATTGATCATGGCTTTTCATAGTCGTGGTGCATGTGCTTAACTCAGAGTCAACCTATTCAGAGTTGATTGAACTAACTCAATTCAGCTGTTCTGAAACTGAAATCTCAGAAGTTCCCATGTCAGGGTAAGTCAACTCAGAGTTCAAATTTTAACTCAGAGTTTGTTGAACCTCCTTTCTGGAATACACCCCTGGTGGGTCCACTACATGGCAACAATTTACAGTTGTTAGGCCATTGTTTTTGAGAACTAGCTGAAGAAGAAGAAACAACAGGTGGAATGCGGAGATGGAATCATAGAAAAATGGATATGCAAGGAAGTAAAAGAGATATGGATGGGCAGATGAAGCTTCAAGATTTAAAACTTTGGAATGTTGCACACAACGATGTTATAGAAAAAGATGTGACACAACAATTATTGCAGGCATCAAATTGTGAATGCAGATGCACTGGTAGAAAAGTGCAATGCCCCATCAAAATGTATATAAAAAAAACAAAAAATTTTTGATCCTCTGATATTTCTTTATTTTTTTTAAAAGTTGCATAAAGGTATATAATGTTTTGAATCAATGTGTAAAATAAAACATATTTCAAACTATTATTGGTGGTTTCCAAAACAAGCCCCATAACCTAGGTATGCCCATTTCTAGTCAGACTCAAAAGGTACCTGCATTTGTACAATTTTAGATAGACTATAAGAGTACAAATTTGACACAACTTCATCCTCGCAGGTCAGGTAAAAAGGCTGGAATGCTTGACTATGCACAGGATGTTAACAGTAGAAAAAAAAGAAAAAAACCCCAAGCTTTATTTTGTGATAATGGCTTTCTGACTGTACATTATCCCTTACTTAGATGTGTCTCACTACCACAGTATCATAGAAGAAGACAGTGTTTGTTGTTGTCACTTTTAGACTGATGTCACAAGAGACAATCACCTATGTGGGCTCAAACGAAGCCTGACACTGATTGTTGCATTTGCTGATTTGTGTAGCTGTCTGTCTCCTTCACACACACGTAAGGGTTTGAAGAGCCATTAAGGTGACGAGAGAAGACAGACACAAACAATGTAAATAATGCATGCTGATCCTAATTACTGCAAAAGAGCTGCACATTACGGCACTGCCTCTGAAGTCCCTCAGACAACTTTCACAGTGATCACTCTCCTCTAACTCCATTTACCTCTTTTCTTTCTCCTCTCTAATGCTACTCTTTCATCCATTGGAGGAATTTCACTGCAGATGTGATCAAAGCAGATGCAGGAAAGCTGATGTGAAGGTACTTCATTTCTGACAACAAAAAAACAGAGTAGAAGGAGGAGCTACAGTCACTTCTCGCAGGAGAAAGAGAAACAGATGCAGGCCATCTTGTTCTCACTAAAGTTTACATCTGCACTGCTCTATGGGCAAACGGTCTGTGTTGTACGGTGGTCAAAAGTAAATGAAAACTCTGTCATCATTTACTCACCCCCATGTTTTCCAAACCAGTATGACATGGCCTTGCACATGCAGACAAAGACAAATATACAGTGGGTACGGAAAGTATTCAGACCCCCTTAAATTTTTCACTCTTTGTTATATTGCAGCCATTTGCTAAAATCATTTAAGTTCATTTTTTTTCCTCATTAATGTACACAGCACCCCATATTGATAGAAAAACACAGAATTGTTGACATTTTTGCAGATTTATTAAAAAAGAAAAACTGAAATATCACATGGTCCTAAGTATTCAGACCCTTTGCTGTGACACTCATATATTTAACTCAGGTGCTGTCCATTTCTTCTGATCATCCTTGAGATGATCCTACACCTTCATTTGAGTCCAGCTGTGTTTGATTATACTGATTGGACTTGATTAGGAAAGCCACACACCTGTCTATATAAGACCTTACAGCTCACAGTGCATGTCAGAGCAAATGAGAATCATGAGGTCAAAGGAACTGCCTGAAGAGCTCAGAGACAGAATTGTGGCAAGGCACAGATCTGGCCAAGGTTACAAAAAAATGTCTGCTGCACTTAAGGTTCCTAAGAGCACAGTGGCCTCCATAATCCTTAAATATAAGACGTTTGGGACAACCAGAACCCTTCTTAGAGCTGGCCGTCCGGCCAAACTGAGCTATCGGGGGAGAAGAGCCTTGGTGAGAGAGGTAAAGAAGAACCCAAAGATCACTGTGGCTGAACTCCAGAGATGCAGTCGGGAGATGGGAGAAAGTTGTAGAAAGTCAACCATCACTGCAGCCCTCCACCAGTCGGGGCTTTATGGCAGAGTGGCCCGACGGAAGCCTCTCCTCAGTGCAAGACACATGAAGGACAAGACACCATCTTGGAGTCCTTCAGGTGTTTTTTAGCAAACTCCATGTGGGCTTTCATGTGTCTTGCACTGAGGAGAATCTGCAAAAATGTCAACAATTCTGTGTTTTTCTGTCAATATGGGGTGCTGTGTGTACATTAATGAGGAAAAAAAATTAACTTAAATGATTTTAGCAAATGGCTGCAATATAACAAAGAGTGAAAAATTCAAGGGGGTCTGAATACTTTCCGTACCCACTGTATATATATATATATATATATATATCGTGGCCACGAATTCAGAATTTGTTCACTCTTTTTAGTAAATTGCACTAATTTGTTCCCTTGTTTTGATTTAACTAAGATTTATTATATTGTGTGCCCGATTTAGTAAAACGAGGGAACAAATGATTATATTGTGCACACGATTTAGTAAATCAAGGGAACAAATTATTATTTTGTGCGCACGATTTAGTAAAACAAGGGAATGAATTTTGTGGTAAGTTGGTGTGGCATGGCAGCCTCAGTGCTTAGCTCTTCAGTGTTTGTTCTGTTTTTGTTAGTTTTTCCTGTTTTTTGTTTTTCAAACACCATCAGTTTTACCAGGGATGAACTGCTGAACATTCGGCAGTACACACCACAAAATCTTTTACCGGATTTCGATTATTCAGACGTTTTGTTGAATGTTGTAGTCGGCGGAGCGGCAGCGCTGTTAAGACGCTTCAGAGCGCGCAGACGGGGGAAGCGCGCCGGCGCTCTCGTGAAGCTCAGACAGCGCGGATTAAGAACGCCGCTCCCCAGCATCCATCTGGCGAATCTCCGCTCTCTGCCCAACAAAACGGACGAACTCCTTCTGCTCTCCTGGACAAATAAGGATTTTTCGAACTCGGCTGCTCTGTGCTTCACGGAGACCTGGCTGAACGACGCCATTCCGGACAGCGTGTTAAGTCTTTAGGGCTTTCAGCTGTTTAGATCAGATCACGACGCAGAATCAACGGGGAAATCACGTGGCTGCGGGACGTGCTTTTACATCAACGAAAGGTGGTGTTCAGATGTAACTGTGTTAAAGAAGATGTGCTGTCCCAATCTTGAAACACTCTTCATTAACTGCAAGCCGTTCTATTCGCCGCGGGAGTTTTGCTCGTTCATTCTGGTGAGCGTCTACATTCCTCCGCAAGCGCACGTGAGCTCGGCTTTACAGATACTCGCTGATATGATCACAGAGTTCGAGCAACCACACCCGGACTCTGTTTTAATCATTCTCGGGGACTTTAATAAAGCCGTTCTCTCACGTGAACTTCCAAAATACAGACAGCATGTTACTTGTCCCACCAGAGACAGTAATACACTGGACCACTGTTACACAGCAATAAAGGATGCATATCACTCTGTCCCACGGGCAGCTTTGGGGCTCTCTGATCACTGTCTAGTTCATCTCATACCGACCTACAGGAAGAAACTGAAATCAGCTAAACCTGTAGCAAAGACTGTAAAGAGATGGACCACCAAAACAGAGCAGGCTTTACAATCCTGTTTCGAATGGACTGATTGGAGTGTTTTTGAAGCTGCTGCCACCGATCTGGATGAGCTCACAGAGACTGTTACATCATATATCAGTTTCTGTGAGGATTTGTGCATTCCTACAAAGACTCATTTCACTTACAACAATGACAAACCCTGGTTCACTGCAAAACTCAGCCAGCTCCGTCAGGCCAAAGAAGATGCTCGCAGAAATGGGGACAGAGTCTTGTACAAACAGGCCAAATACACACTGGAAAAGGAGATTAGAGTGGCAAAGAGGAATTATTCTGATAAACTTCGGAATCAGTTCTCTTCTAATGACACAGCTTCAGTGTGGAAAGGTCTGAAAGACATCACCTATTACAAGACACCATCCCCCAGCTCTGTGGCAAATCAACACCTGGCAGACGATCTGAACGAGTTTTATTGCAGGTTTGAGAAATCACCATTCACACCTCCAACAACCCCCCTCTCCCCCACACCTACAATTCAGTTCAGTGAAGATGATGTGCGCCATGTCTTCAGAAAGAACAAGAGAAGAAAGGCACCAGGCCCAGACAGCGTTTCACCAGCCTGTCTGAAAACCTGCGCTAACCAGCTGGCCCCCATCTTCACACAGATCTTCAACAGATCACTGGAGCTGTGCGAAGTCCCCTCATGCTTCAAACGCTCCACAATCATCCCCGTCCCAAAGAAACCCCAAATTACGGGTCTTAATGACTACAGACCTGTGGCTCTAACGTCTGTGGCCATGAAGTCATTTGAAAGACTGGTTCTGGCTTATCTGAAGGACATCACTGGACCCTTACTGGACCCCCTGCAGTTTGCTTACCGAGCAAACAGGTCTGTGGATGATGTAGTCAATATGGGACTGCATTATGTTCTCCAGCATCTGGACAGACCAGGGACTTATGTTAGGATCCTGTTTGTGGACTTCAGCTCTGCTTTTAACACCATCATCCCATCACTCCTCCAGCCCAAACTAACTCAGCTCTCCGTGCCCACCTCTGTCTGTCAGTGGATCACCAGCTTCCTGACAGACAGGCAGCAGCTAGTGAGGCTGGGAAAATTCTCATCCAGCACCCGCACCATCAGCACCGGCGCCCCTCAGGGCTGTGTCCTCTCCCCACTGCTCCTCTCCCTCTACACCAACGACTGCACCTCTAAAGACCCCTCTGTCAAGCTCTTGAAGTTTGCAGACCACACCACAGTCATCGGCCTCATCCGGGACGGAGACGAGTCTGCTTACAGACTGGAGGTTGAACAGCTGGCTGTCTGGTGCAGTCTTAACAACCTGGAGCTCAACACGCTCAAGACAGTGGAGATGATCGTGGACTTCAGGAGAAACCCCCCTGCTCTCCCCCCACTCACCATCATGAACAGCACTGTTACTGCAGTGGAGTCATTCAGGTTCCTGGGCACCACCATCTCACAGGACCAGAAGTGGGACATTCACATTGACTCCACTGTGAAAAAGGCCCAGCAGAGGTTGGAACTTCCTTCGCCAGCTGAGGAAGTTCAACCTGCCACAGGAGCTGCTGAAACAGTTCTACTCTGCCATCATTGAATCCATCCTCTGCACTTCAATTACCGTCTGGTTCAGCTCAGCTACCAAATCTGACCTCAGAAGACTACAGAGGGTAGTCCGGTCTGCTGAGCGAATCATTGGCACAACCCTCCCCACTCTCCAAGAACTGTACTTATCCAGAGTGAGAAAAAGGGCAAAGAAGATCACTCTGGACCCCTCACATCCAGCACACTCCCTCTTTGAACTGTTGCCATCTGGTCGACGCTACAGAGCCCTGAGCACCAGAACGACCAGACACAGGAACAGTTTCTTCCCTCAAGCAATCAATCTCATGAACACTTGACAAACATGGAACACACAACACTATTACACATTATTTACTTAAAACACTTACTTATATTTCAAATTTGCACACATAACTGTACATACAATTGTCTATATTATATATTGTTTTTTGCATTTTTTTTTGCACTTTGTCTGTCTTGTAAATTTGTATATTATTATTTTGTTATTTTTATTATGTGTCTTGTCTTGTCGCTGTCACTCTGTTGCACTGTGGAGCTTCTGTAACTAAAACAAATTCCTAGTATGTGTAAACAACATACCTGGCAATAAAGCTCTTTCTGATTCTGATTCTGATTCTGAATTATTATATTGTGTGCAGGATTTTGTAAAACGTGGGAGTAAATTATTATATCGTGAGCGCGGTTAGTATAAGGGAATGAATTATTATATCATACGCACAATTTAGTAAAATGAGGGAACAAATTATATCATGCACATGATTTAGTAAAATGAGGGAACGAGTTATATTGTATGCACGATTTAGTACATCAAGAGAACAAATTATTCTATTGTGCACGCGATTTAGTAAAACGAGGAAATGAAGTATTATATCGTACGCATGATTTAACAAACTATTTTATTATGCGCGTAGTAAAACGTGCTGATATTTTAGTAAGTCGGGGGAAGGATATACATATTTTTTCCCTCATGCCATGTGTGGGGCTCCGTTACGGTATGACAGCTGAAGGAGATGACAAAAGGAGATGTTTAGCAGAATGTTCAAGCAGTTATTTTCCATAGATTTAATAAGCATACAGTTAAAAGTGCAACAAAATCACCATAAAAGTATTCAACAACAGTAATCCACATGAATCCGACTCACAATCAATATATTCCAAGTCTCCAGAAGCTACAGTATAAGATCAAAAAGGTGGGATGCCAGGTTTAACCTCAGATGGCACTGGTTCTTGCATTTCTTGTCTTGTTAGGCGATGTGACATTTAAATGTTTTGAATGGAACGCATTATTGAATAAGATCTATAGTGGGGGTAAGGATTTTCAAAATTTAAGTCTGTTCCTCAAACTAAGATATCATATGACTTCAAAAGAATCTAGCGCACAAGTTTTACTGTTTTCACTGAATGTTTTCAATATGTGTAATAAAGCAGCATGAACATTCTGCTAAACATCTTTTGTGTTCCATAGAAAAAAGAACGTCATACAGATTTGGAACAACATTAGGGACAGTGAATTAAATGATGACAAAATTTTCATTTTTTGTGTGCACAATCCCTTTAAATGTTGAACAACATTAGCACCACATTTGATCTAAACACCAAACAGAAAGTCTAGCTCTCCCACCATTTATATCGGTCAATACATCTACATGACGCACTGATGTTTTGTCTCTTAAAAGTAACATTTTGAAAAAAAAGAGACTTAACTCAGCCTTGAGACAGCAGTAGCTAAAATAACATCAGAGGAATTGAGAAAATACAGCAGCTCGATAGCCAAGCCCACTTTTATATGGGTGTGAGGACACAACAAAGGCTTGTTTCAAGTCAAAGTTGACTGTTCAGTTGCAGTTGACTTTACATGGGCTCATGTGTCTTTTAAACACTGGTTTTCAGGCAGTAGTTGTGTACTTGAGTCTGTAAATGACACTGCAAATGAAATACACTCAGATTTAAGGTTACATCCCCATTCTCATACTTCTACTATGCATACAAAGTGCATTCTTAAAGGCACAATATGTAATTTTTCGCTTATTCAAAACAAAGGTGTAGCTTGATAACGCCTTGATTTCGTGAAATCATGGGAGGTGTTGCCTTCACGTCTACAGCCGGTGGAAAAGAATCCGACAAGACTCGGTCAGAAATCATATTCATGGATGAGCGAATGTATTAAAGATTTATTAACATTAATGTAGTATGAAGCTGGGTGTGGCTGAAAGCCATTGGCGTGGAACGAGGCCGCTGGAGTGATTGCTAATGAGAGACAAGCGCGATCCACGGCCAGAGAGCAGTGGAACTTTTATTATGCCGATGACGACCGCTTCCGCTTTTTCCAGTCAAACGGATGTGGGGTAAAGCAGTGCTGTTTTATCATATTAAATACATTTGTGTGTTGAAAGTTGTTGTAATGCTACTCTTGCGTTCGCTCGGCAGCTACTATGAGACACACTGCAGTAATCTAGATCGATATTAGGCATGGTAAAACATGGTACTCGCAGTAAATCAAGAAAAAGAGATTTAAACAATAAGGCCCCGTCCACACGGAGACGCAATTTTGTGAATATGCTCAAATTTTGTATCGGATAGGTGTTTCGTCCACACGGATCCGGCGTTTTTGAAAGGTGAAACCACTATTTTTTGAAACCGGGTCCCAGAATGGATAAATCTGAAAACGCCGTATTTGCGTTTTCACGTGGACAGCCTATCCGTATATTTTCTGAAACGATGATGTCATCACCCCACATGTCGACCCTAGTCAGACGCCGCTAACAGCACAAAACAGCAACAACAACAACAATAGCAGACTCTAGATGCTTGTGTTCGTGCTGCAGAAGCTACTGAGCCAAAATAAAGCGTTATTTCTAAGCTTTACTCTAGTTTGTATACAGCGCGCAAGGTTTATGCGCATGCTCCAAGTCTTATTCGCTGCTTTAAGTGCATCTCTGTGGCAGAATTACAGCGCCACATACTGGTCTGGCATGTATACTACATCATTTTGAGTCTTTTCAGTGGTTTCGTGTGGACGCAGATATTTTTTGAGACGAGGAAGGAAAAAAAAAAAATCGGTTAGAGTAAGCTCCGGCTTCGTGTGGACGTAGCCTAAGACTTGCTGTGTTGAGCTATATAACAATGATTCACAAGTTCGCCTGCCCATTCAGTCTGAATGGTTAATGGTAAAACAAACCCTATAACAAGTACTGCGCAGAGGGAGAATAAGAGAAATAGAGGAGGGGATGGGGAGGAGGGGGGATGCTGGAAGAATTGTCGCTGGGACGACCCAGTGACTGTTGCTTATATATGCTCATAATGATGATTGACAGGACTGAATGTTTAGGCTCCTCCCGAACCTACGTTTGGAACTACATTTAGTTTTCTGTCGATGAATGCAGCCAAACAGTTGCTCACCTGTCTAATAAATCATATATATTAAACAATATATTAAAGCGTCTTTGGTGTTTCTCTTTTTTTTTCTACAAAATAAAATCGGAAATCGAGGGTATTGCGGGTATGATGTCATTGATAGGCGACGCACAGACACGATCTGCTTCCTGGTAAAAATTTGCTTATTTCTCTGTATTTAAACATTCTTGGAAACATTTGGGATAACATAAGTACACAAGTCAACAAAATATATAACATTGTTCTAGTGGTTTTTGGATATTTTAATCCAAAAATATTACATATTGTGCTTTTAACTATGCAACTATAACAAAAATATATTTTTTCAACAATATAGTGATGGGCCGATTTCAAAACACTGCTTAAGAGCTTTACGAATCGGATCAGTGATCAACTGAAAGAAGTTGAAAGTCATCTGTCACAAACTCCTCATTTTGTGTTTTGCAAGGGGTTGTTGAACAGTATGCCTTCTTCCAGGTTTACAATCTAGTGAACTTCAATGATTTTCAAAAAATATTACACTGTCACCTCACAGCACAAAGGTCCCTTTGGAGTCCTGGCTGAGCCAGAAGGACTATTGGTGTGGAGTTTGCATGTCTCTCCCTGTGTTGGTGTGGTTTCCTCTAATCATTTAAATACATAATGCACTAATAATATATACACTGTTTTGTGCCAGGCTAACCAGCTAATCAAGGTTTTCAGAATTGCTACAAACTTCCAGGCAGGATGGAGCTTAACTCTGGCCGCCCAGAAGCAGGATTGGACACACTAAATTGTCTGTAGGTGTGAATGTGTGTTAGTGTGATGAACTGGCTTTCCATCCAGGGCGTTTCCCTGTCTATGGCCTGAGACGCTGGGCCAGCATCCCAGCAAACCTATACATACTGTAGGACTTGTAGGGTTTGGAAAATGGATGGATAATTGAAAGGAAAATACTCCCTCTGTTGTTTGTATTGGGAACTACACTTTAATGGTTAAAATGAAATGTATCTGCCTGCGCCTTTAATGTTCTGTGTGCTCGAATGATGGTTGTGTTTCATTTCTATTTTATTTTAAAATTTCTTTAAAGTGTCTTTGATGGCTTTCCCTTGTTTTTTTCTTCTTCTGCACAACCGCTACATGAACAGACAAGTTCTTCTGACTGCAATCAAAGGAGAAAGAAGATCACAGCTCAGCGGACAGTGACAGCAGGCCAGAATAAACCCTTTATACTGCTAGAAACCAACTTCAAAGGTGTGACGCCTTCGATGTGCAGCAGTAACCGTGTGAGAGTTTGATTAAAGACGGATTATGATTTTAAACAGACTTCAAAAAGTTCTTCTTGACGAAGACATAATATCTTAAGGAGTTTCAATTCAGTGCCGCTTCAACATGAAGGAGCAACATAATCCAACTATTACGCTCTAGCGTTTCAAGACATTTCACTTTCATCATGTACAATAGTCACTTCAAAGCACCAGAGTATTAATGAATTATGGTGCATGGATATGTCCCAATGAAATTTTGATAGACATATTTTCACAAACCCAGATTGTTGATTTGTTGGCAGCCCAGTAGCTCTAATGAAGGTCCTAAAGTCACTGGAGCGGAGGAGGCAGAAGATTATCAACGTCTGCAGGAGTAAGAGCCATTGAGGATGGTGTTTTCATGGTCTTTATTGTCTGGGTGTGTTTGTATGGTGACGACTCAAGGGTGTGTGTTTTTGATTTTTAAAACAAATGTGTGTGTGTTTCAGGTATTCCCGTTGTAGGGACAAAATTTCTCCATAAGCATGGCGATACTAGAAATCCTTGTCCCCTTGTGGGGACATTTTTGGTCCCCATGATGAAAACAGCATCTAAATCAGTGATGTTTTTTTTTTTTTGAAAATGTAAAAATGCATAAAGTTTTCTGTGATGGGAAGTAGTGTTGTGTAGAGGGATAGAATATACAGTTTGTACAGTATAAAAAACAAACAACATTATGGCAAGTCACAAAACATGAAAACCCAAAAGTGTGTGTGTGTGTGTTCTTGTTTATATTACATCGTGGGGACCAAATGTCCCCACGATGTAATAAAAACCTGAGATCACCTACATCGTGGGGACCAGCCAGCGGTCCCCACGAGGGAAAAGGATTAATAAACATACTAAATGATGTTTTTTCGAAAATGTAAAAATGCAGAATGCCTGTGATGGTTAGGTTTAGGGATAGGGGTAGTGTAGGGGGATAGAATATACAGTTTGTACAGTATAAAAACCATTACGCCTATGGAGAGTCCCCACTAAGATAGCAAAACAAACCTGTGTGTGTGTGTGTGTGTGTGTGTGTGTGTGTGTGTTAGTAAAATCTGGCAAAACCTCCCTGTGGTGATGTTCTTAAATGGCGTAGTCAATAAAATTGGATTTATATGCAAACATCTATGTTATTTCCTCATTTAGTAAATGTGTGTGTACAGCATAGACATCTGTACATCATGTGTGTAAGACTCCAATAAAATTATTAGGTAATTATTCCCTCACGGATGAATCTCTCAAATAGTAAAACTGTTGGTGTCTATATTATGACACTACACGGCATTATAGTATTATTTGCAAATTTATTTTTAAATCATTATTATTGTCCCTGGTTTACATTAGGGTACTCTTGTGGGAAAGTAGCAGTGGCTGGGACAGACTTTAAGCATCACCTCCGCTTAAAAAGATGCAATCTAATCCTGTTTACATTAAATAAGCCTGCTCCCGAGCAGGTTTGAGCTTACGGACCTGTTGCTATGACAGCAAGTCTAGGATGAGCTTCGAAGAACCAAACGATCCAAGATCATGCCAAATCGTCAACAATCAAATCCAGCTAACTGAGTTAGCGACGTACGAAGAACGGGCCCCAGGTAAGGAGTTAGTTTGAGGCCAGACAACGAGTGACTGAGAGGTGTGCACTTTTGTACTGGTGCTGAGTGCTGCGGTCATGAGGAACAGGTGACGGTGATTAGAACTCAGGAGAGACTGACGGTGCGTTCCAAACGGGATATATAGGGCACTTCGGAGTGAAAACAATCATGGCCGCCATGTTGAAGGGTCGATCCAAACCGAAGTGCTCAAAACTGGCCACTTCAAAGGGCCCTTCATAATGAAGTATTTCGAAGGGTAGCTACAACTGATGGACACTTCGGGCCCCCGTGATTTGCACAGGGAAGTTGTTTGTCTTCACAGAATGGGTACAGGAGGCTCGGAGTTCAATTTTACCTATAAATGTATGCATAGTATTTTTCTATACTACTGTAATATTTATACGAGTTAGATTTGGTACATTATTATGGTCAAAACAACATTGTACTTCAACAAAAATACTCCCTTTATCAGTCCATTCAAATGTTTCAAATACATAGACACAATATACATTATGGTGCGATAAACCAAAAATAAATAATAAACTAACGTTAAACAAAGGGCGCAGCTTGCGCAATCTATCCTCCTTGACTGTCTCGTTAAGGAGTATTTTGGACCCCTACACCCTTCATCCCTTCGAAGCTCTCACTCCGGAGGGTAAACCCTCTGAAGGGATTAGGGCATAGGGATGAGCCTTTCCGAATGGAACGCAGGGTGAGCGCTATGTGGGTGTGATGGACACCCTGGTGTCCGTTATATATACAGGTGCTGGTGTAGCCAGTTGACTGAGACATCTGTTTAACTTGATATTTTTTCGTGTCCAAGGAGAAATGTTCTGTAAATTTAGTTAACTTCAGCAAAACTTGTATTAAATACATTTTTATTAAGTTCTATTTTCAATGGTTCCGATCGGGAGTTCCTATCAATTGTTGTAGGTGGGGCCTTAATTAGTGAGACACCGAAGGGAAATATATCGCTTCTCCTTAAGCGTTCGCGCTCAGACGCACGGTGTGTATGCGGACTGAGAAGCAGAGGTAGTTTTTCTCTCTCTCATATATCCTGCATAACTGTCTCTTTGTAACGTAATCGCTACATTTATGATGTTAAAACACTGTTAAGAGTTTCTGTTATAACTTGTATCCGTGTGATTAGCGTATTTTCCTTGAAAGTAGTACTTTTAACCGTGTTCAAAGTAGTGATGTCCAAATGAAGCAACGAATCAGTATTGAACCACTTCATCGATTGTTTTGAAAATGGGTTCATTCATTCAAAGCTTCGTTTCAGTGACATCTAGTGGCGAAATTGTAGATAGCAAAATATTGTCTGAATGAGTGTAACTAGGGTTTGTGTGAATGATGCAAATAAACCAGCCACAAATAAATGAGCCAGGTGCAGTAGGATAACCAAGGTATAATAAAGCACCTTATTAGGACTGATCAGATAAAAATGTTCCCACTTTGGAGAATAGGATCTCTTCCTCGCTGGCTCCATGATGATGATCAAACAATGCAGTGATAATAAAAACTATGCAAACTCCTAATACAACAAACCCACATCTTGTGCATCATTTTGGGTGTCTATATAGTCCTATTACGCGCCTAAAAAGCTGCTGAAGCGTGCGCGCAGCAAAGTCTCGCGTCATGAAGCCTCTTGCGATGCGAAGCAGTATCGACTGGTCTGAACCAGTCATGTGATTCACTCAGAGAACCGAAGCAGTTGCTGCTTCGGACGTCATCGGTCACATGTGTTTTTCCGCACCAAAGCAAGCTCCGAAGCAGTAGTTCAAGAAAAATGCTGCTCCGAGTTCGAAGCTTGTGTCGGAGCATCGGTGTCAGACGGTCATCACTAGTTCAAAGTTCGCACGTGTATTTTTCCATGCAGGAATGAGAGAGTAGGCCTGATGTGTGTATACTAATATTGCCTCACACTACTCTGTTTAAGGTATGTTGTTTCAATCTGTGATTAATTTAAATGTTTATTTTGTAATTTGAATTTATTTGCGAGTTGATTTAGAATGCATGTATACTTGAGTGTATACTAGACCTTCTATACTAACTGCCTCGTGGTACATTTTCATGCAATGACAGTGTTCATGCAAAAGAAGAACTTTATTGTACACATAGTGATTTAACAATCAAAGTTTAATGCAATTTAGGATATATAGTACATTACTGCATATTTGAATGTTAACTTTTACAAATGTTATGCATTTTCTATTATGTTATTTGCGCTGTCATGTTATGTGAGATAATTAAGCACTACATATACTCATGTTAAATATAGTTTCTATATATCGCTTCTCCTTTAAGCGTTCGCGCTGAGACGCACACACCGTGCGGACTGAGAAGCAGAGGAATGAGAGAGTAGGCCTGATACGTGTATACTAATATTGCCTCACACTACTCTGTTTAAGGGAATAAATCCATCTGCGTCCATCATCCCATTCGTGGTGTGGTTGTGTTTCCGTGGTGTGGTTGTGTTTCCGTGGTGTCTGGAGGTTACCACTTGAAGTCTGCTACACTGGTCATATAATTAGAATATCATCAAAAAGTTGATTTCACTAATTCCATTCAAAAAGTGAAACTTGTATATTATATTCATTCATTACACACAGACTGATATATTTCAAATGTTTATTTCTTTTAATTTTGATGATTATAACTGACAACTAAGGAAAATCCCAAATTCAGTATCTCAGAAAATTAGAATATTGTGAAAAGGTTCAATATTGAAGACACCTGGTGCCACACTCTAATCAGCTAATTAACTCAAAACACCTGCAAAGGCCTTTAAATGGTCTCTTAGTCTAGTTCTGTAGGCTACACAATCATGGGGAAGACTGCTGACTTGACAGTTGTCCAAAAGACGACCATTGACACCTTGCACAAGGAGGGCAAGACACAAAAGGTAATTGCAAAAGAGGCTGGCTGTTCACAGAGCTCTGTTCCCAAGCACATTAAGAGAGGCGAAGGGAAGGAAAAGATGTGGTAGAAAAACGTGTACAAGCAATAGGGATAACCGCACCCTGGAGAGGATTGTGAAACAAAACCCATTCAAAAATGTGGGGGAGATTCACAAAGAGTGGACTGCAGCTGGAGTCAGTGCTTCAAGAACCACTACGCACAGAAGTATGCAAGACATGGGTTTCAGCTGTCGCATTCCTTGTGTCAAGCCACTCTTGAACAACAGACAGCGTCAGAAGCATCTCTCCTGGGCTAAAGACAAAAAGGACTGGACTGCTGCTGAGTGGTCCAAAGTTATGTTCTCTGATGAAAGTAAATTTTGCATTTCCTTTGGAAATCAGGGTCCCAGAGTCCGGAGGAAGAGAGGAGAGGCACACAATCCACGTTGCTTGAGGTCCAGTGTAAAGTTTCCACAGTCAGTGTTGGTTTGGGGTGCCGTGTCATTTGCTGGTGTTGGTCCACTGTGTTTTCTGAGATCCAAGGTCAACGCAGCCGTATACCAGGAAGTTTTAGAGCACTTCATGCTTCCTGCTGCTGACCAACTTTATGGAGATGCAGATTTCATTTTCCAACAGGACTTGGCACCTGCACACAGTGCCAAAGCTACCAGTACCTGGTTTAAGGACCATGGTATCCCTGTTCTTAATTGGCCAGCAAACTCGCCCGACCTTAACCCCATAGAAAATCTATGGGGTATTGTGAAGAGGAAGATGCGATATGCCAGACCCAGCAATGCAGAAGAGCTGAAGGCCACTATCAGAGCAACCTGGGCTCTCATAACACCTGAGCAGTGCCACAGACTGATCGACTCCATGCCACGCCGCATTGCTGCAGTAATTCAGGCAAAAGGAGGCCCAACTAAGTATGGAGTGCTGTACATGCTCATACTTTTCATATTCATACTTTTCAGTTGGCCAACCGTTTTTTTGTGACGCGCGGACAAGTACAAGGCTACAAAAGCACCAGATGAGCATGCACTGGAAAAACAATGTGGACGTCGAATTTGAAGAGAGGCTGTGTGAAGAAGTCTGACGCAACCTGCACCTCTTCAATCCATCGTTAAATCAATTTAAAGACAGACAGATGTGCAATAATTCGTGGAGGGAAATTGCCCAGAGTTTGGGCAAAGAAGAAAGTGTGTGCGCATGTGTGGAACTGTACACGCCAATTTACTGCGCATGTGTGGAACACGTCCACCGAGCGGACTCCAGCATACACTTTCAGTAGTATAAATACAAGTAGTTCGCATCCATGCTGTCCACAGCTGTCCGTGTCCGTGTACGTGTCCGAACTGGAGTATAACCAAGGCTTTATTGAAGCTTAATTGTATTGAATGTGCTCTTGTAGTGCACTTCAAATTTTAAAAATATATTTAAGATTTAAAAAAGAAACTGTATATATTATAATATTAATGAAATAAAAGTCCACTAAAGAGTACACTTTTATGACCATGTTTCTTAACACACGTAAGAACATTCTTAAAAATTGTATACTTTGTAATAATGTCAAATTAAAAGTACATTTTAAATCATTGTTTTAATAATATTTTGTTGCACTTTAAAGAAGTACACTTATTTTGTACAATTATGTGTTGACTAACATACTAAAGAACATGTAAAGTACTTGATTATAATTTTAACTGCATTATTCAATATATATTTAATAAATACTTGACATACAAGTTTCAATAGAAATTACATTAAATTTTACTTTGCCATACCCTTAGTCAGTATATTCCACTGTACACTTTATGCATATTTCAAAAGACAATATTAGTAATTATGAAACTATGTATAAATAATGTATGTTATACTCGTATGTTTAAATTAATGCATTTAATCTAACTTTAATTTGTTTAATCTATGATACATTTTCATTATTTGCAAATAACATGCAATTAAGGGCCAGATTTACTGAACAGGGCAAATTAGCGCAAAAGCGCAATCTCAAAAAAGAGCTGATGGGAGTGGAAAGTTCTGCGCATGATCTACTGACGATGCGCAAATTAAAGAACACAGACGCAGCCAGATCATTTCCATAATGACCAACGCAATCTACCAAGAACAGCGCAAATTAGCATCTATATATACTGTTAAAGGTATATTATTTCCGTAATAATACTCTTTTTAAAACTATTCTTTCAGAAGGGACCACATGTACTGGTCCACGACCGCAGGCCGTCTCACGGACCCTGAAACGGAGACATGTCACTGAGCGGGACTAACGGCTTCACAGACTCAGAGGTGCCAGTCCAAGCTGAAACATCCAACCTGAAACAATAGGTCTGATCCAATCCATAGTGAGGTGCCTCACTGTCTACTGCCCTCTAAGGCAGCATCCTAACTCATCAGTGAATTCCCAGAGCACCCTAGTAACCAAACAGAATGTCATATTAACCCCCACACCAAATTGGGGTTGTAACAATAGCAGAGCCCCTTTTGGTGCTTAATAGAACCATTTTATAAGCTTCCATAAAGAACCAAGCTTTGAAAGTGCTATAGGACCTTAATAGTGTTATA
This sequence comes from Anabarilius grahami, assembly GCA_003731715.1. NCBI lineage: Eukaryota > Metazoa > Chordata > Actinopteri > Cypriniformes > Xenocyprididae > Anabarilius > Anabarilius grahami. The sequence continues at coordinate 5,470,885 of RJVU01042551.1, forward strand.
TTTCCAAGCGTGCAGAAAATGACAATAACGGAGACATGTTTTGAACAGTTGCGATACACAATGTGGACGTCAATAATTTTAGATCAGATTCCAATCAGATACACAAATCGGATTTGGACTGACAGTGTGAACGTAGCCGTAGCAACTTCCTAGCAAAGACCACAACACCCTAGTGGTAAGTTTTGCAAACATCACTCACATTTTCTTTAGAAAAGGTACAAATCTAGTTTTAATTTTTAATTCCATTTTTGTTCTGTATACAAGCAATCTTGTGAAAAACAAATGTCTCAAAGCCACAGCACGCTCAGTGTAACAGCAGCGAATGGCCTCTTCTTTATAGTTAACAAAACTATGTCAGACATCCAGTGTAAACAAAATATTTTGTAACAGGCCGTTTAGCATCTATATGAGCTTCTTTGATCTCACAGCGTACAATCATTTCCACGCTCAGAGTGAGTGCCAGAGAAAACAGCAGAGAACAATCCAAAAGCTCCCTGATTGCTCTGTCTAATAATGCGTTCGGATAATTATCTTGGCTCTTTTCCATGAACACTGCTCCTCAAGAATTGAGCATAAGTCATGTGCTGTACAGGTCCTTCTAAAAAAATTAGCATATTGTGATAAAGTTCATTATTTTCCATAATGTAATGATAAAAATTAAACTTTCATATATTTTAGATTCATTGCACACCAACTGAAATATTTCAGGTCTTTTATTGTTTTAATACTGATGATTTTGGCATACAGCTCATGAAAACCCAAAATTCCTATCTCAAAAAATTAGCATATTATGAAAAGGTTCTCTAAACGAGCTATTAACCTAATCATCTGAATCAACTAATTAACTCTAAACACCTGCAAAAGATTCCTGAGGCTTTTAAAAACTCCCAGCCTGGTTCATTACTCAAAACCGCAATCATGGGTAAGACTGCCGACCTGACTGCTGTCCAGAAGGCCATCATTGACACCCTCAAGCGAGAGGGTAAGACACAGAAAGAAATTTCTGAACGAATAGGCTGTTCCCAGAGTGCTGTATCAAGGCACCTCAGTGGGAAGTCTGTGGGAAGGAAAAAGTGTGGCAAAAAACGCTGCACAACGAGAAGAGGTGACCGGACCCTGAGGAAGATTGTGGAGAAGGACCGATTCCAGACCTTGGGGGACCTGCGGAAGCAGTGGACTGAGTCTGGAGTAGAAACATCCAGAGCCACCGTGCACAGGCGTGTGCAGGAAATGGGCTACAGGTGCCGCATTCCCCAGGTCAAGCCACTTTTGAACCAGAAACAGCGGCAGAAGCGCCTGACCTGGGCTACAGAGAAGCAGCACTGGACTGTTGCTCAGTGGTCCAAAGTCATTCGGAAATCAAGGTGCCAGAGTCTGGAGGAAGACTGGGGAGAAGGAAATGCCAAAATGCCTGAAGTCCAGTGTCAAGTTCCCACAGTCAGTGATGGTCTGGGGTGCCATGTCAGCTGCTGGTGTTGGTCCACTGTGTTTTATCAAGGGCAGGGTCAATGCAGCTAGCTATCAGGAGATTTTGGAGCACTTCATGCTTCCATCTGCTGAAAAGCTTTATGGAGATGAAGATTTCGTTTTTCAGCACGACCTGGCACCTGCTCACAGTGCCAAAACCACTGGTAAATGGTTTACTGACCATGGTATTACTGTGCTCAATTGGCCTGCCAACTCTCCTGACCTGAACCCCATAGAGAATCTGTGGGATATTGTGAAGAGAAAGTTGAGAGACGCAAGACCCAACACTCTGGATGAGCTTAAGGCCGCTATCGAAGCATCCTGGGCCTCCATAACACCTCAGCAGTGCCACAGGCTGATTGCCTCCATGCCACGCCGCATTGAAGCAGTCATTTCTGCAAAAGGATTCCCGACCAAGTATTGAGTGCATAACTGAACATAATTATTTGAAGGTTGACTTTTTTTGTATTAAAAACACTTTTCTTTTATTGGTCGGATGAAATATGCTAATTTTTTGAGATAGGAATTTTGGGTTTTCATGAGCTGTATGCCAAAATCATCAGTATTAAAACAATAAAAGACCTGAAATATTTCAGTTGGTGTGCAATGAATCTAAAATATATGAAAGTTTAATTTTTATCATTACATTATGGAAAATAATGAACTTTATCACAATATGCAAATTTTTTGAGAAGGACCTGTATATATGGTGCACGTGGAGACACGCCATAATCCCAGAATAAGTTGTGTGAATATTGATCTTTTGACTTTGCGCAAAGTGTGGAAAAGTTCAATAGAGATGGAAATGAAGCAAGACGCTGGAGTTTGGAAAAAATAAAGCTTTTTATCCAGCTGTGTTAAATTGGATGTGAATATAAAAGATTTAGAAGGCCCAGACAGAGAAAAAAAGAGAAGGGAAAAACACAACAAAAACAAATTAACATCTAAAATACGCCGGTTCCTTTCAACAGATCTCTTCAAATCTCCATCGGGCTTTTAATGGGGGGGCGAGTTCAAAGCACCACTGTTCTCCCGCTGCTCGCGAGAAAAACACAAGCGCAACACTTCCGCCTCTCTGTTGTTGCTCTTCATATCTCCTCTTCTCTCTCTGCTGCAGTCGATAAAGTCTGGTTGCTCTGAGATGGAAGCGAGGGTGCTGAAGATGGCATCTTACTGCGCTGTGTCTGTGAAACACTTCCCAGTAGAGAAAGTAAAAGCAGGCAGAAAGCCCTAGCTGAAGACGCCAGCATTGCCCTGCAGTAATCTCCCAGCATCAAAGAGAGAGAGAGAGAGAAATGACAGGGAAAAACAGAGAGAGTGCAACCTTTTTTCCATGGTGGCACTTCCTCAAATTTTAAATGTTTAACTCCAGCTATCTGCTCATTAAAAGGTCTTCAAAGCTTTGCACTGATGCAAAGGCATGCATTTGAATTTGTAAGAGCATTTAGCGGCTACTGTTCAGTGCTATCTCTCAGAAGTATTTATAAAATAGCTCTCTTCGCTTGGAACAGATTCTCTTCCTCAGAAATGATCCCGTTACATGAGGCTAGGCTGGAGATATAAGATTTATTTTTATTTATTTATTTCTTTTATTTATTTCTTTTTTGGCTGACAAAGTCATAATCCTGGGTAAATAAAAGAGAGTAAAGAGCTTTGTGTCATGGGTCATGGTTTACTGTTTCTGACAAATGACAGAATGCCAAATTACTGAAAGTCATTCATGTCCAAAAATTTTTCAAAAATGTTCCCAATTTCTGCAGCTATCTTTCTCTTTAGTTTCATTAACTAATTTTCAAAAGTCACTTTGAATTAGGGATGTAAAGGGGCAAAAGTAAAAAAAAATCCTGGAAAGTTTCCAGAAATTTACTGGAAAATTCTACCTCTTTGCATCCCTCTGTTAAATAGTCAATACAGGTGAAATGTTTGAGAGAACATCACAGAAGTTCACTTCATAAATTGTTGTTTTCCTAAAATGGTTTCGTTTAAGGTCACCATTATGGTAATTAGTGTTCCCTTTGGTTGGACACTTTGAGTTAACTCTTAAAGAATGTTTATGAAATAGTACAAATAGGCTTTATTAAAAGGGTTATTTGCTTTTTAAGTAGATCATTAACTAATCCAATTTTGATGTCATGATATTTTAAAAATGTACTACTAACACCTTTATCATCTGTATTGGGGTAACGCATTACAAGTAACAGGAGTTATGTAATCAGATTCCATTTTTTAAGTAATTGGTAAAGTAACACATTATGTTTAAGTTTACAACAATATATTACTTTTTAAAATAACGCAAGTTGCTTTGTTTTATCTGAAATCGGGAGTAAATGCAGAGGCGTTGTGTGCTCTGTGTGAAAATGATTGTTATTGTAACATGAAGCTTTATGTTGATTGTCACCATTGTTGAGATTCATACGCTGAATGTGTGGCTGAATGAACAGTACTTCAAAACTTTTACATGCACAATGTGGTTTTAAAATCATTCTGATTGTCACAATCTCCATACTGGTGAATTATCATTCACTTTACAAATCTTTTGTTTTGACTCTGTGGTTCGAAGCGTGTATCAAACTGCCAAAGTCATGTGAACCACTGAAAATTCTAAACATTTCGAAACACTTATAATGTAACGAAGCCTCGTTTACTAAAATCACATGTCTTTGGCAGTTTGGTACATGCTCCAAACCACTGATTCAAACAAAGGATTTGTAAAGCTTCAAAGTTTCATGAAGCAGTGTTTTGAAATTGCCCATCACTAGATATTGTTGAAAAAAGTTTTTATTTTTATTTTTTGGTGCACTTAAAGTATTTATGTACTTTATATATATAGTAAGGTTGAACCACTGTAGTCTCATGAACTATTTTAAATATGTCTTTAGTTGCTTTCTCCCCATTTTTGGGTGAACTAACCCTTTAAAACATAAATGTGTCCACAAATCCCTAATTTACAAAAAGACAAACAACTTTTATATTCCAAATAATGCAGTCGCAGTTCAATATTTTCCAGAGACACAAAATTAGATCAGATCTGTTATCCTCAAAACTATTTTGACTTACAAATGATTATATTTAGGTAAACACAGTCAGTTTGGGAATGTAAATAGTTGAGAGAAATTGCATGTGGTGTAACAGTATATTGGCTCTGTGCATAAGCTCTTAAAGTGACAGCAGCCTAATAAACCTGTCATGTTAGTCAAAGAACAAAAGACAAAAAGAGAATTGTAAGCATTAATCTGTATTTAATTTTTACAATGAAAACTATCCAGTGCTATTATTTACTTTATTTAACTTCTGTTTCTTACCGGAATACTTAGACCCACCTGGAAAACTTAAAGCCATGTTTATTTCATTTGTCTCTTTATTCTACTGTAATTTTTTTATTTGTTCTTATTTTATTACTAACAGTTTACTTGTCTTATTTTTTTGGTAAATTTATTTCAGTTTCAAATAAAGCCTCCCTGTGCTGTGTGAAAGCTATTGCAGTTAAATTACTCAAATTATCAAAAAAAAATTTAGATAATAATAAAAATATCTATATGGCAGTTTTCCCCGTGGTATTGTAAAATGGCATCAAATATCGACATTTTTCAAGGTATCCTATCAAAGTTAGAAATTCCAGTACCGTTACAACACTAAACGGTATATACAAACTATAGAACTATTAGTGAATAAAGTCTGAATGAAAAAGAAAGCTGCCAAGATGAAAATAATACCTTGTTTTTGCTCTCTCTCTCTGTCTCTCTCGTATTTACCAGCTCATCTTGAGGAGGTCAATTTCACTGTTGCGCTCACAGCATGTACCTGCATTCCTGGCATAGCTGCATCTAATGTGCTGTGAGTCTTCTGTCTCAACAGTTCATAAAGCAGAAGATCCAGAGGAAAGTGTTGGCATGATGAGCAATTGCCTAAAAAGGCATTAGGTGGATGTATAGCATGAGGTGCATTCACATCATATACTTCTCATGAAAATTTTTGTTATTTCCCATGCCAAAAAATTTGAACAAGCCCGAAAAGTTTGAGACATCATTCAGTGGGCTGGAATCTGCAGTGAAGTTTGTTCAAATCACAACCTTAATTATGAGTAATATATCACAAAAATCATATTCTGCCTTAAAAACTTTTTTGCGCAAAACTTTTGTCACCAACATGGGAAATGGTTCCCACCATTTTGGAAACATGGCCATATGGAGCCAATCATGGCTGACGTCACTATCATGTGACAGTATCTTTGGGTGGCTGCTGGGACGCGTGAGGTTTATTTGAAGCTCTGGCTGCTCTGAAGATGCATCTGTGCATTTTTCCCCTCTCTTTCATTCCGTCGCTTTTATCCCACTGCGAGCAGAGACATCAAGGGAGATTCCATGCAAACATGTTATTTGGCAATGATGTCATACCCATGGGGAGTTCTGTTTTGTCTGACGGCCGGCACCGCCGGAAGGGGAAACGGCTCAGCCTCATTTTAGCAAGCTCCAATATAATCATGAAATGCCATAATCCAGCGGTCAGGCTGCCTAAAAACACTGGCAGCCTACACTTTCCAGTTTATGCTCAGCAGTCTCCACATCATGCTGTTGTGAAAATGGAGGACTCTCTTCAGCCATGTCTTTACACCGCAAGCGAGCGATGCGACACAACAAACTGAAACGGTCCCATTATTATAAACAAATATGTCTAGACTGCAAACACACAAACTGTATTCATGTATGTGAAGGAGCCTTCAGCACAACAGCAAGAACTGTGGAGGGCAAAACAGAATTTGTTTACTATAGATTGGCTCACATCAATATAAGAAATAGCTTGGGCTCAAAAATCTAATCTTTTCAAACAGCAATTAACCAATTAATTTGGAATGAATTAATTCTTGGGATGGATGTAAAGGAGAATAGTTGTGTATTTATAAGTGAAATCAGAGTATAGAACAAACTTTCATAAAGAAATTCCTAGCAAAGAAACGTCAAGGTAGATTTGACCCTGGTTACACATAAATTTACTGAGATGGATGAAGGAGAGAGAGATCAAATTTCTAAAGTCTAAATTTAATAATAATAAACAGAGATTTGTAATGCTATTCAATACACTGAAAAGGAAAAAATATGTTTTGGACCAATTTAAAAAAATACTCTAATATGGTACAGCTAAATTTATGTTTTCTTCAAATTCAAATATGGTTTGGTTCAAACCTTGAATTTTTGAATTCCCTCAATATTAATAAAAATATTTATTTTCCAAAGACATAAACATTCATATGAAGTAAAAAGTTTATTTATTATAAAAACAATAGACTGAAAAAAAGTTTGTTGGTTTTACATGATTAAATTAAGCATAATTTCATCCAGTACATTTGCATATTTTAGAAATTTACATTAATTGAAAGCAAAGAAATCAAATTTAGAAAAGAAACCCAATTTTGTTGTGAAGTCAATATAAAAAAAAAAAATCGGCTTTTTACCATAAACAAAATCTAAATTACTTTTGTTAGTCAATGTTTAATTAGTTAATAGTTTTCTTAGAATAAAGACTTGTCACACTTAAAATACTTCACATTCAATTTGATTTAATTTAATTTCCTACCATTTCGGATAGAAAGTAACACAATCTTTTTTATGTGGAGAATTCTCCTCATGTGTTTGCATAAAGATGCATTTAAAAGTTAATGTCCAAAAGTATCTTTTTAAAAGCTCACAATGCTGTTGCAGATAAAATATAATTGTGGATAACAATGAATAAATATCTTTCCGTCAGGTTAGATATTGATTATTAATCAGTCTCAAACCCTTTTATCTAAACCTCTCTGCTTAACCGTCAGTCTCGCACATCCGCCATGTTTGTAGTTTTTTAACACTTTTTATTTGTGGTTGTAGTTCTATTCAAATCCTCGTCCAACACTCAATGGGTTGTGGGCAATATTAACCGTAAGAGTGTGCACGGATCTGCACTTCGGATTCTGACCAGAAAAAGCAGACCATCCGGGTACCTTTGGTACTCATTTCAACATACTACTATTCGAGACGCACTAATTCTATTTCGAATACCATGTAGGATGGATAGTATGCAAATTGGGACACAGTACAGATCTATCAGTCATTGGCCCACCTGGTAGTCTAGACCAGATTGGTCCAAATAATGACAATAACTATTTTTGACCTACTAGACACCATATAAATCCATAAATCTTTTCCAGCAGGGATATTAGTGCACTAAGTTACTACAAGCCATTACATTATATTACTTGGAAGTAGTAAGTTTTTTTTTATGCATTTGATTGATATACCCTTCTGCTCTCAGGAACAGAGACAATCCCTAAAACAACACTGCATTTTAATTCCGATTTTGTCTTCACTTTCCTTTTTTTTGCTCTCAACCTTTGAGCACTGTGGATCTTTCTCCGTAAATAGCAGAAGTATGAGTTATCCAAGCAATAGCCGCATCCTTTAGGAGAATAAGGGCTGCATTGTTGGCCGCAGGTGTGTGCATGTGCCAGTTGCCCTCAGTACAGGATAAGAGAACAATGCGTTGTGCAAGCGGACACCCTGAGTCAGCGTACAGAGGTGAGAGAGGCAGATGGGCTGAGATTTCACTGCTTAAGACCCCTGACAGGGAGACGAGTAAAACAACAGAATCATGTAGTAGGCTTCCACGTGATGTATGGGCAATGACAAAGAACAATTCCTGGACTAAAACACAATATACAGATTTGATCTTTATTATTTTATGCTTGCTGAAACTAAACAACTCTCTGCATAGTACTGAAATTGTATTGATCATCAGAATCAATAAAATGTCTATTAATGCTATATGAGAGGACTTGAAAGCTCTGTTTCAAACCCTAGTGCCTACTGCCTAAGGCATAATAGTTTCATTCAAGCTCCATGAAAAAAATCCATCCATCTGGAGGACAAATCGTGAGAAATATTGACTGTAAAAATATTTCATTCAATACTGAGAAGTATTGATAATCTAATTAAAAATTGAATATTTTACCCGGTAGTTATGTGTGCTGTGTTCTACTTGAGTTTATGTGAGTATAGCGTTGTTATATTAGCAAAATGCTAACATCAAACTACTGGAATCATTTGTGAGTCAAGTCTCTTGTGTGCTTCGAGTGAAGAGTGCTATTTTTGTGTTGTGCGGGTTGCTGCCTAGAAAGAGCATTTTAGATCAATCACTTATGTTGCTGTAGACGGCAGACAGCAAAGAGCTCACTAGATTTTTCCAGAACAGAACTTAAATCTGGGCTTAAAGTCACTGTGAAATCAAAATTGACAATTCTTATTTTGTTTTATGTTGCAGAGTTTATTATAAATGATTTCTCCATATTATGTTTTTTAAAAATTATGTGCCCTCATAAAGTCCCTTTCTGACAAGTCTTTTCACTCAGCGGCCATCTTTGAATCACCCCTCGAGCAGCTGTTTCAGTCATGTAAGTGCAGCTCCTGTCACTTTAAGTGGGGAAACATCAAATTCTCCAAAGCTGTTAACCAAACTTATGATTACATTTCATATTTGAAATCACCAATGAAATCTGACAAAAACTCATTTGAAAGCTGAGACTTTGTTCATACCAAAAGTAATCTGCTCTGTCTTGTCGGTGTGTTGTCAGTGTCCTCTTTGCTCTCTATGTATTTTTCACTTGCGTGAGAACATGATGTGTGGCGTGAGAGCGGCATGACTTGTTGGAGAGCAACAGTAACTAAGGGGGGCAGGTCTTTGCGAAGGGTCGATTGGCGATTGGCTCTTTATTTAGAAGGCAAGACTTTTTCCGCCATATTGCGTGTTGCATTTTCTCCGATTCATAGTAATATGAGTGCACCGTCTTTGTATATCTAAAGTCTTTGTCTTTAATCAAAAATATTAAAGGGATAGTTCACCCAAAAATGAAAATTTGATGTTTATCTGCTTACCCCCAGGGCATCCAAGATGTAGGTGACTTTGTTTCCTCAGTAGAAAACAAATGATGATTTTTAACTCCAACCGTTGCAGTCTGTCAGTCATATAATGCATGGCAATGGTAACAAAATCTATGAGAGTAAAAAAAACATGCACGGTTTGTGCGAGAAACCGAACAGTATTTATATTATTTTTTACCTCTAATACACCACTATGTCCAACTGCTTTGAGCGTGCGCACGGCATCCGGTGTGTGAGGTGTGTACGCGCTCTGGCGGAAGTGATCTCTCGCGCGTATACGTCACTCATTGTTTACACAGCACAAACATTGTAGGTACGACGGCTAATCAAAATGGTACCTTACTTGCGCTTATCTGGATTGTTCAAACCGACTTAAAACTAAAAGATTACGTTCTCTCGCACAAACTCATTCGGGAGTGGTGACTTTCCACGTATTCCCAACTTCTGAGCCTGCTCGCCTGAAGTTATGGTTGATTGCTCTTCGGCTGGATATCAACACACCCATTAAAGTACTAAAGTCTGCAGCGATCATTTTTCCCCTGATGATTTTACATACCCAGGAGAGGATCACGTATGACTTAAACCATCAGCTGTGCCTATGGTTTTTCCACATCCAACTGAGGTATGTGAACAAGATCTTTGTATGTGTCCTTTTTATTTGTAAAGCTGCTCTTTAAAGTTTTGATGTAATAAAACCATGTTTTTTAGTGGTTTACTTCCATTTGTATAACAACTGTTGTATTACAGGCACCATGTTTAAACTACGCCAGAGCGCGTACACACCTCTTGCACCGGATGCCGTGTGCGCGCTCAAGGCAGTTGGACATAGTGGTGTATTAGAGGTAAAAAATTATATAAATACTTTTCGGTTTCTCGCACAAACCGATCGTTTCGTGTCTTAGGACATCAATGTGTCGTCACGAGCCACAGGGTTTAATTTGGATTTGTCTGTGCATTTTTTTTACTCTTATAGATGGAGTTCCCATTGACATGCATTATACGACTGACAGACCGCAACGGTTGGAGTTAAAAATCATCATTTGTGTTCTACTGAAGAAACAAAGTCACCTACATCTTGGGGGTAAGCAGATAAACATCACATTTTCATTTTTGGGTGAACTATCCCTTTAATGTCCCCTTTCCCTCACAATGACATCTTGTCATTTTCAAACAATGTAAGTTTATGAGACAGTATGTAAAACTATGTGAAAAAAGTAGTAATAGGCTACTAAATCAAAAGAGTAAACACAAACCAATTATACTTAGAAAATTCTAAGCATATTTGGCCTAAACTTGTATATATTGACAGAGATATAGTTAAAAGTATAATTAAGTATTCTAAGTCAAGTAAACTTGTGTAATTTTAAGTATATTTCTGAGAAGTACATAAAAAGTAGACTGAAAGTTTACTTATTTTAAAAGAGGCACACTTGAATAAACTTCTTTTTCTAAGGGTTAGAGATGTCCTTGGATTGGTAGAGAGCTGTGTAGATGATCAAACTTGACTATCTGGAAGTCTATGATCAAACTTGACTATCTGACTATCCTTGAGCACACCTGTTTATTTGTAATATCTTATTACAAATGTATCCAATCCTAAACATTGTGTCAGAAAAAAAGAAAAGAAAAAAAAAGGCTGCTGCTAGCACATGAGTAAAATGACCTGCCATATCAAAGAAGGTGTGGGAGTGGGAGTGGGAATCAAGTCAAGTCAAGACAGCTTTGTTTATACAGCGCTTTATACAATACGAATCAATAAAGCACTTAAGGGGCAAAAGACAACTGCCACCAGTGAGAGGGTAATATTGTCTAATTAGGGATGTGCCAGGTTCACTGCACAGGAAAACTCTCAGAAGATCATGTTACAAACATGAGGAAGCTGGTTTCATGATGAATTTAAACACACCCAGCTATCTTAAGTCTCTCTGTTTGTTTACCTGCGACTCACAGCCCTGCCTTTGTTTAGAGGAATTGAATTTTTTTTGTCCAAAGGAAAGAGAGTGATGAATTGTTGCAGCCAGCCAATCCTCCGGCAGCAGTCTGTCATCAGTGTGTGTGTGTCGTGTAATCTGCCTCAGAGATGTGTGTTGTGAGTTGTGACAGCACTACACTGCTTCCTGAACACACAGCGGTGAGTTATTCTGAGCCGAGTGGACGAGTCGTTATTCCAACAGCAGTGATGAAGAGATATTTTTTACAGAGTTCTGTCAATATGCATGACTTAATCTTGGTTCCATCAAAAATTGAACTTTAAACTTTGTGCCCTAACTCAAAACTTAATAAACATAGACATAAACTGTTTATTTATATATTATATAGACTTATGGAGATATATAATCACTTGCTAAGCTTACAGGCCAAGCATTCTCTGCCAACATTAAATTTTTATCAGTTCATGCTCTCCCTGGGAATCAAACCCATGACCTTGCTTGGAGTTGACCCATGACTTCCACCTTGACCTTAGCGCTATGCTCTACAGTTTAACACAATTAAAACATTTTCCCCTGGTTTCCCAGACAAGTCCCAGATTAAAATGCGTGTTTGAGCTGTTTTAACTGAAAGCAACCTACACTGACATATCTTAAAATATGTCAGTGACATTTTGTTTTGTCTCAAGATGCACAACAGTACTGTTTTTTTCTAGTGTAGCTACTTAAATGTCCTAATTGAACTAAGGCCAAATCCTGGCTTAATCTAAGCCCTGTCTGTGAAACCAGGCCATTGGCAATTTGTTTTACTGAGTTTTGAGTGTTGTAAATATTTTTTAGTTCATCATTATTAGTCCTCTTCTGTCTCAAGCAACACCAGCCAGGACACTGAAGGATTTAAAATCATTAAAAACTTCTTTCAACAGACTCTGAATGTCATTTTACCTACCTAAGCATCAAGGCAAGCAAAATTTTAAAGAAAGCACAGTAATACTTTTCAAGCAAAACATTTCACACACACACACATTGAATTTTATATACAGTACATTTTTTAATTGTGGTCTTTTAAAAAGGCATCTGAAATAATAAACTAAATGCAATGTAGTGTTGCCAAAAATCTTTCAGACAGCGAGTTGACACCTCACTCACTCGTTTCATTTGCTCCGGATGAATATTGTTGGTGTTACAGGGCTTGAATTTCGGTGTGGGATTGTGTGTATTGCGCATAATTTTACTCATTCCTGCAGATTTTTTGCTCACACCCAAAGTGCGTACACATAAAACCGCCTCTCAGTACAAAATTGAGTCCTTTTTCGCTGCTTATTGTGCTTAAACAGTCAAATACAGACAAAATAATATCAAAATACCTGTTCTGGTGAGTATTCACATAAACACAGTCAATAATGTTTTAAGTGAACATAAACAGTTGAGAAAGAAAATGCACATGTAACAGAATAATGGATTCGCACATCAGGCCTGAAAGTGACAGCAGCCTAATATACCTGCTGCCAAATTATGAGATAATATAAAAAATATCTATATGGCAGTTTTTCCCCATGGTATCTATGTCAAAATTGTGGCCAGTGAAAATGCTGAGTGGCCAGTGACTTCGGGAAACTACTGAGTAAAAAGGTTCATGTCAAGCCCTGATTATATATGTAGTTGTTTTATGTAATGGCATTTGACAATGACATTTTTAAATGTTGCTTAAGTTTCCAAATACTAGTAATGGTGTTCATATATGAAGTGATACAAGCGCTGGTCCTGTCAGCCTATGGTGCATAAGGCTGATGGTTTGGATGGCGGCTAATTAAAGTGTGCGGGCCCAGCAGGGGATCCACAGACACCGGAGCACGGCTGGGCCATGATTGATTTTGACTGTCACGACACTCAGCTGGGCATCACCGTGCCCTCCCGAATAAAGGATTACAACGTCTAGCCATAACTTTCCACGGCATTGTTTGCCCTGACATCAAAGCACAACGGGGCACATTAGCATTTTTAATCAGTTGCAGGGCTCCAAGCTGGCACAGGACGCCAGATCGCTTTCATCAGTGCGGCCTGTCACCCCCCCACCCCACCATTACTCTCTCGCTTGCAGGAAAGCCAAACAAAACGACTCCATTTGAGTGAGCAAAGTGACCCGTCGCAGGAAATTAGCGGGACCCTTCCATGCGCATCATGTGTTTCGGTGAGTTCAGCCACTGTTCATTCTGCAATGGCAGATGGGAACTTAGACAATGTCAGCTTCCTCTAATGTAAAACTAAACTTTGTCTAAGATTTTCCTCCTAAATTTTTTTAAGAAAAAGAAAAATAGACCCAAATGAGGGGTGGAGATCACAACTCAGATTATCTGAATGTTTGAGTTCATACTGAGATTTTAAGACTTTGTCGGATACAATGTTGAGACCTCTGAAATTCTACAAGGCACAGAGATTACAAGGAGAATCATTTGAGACTTCAGCAAAACACTACATTTGCTCTAAATTTAATATCATTGATGCCACTGAGAAGAAACAACTGAGATATTTAGATCATTTTCAGCCTACAGGAATCCACCCAAAATGTATTTATAAGAAGCAAATTTAACAAAATTGCTGTCAAGAAGAAGCAATTGATGCATTCAAGAGATTTAATTGTGAGAAAAAAAGAGATACAAAAATAATTTCTTTCTTTTGAGCTGTTCTGGTAATTGTAGTTATTGTAATGGTTTGTGCCTTCTGTGAAAATTATGTGAATGACATAAATCTTGCAGGATATTTACAATAAAAGTAGTTATCTTTTATTGTGAAACAGCATAATAATGTAAAAAAAAAAAAAAAAAAATTACATAAAGGGATAATTCACCCAAAAATGAAAATTATCCCATGATTTACTCATAAAAATATCCTGGCTCTTCCAAGCTTTATACTGGCAATGAATGGGGCTCGAGATTTTGAAGCCCAAAAAAGCACATCCATCCATCAAAAAAATTATCCATACGGCTCCAGGGGGTTAATAAAGGCCTTCTAAAGCGAAGCAAGGGGTTTTTGTAAGAAAAATATCCATATTTATAAACTATAATTACTAGCTTCCGGCAGACGACCGTACACATACTGTACAAGTCGACTTGCGTCAAACGAGTAACCCGTGACATGATGTATGACACAGGATGTAGGAGTATCGTAAGCTTAGCCACCTCTTATGGCTCTTGTGGATGGAACTGGAATAAATACTTTGAATGTTGTCAGACTTATGATAGCAACCTGAATCGTAACAAAGCACTGTTCCCCAGAGGAGAACTGGCCCCCCGACTAAGCTTGGTTTCTCCCAAGGTTTTTTTCTCCATTTTAACACCTATTTGCCACCTGTTTGCCACCTGATGTCACCTGTTGGAGTTTAGGTTCCTTGCCGCTGTCGCCTTTGGCTTGCTTAGTTGGGGACACTTGACATTTGACTTGACATTCAATATTCAACAGTATTCTTGACATTTATTCAACAGTGCTTTTGATCTGCCTGCATTGACACTATTCTTTAAGAGCTGCTGTGCAGCCAAAATTATATACCAGTTATCGCTGTAAAGCTGCTTTGACACAATCTGCATTGTAAAAAGCGCTATAAAAAATAAAGGTAAAGTTTCAAACTATTTAGGCTGGGCAACAAACTCAATCTCCTCTTCTCTTATATTGAAATACTCCAACATTTTTCTCTAAAAATTCTCCTTTTAGACTTCTAATTCCTGACAGATGGTTTATATTGGTCTATCCTCTGCGCTTCCGTGTTCATCAATACGTAATGCATGGGGTCAAAGTTCACTCTTCTGCTGGAACTAGACTTACATACGGCCGTTACCAGAAGCCAGTGATTAAAGTTTATAAAGTTATTAATATGAATATTTTTCTTACAAAAACGCATTGCTTTGCTTCAGAAGGCCTTTATTAACCCCCTGGAGCCGTATGATTACTTCTATGATGGATAGATGCCCTTTTTTGGGCTTCAAAATCTCGAGCCCCATTCACTACCATTATAAAGCTTAGAAGAGCTAGGATATTATTTAATATATCTCCGATTCTGTTTGTCTGAAAGAAGATAGTCATATACACCTAGGATAGCTTGAGGATGAGTAAATCATGGGATCATTTTCATTTTTGGGTGAACTATCCCTTTAAGTAACCTTGCGTATTGTTATCAATGTCCCCATAATGTCCAAACTGGTATTTGCTTACTTGTCCAAGTTGGTAGTTTCTAGTAATGTATAGTTTTCTTCAAAAATAATGTACAGTTTGATTGGATATGTATTTTACGCTGGGTCAACAGGAAGTGTTTTCTCCTTTTATTATGCTCACTACAAACAATTACGCATGGGGTTAGTTGCATTTATTATTTATTGTTTTATCATCAAAACAGACTTGTGCCCAATGTTTGGTTTGTGAATCACCAGTAAAAAACACTGATAAACCAGAAATCTGAGTATAAAAGCTGAAAAAAAAAGAGAAAAAAAAGAAAACCGATGTTTGTAGTTTGCACTTTGATAATATCACTCAGTGTTTTCTAACAATAACATTTATTTCAGCATTTGTATGTACTGGAATCTTAATAAAATTATTATATAATTTAAAAAAAAGACAAGATAATAACAAATAAACATGAAACTTCCCCCATATGTACTGTCAGTTATTGCAGTATGTCGGGCAACCCAGCAGCATAAAGGTATTTGCATTGTTGGTATGGACGGCAAGTTTTTCTGTAAAACTACACTGAAGGTAAATATAGGTCAGATACCCTTCCCACAACAAACATTTGTGAGTCAAGGGGGAACATGCTTTGGAAAACACATACCATCTGCTAAACAATGCGTGTCACAGGCCTATTAAAACTTCATCACAAGGAAGCTGCCTTTAAAGACAGCTGTACATTAACCTCAAATGAGCCTCCAAGCTCCAAACAATGCCAGCAGAAATAGACGAGAACGTCATGATTAAGACAAGTCCAGTTTGTCATTCTGTTTGGTCGTGTTGTTGAACGTGTCATTTCCACTCATAGAGGGCTGTCAGCTCCATAACTTTTGGCAAAGACATGAAAGCAGAGGATTAGATGGCCTTTGAAAAGCAAATGCTAATTTATATGTAAGTGTGACACTAGCGTCAAACTGAATAGCCAGTAAGACTTCAGAGGCGTTATTATCCCAGCGAGGTGTCTTATCTCTCATACACCGACCGGCATCTTCTGCTAAACTGGCAAATGCTTGGAACAGAGGCAGCTTTCATTCAGCAGCGGTCCAGGGCACCCTATCAGATTTACAGAAGTCTATCAGCCACCAGTAAAAACACACAACACTGTCTACATGCTGTTTCTTTGTATCACATTTTTTCCCATCTCATTATTGTTTAGCTGGAAATATGGAGCCTTTGAAGTGTGTCTTCAAAGAAGGAAGAGCTGTACACTCATTTTTGCATAGCTCCTGTTTTTAGAAAATCTTGACTGTGGTTATACCTTGTTATTCTATGGAACCTATAATCAAAATGATGAAAAAAGTCTTTACTTTGCATATATAATGTTTAACAAGCTAAAGCCATGAGACGTACTTAAAGGATTATTCTGGGTTAAATACTTAAATGTTGTCAGTTATACCACAGACAAAAATCTGACTTGTTCCTCAATTTTATATATACAAAAATTGCTTGCTTGCGGCAACTGTCATGGTGGTCAATCAAATCCCCCATATTTTTTTTACAAATACTATGTTGTTGTGTTACGGAATGTAGTTTAAAGGGTTTGTTCACCCAAAAATGAAAATTCTGTCATTAATTACTCACCCTCATTTTGTTCCACACCCGTAAGACCTTCGTTCATCTTCGGAACACAAATTAAGATATTTTTGATGAAATCTGAGAGATATATGTCTCATCCATAGACAGCAATATAATCACCACTTTCAAGGTCCAGAAAGGTACTAAAGACAGTCGACGTGACTGCAATGGTTCAACCTTAATTTTATGAAGCGACGAGAATACATTTTGTGCGCAAAAACAAAACAAAAATAACGACTTTAAACAATATCTTCTCTTCTGTGTCATCCTGCTACGCTCTTCACGTCCAGTGCTTCCAGGTTCTACGTCAGAACGCTGACTCATTATTGGTCGGCGCATGCGTCAGCATCACACGCATTAGTTTTATTGCTCACGTGTTCAGCTTCAGCCAATACTGAGTCGGCATTCGGATGTAAACACGGAAGTTGTGCTTACTGCGTCAACTGCGTAAGGGTAATGACAGGGAAGAGAAGACATTGTTGAATAAAGTCGTTATTTTTGTTTTGTTTTTGACCACACAAAAAGTATTTTTTGTCACTTTATAAAATTAAGGTTTAACCACTGCAGTCATGTCGACTGTTTTAACAATGTCTTTAGTACCTTTCTGGACGTTGTATTTTGATTTCATCAAAAATACCTTAATTTGCGTTCCTAAGATGAACAAAGGTCTTACGGGTGTGGAAAATTTTCATTTTTGAGTGAACTAACCCTTTAAGAGTTTTTAGGTGAGAATGTAACTATTTAGACCTCAAATATGAGACTCATATATAAACAGCGCCTGTTTAACAATTTGTTAAGATGCTTTTGGAGATGTGAGCTCCAGGCACTGCTTTTGTACGTTTGACTGGATTGTTTGCTTGTGTTTATTTTTTATTTATTTGGTATTGAGAAAGGGTCTTTTAGTGATCGTGATATGGACTTTAGTGAAAGTTACATTATTACACCATTAGATGGTGGTTAATTTTATGAGTGAGTCAGAACAAGGAAGTTGTTTTAGCGTTGTAATGAGAAATCTCTTTAACATTTAAAAGGACAAAGACAAAGCGGACATTCAAACTGATTTAAAAAAAAAAATGTTATAATGGATATAACATCGACCTGAAGAATGAATGCTATATCAGATGCAGGTGATACACTCGTTTAGTCGATCTCTCATAATACCACAATACTCTACATAATACAATAAGCTTCCATGAATAGACTCAACGTTCCTTCATTCTAAAGTGACAGTTTAGAATTAGTAACAGAGGCTTGGACTCAACTGTCCAAGGCGGATGGAAGTAGTTCTGCATATGTATATAATGTATAATGTCGAATACGTGGTGCAACTGCACCAATAAGTGCTAATGCTATAGTAGAGCATCGTCTGTGGTGGTTTTGGCTTCTTGTCTGACTTTTAAGCCCTACTATGGAGCAGGACATGCCTGAAGAAGCAGTTTTTAAAGCAGCGGTTGGCATCACTGTACTCTGTATGACATAAGGAATCTAAAGAGACCACACTCGTGACTTTGAATCAGCTATTCAAAAACAAAAGTTAAAAACGGAAATATGGACATTTAAGCTGTCGGTGGCAGTAAAGGGTTTGATAGAAATGCAAAAGCTGTCATGATTAAGACTGAAATGAAAACTCGTCTATGAGTGTGACAAATTTCTGACCACAGAGAGAAGTCGATGATTAGCACAATAACTGTATTAGATACAATAGGAATAGATACAATAGGTGCCTACACACCTGCAGTGCTTGACCCCAAAAAATACCTAGTGCACCTTTAATTAGCTATTGCACAAAAGCTCTGATCCTTTTCTTCCTTGTCCCTTCTGCTTTTCCAACCCTTTGACACGATCACTTCTTCCTGTCCCATCTGACATCTGAGAGAAGAGAACAAACAGTAAGGCTCAGTCCCTTTCAGCAGCATCCTGCCTGATGGACTTTAAAGAACAGGAAGCAGACGGCTCTTTTTATGGCCAGCAAGCTGACATGGATAAAGACACAAGAACCCAAGAAGAGCAGAGAGCAAAGCTGCTGAGCAGTCCGGTCCGGGAGCTGGTGGGTTATTTCGAGTTTTAATAAAATCACAATTAGACACAGCAGAAAGGACACCTGCAACTGCTGAGAAGTGGAATTTTGCCTCCAACCTCTCTGTTTTATTTTGGTGGACAAATAATGAAAGAGCCATGAGCTCATGTTTAGAATTAAGGGTTAGAGCATGCAAGCATTAAACTGTGATCAAACGGAAAATCCATTAAAATAGAACTGATAGTGATAGTATATATAAAAATCCACTAAAATTGTATGTAAAGCGTTCATAGCACACTTTTAAAGGTGCTACAGAGGATCTTTTCGTCGACCGAGAAACCAAAGACTGTTAGTGAGTTTTTGAAATGAGCGCATGCGTAAGAACAACCCCCTCCTTCATTTCGAGGGAACGCCTCCTAAAACTCGTTCACGAGTATAGGAGTTTGTTTACCACCGGCATTCGCTGTGTCGTGTAAGTGGATTCATTATGTCGGACTCACTGCAGGTGGAGCGGCATTTAATAGACAGAACCGTAGTTCACTGACAAGCCACGCAATATCGCGTTCATTATCGAAGGCGATTCATCTGCGATATGAATGCGATATTGCGTGGCTTGTCAGTGAACTACGGTTCTGTCTATTAAATGCCGCTCCATTTGAAAGCAGGTGATGGCGATTTAGCGGTAATCAGGGAACCGGCTTTACTGACGAAATGCGCGTGACAATCGCATGCGATATATTGCCCAGCCCTACTCATAATCTGCAGTTGTTACTCCTGTCTCCTGACAAAAACATTGCATGCAGTGCCTGTGGAGTGTGGAAAGTTACTGGAGCGCGCAGCCGCGCACGTCTCTCACAAGGAACGTCATGGCAGTGACTGACAAGCCAGAGTGCTAATCCACGCACGTCTCTCACAAGGAACGTCACGGCAGTGATTGACAAGCCAGAGGGCCAATCGTTTACGCGATTCTGATGTTTTTAAGGCCCTACCTCGTGCACAGATGATGTATATTAATATTATTCCTTTCAGTGCACCTAATAAATAGTCTTTTATCAGTTAGTAAAGACAGTTTCAAGTAATATTGCAAAAATGTATAAAACAAAACATCCTCTGTAGCACCTTTAAGTAATGCATTATAAAACACTTTGTATATTTGGTTTACTACACTACACTGACTACACTTAAAATCAATTGAAGTGTTATAGTGCTAATTAGTGCATTTACATTAAGTGTACTTAAGTACCACAGTTGGGAAAATGTACTTATAACTAGTACATTAGTAATATATTTTTTAATAAAATCAGTTTAATTTAAATTTAGGATTACTATATAAAAGTCTACTTAGATTGAACAAATTTTTAAAGCATTCAAAACACACTTTTAAGAAATACACTAATAAAACTTCTCTGTATATTTTTGCATTAGTATACTTTATTTCAATGCACTAAAAAGAATTAGTGGTATTTAGTATACTTTTTTAACTGCACTGAAGTACTAATGAAGTTTAGCAGAAACTTCAATTTTATTTAGCACAAAAAATAAGAATGTACTACAAATGTACTTGCTTGTATTTAAATATTTTTTAGTGCATTCAAGTATACTTTATTTTTACCTGGGAACCTGTACGTAAAAGATGTTTATTCAAGTGTGCAATTACATATTTTAAACGAAGAAAATAAGAAAGTATACTGTATACTGAAAAGTCAACTTTTTATGTACTTATCAGAAATATACTTTACGTACTTCTCAGAAATATACATACAAATATACTTGACTTATACTGCCAGAAAGGTCTTAGTATACTTTTAGACTATACATGTACTTAATCTTTTGATAGAATACTTAATTATACTTCTAAGTATATTTCTAAGTATAATGTACTTGGCTTGTAGTTGTGTTTACTCTTTTGATTTAGTAGCCTGCTGAACACTTTTTTTTTCACATAGTTTTATAAGCTTACATTGTTTGAAAATGTTGATTTATAAAGAAAACTTACAAGTATACTTGCAGTATAAAACTACTAAACTAGTAGTGTACTGAGAGTACACTTTAAAGTGTACTTTCATAAACAAAAAAATACTACAAGTATTAAAATAGTAAACTACTAGTATACTTATAAGTTCACTTGTAGTACAGATGCAGTACAAATGAGAAACGTAGTTGTGCGTAGTTGGGTTTACTACTGTTACACTTATAGTACACTTAAATATTATATTTTTATATACTAAAAAGTGGGCCAATTAAGTCCCAAGTAGTACTGAAACAGTACACTTACAAGTTTACTACTAGTACATTGATATTAGTATACTTACTACATAAAGTATACTTAAAATATACTTGAAATTTACATAAGTGTACTTCATAAAATGAACTTGAAGTATACTTTTTTTTCATAATGGAAGTTCTAATTCCAGTAGAGCGACAGAGAACATGGAGTCAGGGACTGTTTTTCATTGACTCATCAGAATCACCCTCAAGTCAGTGTTGAAATGAGATGTCTTCCAGCTGCTTCAGATTGCTTCACCTTCTCATCTGTCTCAGACACTATTAGTTTTTAACTAAATGCAAGATCCAAAGGGCTATTCATCTAACATTATTGGCAGGACTATAAGATATCTCACCTATATGCTCATGAAAATTTAATTTCCCTTAAACATATCAGAGGTTTTTGTCCTTGACAGACCTTCTTCATAACAAAGTCAAGTAGGCCTCATTCTAAAAAAAGAAAGAAAAAAAAGAAAAAAAAAGTGCTATATAGCACTAAAAGTGGTTCTTGGCTCGTAATCATAGGGGAACCACTATTCGTGCTATGTAGCACCATATCTTTAAATGTGCTCTACAGCACCTTTGTCAAATGGTGCTATGTAGAACCCATAAGAGGTGCCATATCACATTTTATTTCTTCAACAAAAATGGTGCTAAACAGCACCAAAAGTAGTTCTTTGGCTTGTAAAGAAGCTTTAAAGGGGCTTAACAGGTTCTTTGTACGGCAGTGGTGCTATATAGCACCTTAAGCACCCCAAAGAACCACTTAAGAACCGCTGAAGAACCACTGAGGGACCAAGATTTGGTGGTTCCCCTATGATTACGAGCCAAAGAACCACTTTTAGTACTATATAGAACCAATTCGAGTATGGTCAGACATGGTGATATTGCCCTGAAGAAAAACATTTATGCAATTTATATGTCCAATTAGGAGTTTATTAGGAGTAATGCAATTACTCTTTTAACATGTTCCTCAGCCGTCGGTTACAGCAGCCTGATACAGACAGGTAGAGTTAGAGCAAAGAAAGTCTGTCATGCTAAAAATGCTCAGAAGACCAAACTTACAAGGGAAAAAATTGCTTATACAAAGAACACCTCACACACACACACACACACACACACACACACACACGCACACACACACACACGCAAAGCTTTGTCCCTGGTTCCCCAGCTGGTCAGGGTCACACAGGCTCAGAGATCTTCATATCTTGCGATTAGCTTGTGTGCCTGTGAAGGAAGCCTTTGAAGTGACACCAAAGTCAGCCTCATGTATCTCTCATCTTAGGATCTTTCTTTTAACACCAGAGTAGCGACATTTCAGGCTTCTCTCTCTTTGTGTGCATTATGCTTTGAATTCTTTTTAAACACTAATTTCAACATCTTCAAGGCTGCGCCAAAGCCTCATAGTTAAGATTCTTCCCTTTGACATCTTCCTTTCGAGCCAAACAACAAACGTTCAAAGGTAGCTCAGCTCTTCAAACATAACAGAGAGAGATGTGTGGCGTTTTGATGTTCTAGGTCATTGTCCTTTGGCATCTCTGTTGCCGTCTGGTGGTTCAAAATCAAGCTCATTATGTCCTATTAATACAGGCAGATAACTTTACTTAATAAAGATAATTGTAAAGGTCTCACCCTCACTATCACACCATTGTGTTTATCAAGTAGTGTCAATTGTAGAGACACAGAGAACAACTACATTTTGACATTTTCTGAAGAAATTGTCAGTTGTGTTTTTTCCATGTTGCTAACGTGTTCTGGGTTGTTGCTAAGTTGTTGCTCACTGGCCAAAGTCAAAAGAGCCCACATCTGAGTCTCCTTTACATTTTACTTCTAAATTGTGCTAGTTCTCGTGCTAGGACTGCACTGTAAAAAATCTAAAGTTGAGACAACTTAAAAGCTTAAGGCAACCAGCTGCAGGAGATTTTTTAGTTTTCTTAACTTGTTGTAAATTGAACAAAGTTGAGAAAACTCAAAAGTCTCCTCCAGCTGGTTGCCTTAAACTTTTAACTCTTCTCAATCTTAATTTTTTACAGTGAGGTACTCTGGCAGGTTTTTTGTGAACCTCTCTCAGACCCTGCACATATTTTTGAGAACCGAACAATGACATAGCTGACTACACTAACCTGCAAACTAATAAAAATGTGCAGTCTGTTTACAGGCCTTTTGAGAAGTTTTAAAGCATTTTAACATCCAAAATAATTTAATTCACTTATGTAATTAAGATGTGAAGTTATTTAAATATATAATAACAAAGATATCATAATCAATTCAGATATTTGTTGATTTTAATGGGTTTGATTTAATGTCAATCAAGCCTGACTGGTTGTTGTTCTGAAAACTGCCCATACAAATACGTAAATTGTGACATATTTCCCTCTATCTAGAGTAATATGTACGTGTATGTCACCTTGTCACCTATAAGGTGATCTATTATTGTCCATTATTACTATTATTACCTATTATTATTATCTCAAAAGAATTTTAATCATATATATATATATATACACACATATGGTAACACTTTACAATATTCATTAGTTAAACATTAGTTACTGGAGTCGATTGCTCCTGTCTGCCTCTGCCTCTGCCTCGCTGCTGGTGTTTTGCGTCTCCGTATAGCTTTGTTTTCTCTTACTTTTATTGAATCTCTTACTTTTATTCATTGTTGCTTATATTTATTATTATTGCCTACCACATTAAACTGACGTCGGTAGCTTGTAATCTTTGAATCTAAATCGCTGTTAAAACGCGTTTGCATCTCGCTAGCTTGTTAACTTGTCATCAGTCTCGCGCGCTCCTTTTTCAACGCGTTCATCAAACAGCTGTGGTAACTCGGATCAGTCTACAAACACGGTGAGTAATGTCATCCTTTCCCAGTGTTATTTCGTGTTCAGTTTGTCACATGTTCAGTATAGCTCTCTCTGTCAGCGACGAGGGATTTACATATCATAAATGTAGGGAAATAGTCAGGCTGACAGAGAGAATCTCAGAATTAGAGACACGCATCCAAACTTTAATCGAGGATAGTAAGAATGCAGGGGCATCAGATACTGTTTTGGATGCGACTAGCTTAGTGAACTCTGTACATTGTTCGGTTCCGGCTGTAGAGCCCGTGCAGCAGGGCACTAGGGTAACGGTGCGGCCTAGCCGCGGAAAACACCACTCTTCCGTTCCAATAAGAACATCAAACAGGTTCTCCCCACTCAGTGACGCACCCACTGAGAATCCTGTTTAAAGTGCCCTAGTAATTGCCGATTCTATTACACGGAACGTGAAAATAGAGACACCAGCCACCATAGTCACATGTTTGCCGGGAGCCAGAGCACCTGACATCAAAGCAAATTTAAAAGTGCTGGCCAATGCTAATCGTAAATACTCTAAAATTATTATTCACGTCGGCACAAATTATGTTCGACTTCGCCAGTCGGAGATCACTAAAAATAACATTAAAGAGGTGTGTGAACTCGCAAGTACAATGTCAGCAGAAGTAATTTGCTCTGGTCCCCTTCCTGTTCGTAGGAGTGATAAGATAGTTAGCAGATTATCATCACTCAATGGCTGGCTGTCTAAGTGGTGTCCGCAGAATAATATAGGTTTCATAGACAATTGGAAAAGTTTTTGGGGCAGACCTGACCTGTTGAAAAGAGATGGTATTCATCCCTCTCGGGATGGTGCTGCTCTTCTCTCTAGTAATATGGCACATAGTCTTAGAACTAAAACATGACAAACTGGGGCCCAGGTCAGGAAAAAGCAGCAGACAGACTGGCTAAGCCGACCCTCTGCTAGCTGCCTCACGTTACAGAAGTCAGATAATTCCCAACACATAGAAACTCTCGCACCTAGATATTATCACATAGAGACTGTGTCTGTACCCCGAATTAGTAAAAACAAAAAACTTCCAAACCCATTTAATGGTAAAAATTTTATTGATGTTCAACAAATAAAAAAAAGAGATAATAATGATAAACAAATGATAAAGCTTGGGTTGTTAAATATTAGATCACTTTATTCAAAAGCACTTATTGTAAATGATATTATCACAGACTGTGTGATAATTGGTCTGCCTCTGCCTCGCTGCTGGTGTTTTGCGTCGCCGTATAGCTTTGTTTTCTCTTACTTTTATTGAATCTCTTACTTTAATTCATTGTTGCTTATATTATTATTATTGCCTACCACATTAATCTGACGTCGCTAGCTTGTAATCTTTGAATCTAAATCGCTGTTACAACGCGTTTGCATCTCGCTAGCTTGTTAACTTGTCATCAGTCTCGCGCGCTCCTTTTTCAACGCGTTCATCAAACAGCTGTGGTAACTCGGATCAGTCTACAAACACGGTGAGTCATGTCATCCTTTCCCAGTGTTATTTCGTGTTCAGTTTGTCACATGTTCAGTATAGCTCTCTCTGTCAGCGACGAGGGATTTACATGTCATAAATGTAGGGAAATAGTCAGGCTGACAGAGAGAATCTCAGAATTAGAGACACGCATCCAAACTTTAATCGAGGATAGTAAGAATGCAGGGGCTTCAGATACTGTTTTGGATGCGACTAGCTTAGTGAACTCTGTACATTGTTCGGTTCCGGCTGTAGAGCCCGCGCAGCAGGGCACTTGGGTAACGGTGAGGCGGCCTAGCCGCGGAAAACACCACTCTTCCGTTCCAGTAAGAACATCAAACAGGTTCTCCCCACTCAGTGACGCACCCACTGAGAATCCTGTTGAAAGTGCCCTAGTTATTGGCGATTCTATTACACGGAACGTGAAAATAGAGACACCAGCCACCATAGTCACATGTTTGCCGGGAGCCAGAGCACCTGACATCAAAGCAAATTTAAAAGTGCTGGCTAATGCTAATCGTAAATACTCTAAAATTATTATTCACGTCGGCACAAATGATGTTCGACTTCGCCAGTCGGAGATCACTAAAATTAACATTAAAGAGGTGTGTGAACTCGCAAGTACAATGTCAGGAGAAGTAATTTGCTCTGGTCCCCTTCCTGTTCGTAGGAGTGATGAGATAGTTAGCAGATTATCATCACTCAATGGCTGGTTGTCTAAGTGGTGTCCGCAGAATAATATAGGTTTCATAGAC
The DNA here is from genome assembly GCA_003731715.1 of Anabarilius grahami. NCBI lineage: Eukaryota > Metazoa > Chordata > Actinopteri > Cypriniformes > Xenocyprididae > Anabarilius > Anabarilius grahami. Next base: position 5,497,350 of record RJVU01042551.1, read on the forward strand.
AATTGGAAAAGTTTTTGGGGCAGACCTGACCTGTTGAAAAGAGATGGTATTCATCCCTCTCGGGATGGTGCTGCTCTTCTCTCTAGTAATATGGCACATAGTCTTAGAACTAAAACATGACAAACTGGGGCCCAGGACAGGAAGCAGACAGACTGGCTAAACCGACCGTCTGCTAGCTGCCTCACGTTACAGAAGTCAGATAATTCCCAACACATAGAAACTCTCGCACCTAGATATTATCACATAGAGACTGTGTCTGTACTCCGAATTAGTAAAAACAAAAAACTTCCAAACCCATTTAATGGTAAAAATTTAATTGATGTTCAACAAATAAAAAATAGAGATAATAATGATAAACAAATGATAAAGCTTGGGTTGTTAAATATTAGATCACTTTCTTCAAAAGCACTTATTGTGAACGATATTATCACAGACAATAATCTAGATGTGCTGTGTTTGACAGAAACCTGGCTAAAACCGGACGATTACATTACTTTAAATGAGTCTAGCCCTCAAGGTTATGATTATAGACACAATCCTCGACAGAAAGGCAAAGGGGGAGGTGTTGCTGTAATTTATAGTAATATTTACAGTATCAGCCAGAAGTCTTTCAAATATAATTCCTTCGAAGTGATGGTGCTTTACGTAACATTATGTAAGTTGACATTTGTGCTGGCTACTGTATACAGGCCACCAGGACACCATACAGACTTTATCAAAGAAATTGCCGATTTTCTATCAGAATTAGTACTAGCTGCAGATAAAGTCCTTGTTGTTGGTGATTTTAATATCCATGTAGATAATAAAAAAGACTCATTGGGATTGGCATTTACAGACATTCTAAACTCTATTGGTGTTAGACAACACGTGTCAGGACCCACTCATTGTCGTAATCATACTTTAGATCTAATATTGTCACATGGAATCGATATTGATGCCGTTGAAATTCTGCAGCAGAGTGACGACATCTCAGATCATTATCTAGTCTCGTGTATACTACATTTAGTTAAAGCGGCTAAACTGCCTCCCTGCCATAAATATGGTAGAACCATCACTTCTACCACTAAAGATCGCTTTATAAATAATCTTCCTGATCAGTTTCATCGCCTTAGCATACCAGACAGCTTAGAAGACCTCGATGTTGCAACAGAAACTATTGCCTCTGTCTTTTCCAGCACATTAGACTCAGTTGCTCCTTTGCGTTTAAAAAAGATTAAGGAAATTAATCCAACGCCATGGTACAATGAGCACACTCGGGCCCTAAAAACAGCAGCTAGAAAAATGGAGCGCAGCTGGAAGAAAACAAAACTAGAAGTATTTCGCATTTCGTGGAGAGAGAGAATGATTGAGTACAGAAAGGCCTTAAAAACTGCTAGATCTGCCTATTTTTCAAAACTTTTAGAAGAAAATAAACACAACCCTAGGTATTTATTTGATACAGTGGCTAAATTAACAAGAAATAAAGCTTCAACTTCTGATGTTTCCAAAGAGCACAGCAGTAATGACTTTATGAACTTCTTAACTTGCAAGATTGATAATATTAGAGAAAAAATTATAACCATGCAACCGTCTACTACAGTATTGTGTCAGACAGTGCATTGTAGTGTCCCTGAAGAAAAATTCAATTCATTTACTGCTTTAGGAGAGGAAGAATTGTCTAAACTTGTTAAATCATCAAAATCATCCACATGTATGTTAGACCCTATACCGACTAAGCTATTGAAAGAGATGCTTCCAGAGGTCATAGATCCTCTTCTTAATATTGTTAATTCATCTTTATCACTAGGATACGTACCAAAAACTTTTAAGCTGTTGGAAACCTCTTATTAAAAAACCACAACTTGATCCTAGAGAATTAGTCAATTACAGGCCGATTTCAAATCTCACTTTTCTGTCAAAAATACTAGAAAAGGCTGTTTCATCACAACTATGTTCCTTTTTAGAAAGAAATGGTATCTGTGAGGATTTCCAGTCAGGATTTAGACCGTATCATAGTACTGAGACTGCTCTCATTAGAGTTACTAATGATTTACTCTTATCATCAGATCGTGGTTGTATCTCTCTATTAGTGTTACTGGATCTTAGTGCTGCATTTGACACTATTGATCACAATATTCTTCTAAATAGACTCGAAAACTATGTTGGCATTAGTGGAATTGCATTGGCATGGTTCAAATCATACTTATCTGACCGTTATCAGTTTGTAGTAGTAAACGATGAGATGTCATATCAATCGCAAGTTAAATATGGAGTACCGCAAGGCTCAGTACTAGGACCGTTGCTTTTCACTCTGTACATGCTACCCTTGGGAGATATCATTAGGAAGCATGGCGTTAGTTTTCATTGTTACGCTGATGATACTCAGCTTTATATCTCTTCGCGCCCTGACGAAACTTAACAATTCGCTAAATTAACAGAATGTATAGCTGATATAAAAAACTGGATGACCAGTAATTTCCTACTACTAAATTCAGAAAAAACAGAGATTCTAATTTTTGGACCGAAAACTTCTTCACACAATAACCTAGAATACTGTCTAACACTTGATGGCTGCTCTGTTAAGTCTTCGTCGTCAGTTAGGAACCTGGGTCTGCTCTTTGATACCAATCTTTCATTTGAAGGCCATGCTACTAGCATCTGTAAAACCGCATTCTTCCATCTTAAAAATATATCTAAACTACGACATATGCTCTCAATGAAAAATGCAGAACAGTTAGTTCATGCGTTCATGACCTCAAGGCTAGATTACTGTAACGCTCTACTGGGTGGTTGTTTCTCCCGCTTGATAAATAAACTACAGCTCGTACAAAATGCAGCAGCTAGAGTTCTTACTAGAACTAGGAAGTATGACCATATTAGCCCAGTTCTGTCATCACTGCATTGGCTTCCTGTTAAACATCGTATAGATTTGGTTTAAATGGTTTAGCTCCCCAGTACCTAAGCGAGCTCTTAATGCATTATAGTCCTTCAAGTTTATTGCGATCTCAGAATTCAGGCCAGCTGATAATACCTAGAATATCAAAATCAAGCGCAGGCGGTAGATCCTTCTCTTATTTGGCACCTAAACTCTGGAACAATCTTCCTAGCATTGTTCGGGATGCAGACACACTCTGTCAGTTTAAATCTAGACTAAAAACGTATCTCTTTAACCTGGCATACACATAACACATTATCAATTTATATTTTCAAATCCGTTAAAGGATTATTAGGCTGCATAAAATAGGTCAGCCGGAACCGGGAACACTTCCTATAACACCAGATGTACTCGTTACATCAGAAAAAGAATGGCATCTACGCTAATATTAGTCTTTCTGTTTATCCCGAGGTTTACCGTAGTCAACCGGATCTGGGCCGTATCCAGCTGAGACCAAGGACCGGCGCCATGACACGACCACAACGCAGCCCTGAAGTATCAGCAGAGATCGAGTCGACTAGATCATCCATTGTGAAGACATCATCAACACGACAGCCAGTGCCACAGTTCCTCAACAAACCGTCCATACCGGCGTGATGAATACGATCCTCAACTGGACGTGACCACAATGCAGCCCTGAAGTATCAGCAGAGATCGAGTCAACTAGATCATCCATTGTGAAGGCCTCATCGACACGAAATCCTGTAGCACAGTTCTTCAACAAACCGTCCATACCGGCGTGATGAATACGATCCTCAACTGGATGGAACTGAAATAAACACTTTGATTGTTGCGATCCTATCAGACTTATGATAGCAACCTGATTCGTAACAAAGCACTGTTCGCCAGAGGAGAACTGGCCCCCTGACTAAGCCTGGTTTCTCCCAAGGTTTTTTTTTCCCCATTTTAACACCTATTTGCCACCTGTTTGCCACCTGATGTCACCTGATGGAGTTTGGGTTCCTTGCCACTGTCGCCTTTGGCTTGCTTAGTTGGGGACACTTGACATTTGACTTGACATTTGATATTCAACAGTATTCTTGACATTTAATCAACAGTGCTTCTGATCTGCCTGCAATGACACTATTCTTTAAGAGCTGCTGTGCAGCCAAAATTATGTACCAGTTATCAATGTAAAGCTGCTTTGACACAATCTACATTGTAAAAAGCGCTATATAAATAAAGGTGACTTGACTTGACTTGTATAAATTAACATGAACTATGTATTGTTTGTTCATGTTAGTTCACAGTGAATTAACTAATTTTAACAAGATTTTAATAATGTATTAGTAAATGTTGAAATTAACATTAACAAAGATTAATAAATGCTGTATAAGTGCAATTCATTATAGTTAATGTTAACTAATGTAGTTAACTAATGTTAACTAATGAACATTATTGTAAAGTGTATTATATATATATATATATATATATATATATGTATATATATATGTAATTAATTATGATTAAAATTTTGAATCTATTGACAGCCCTAAGATACTGTATATACTTATCGTGAAATTTATCTTGTTTAACATGTTCATTTTGTCATCATTTGCTATATCCAGCAAAGTAAACCATCAGATTGAAGGGTGATTCACACAAAACTATTTTCTGCTAGCTTTTTTCAAGGTAAATTTAGGTGTCTTTCCAAAAAAGGACACTTGGTGACTCCAAAAGGACACCAAACGAGCAAATAATTTAAGGAGCTATATAATTCATAAAAGTATGCACACCAAAGCACCCAAGAAAAAAAAACATTACAGAAAAACAAAGAGCTTGTTTACATTTTAGACTAGTCAAGTTGTGATACTGAACAGGACCACATGGAGAAAAAAAAAAAAAAAAAAAANAAATCAACCACCTTGACCTGACTGCATATACCAGTACATGGATCCGTTCAGAATTACTAAACACAGCAACATACACAATAACATACTCAATATAACTGACTCACAAAGGGCACATGCTTACTGTATGACTCCTGTACGTTATTGCAATCGTCTTTACCTTGACTGCAACCCTCATCCATCAAAACTTTTTTAGCGAGACACTGGTTTGCTTTATCCAGCCAAGAAACGTAGTTTGCGTATCATCTTAATTTAACTATTGTTTTAATTTAACTATTGTTTATTTTATCCCTGTGTTTTTATTGTATTGTCCTGTTGTCAACTGGGTGGATGCATGTATTTCTTTGTTTGTTGCCACTGACTGCAAAACAATTTGCTCCTCGGGGATCTAATAAAGTGTTGAAGTTGAAGTATCTGGCTATACAGTGGTGATTCGTTCAGTCTGTATTTCGCACAGCGCAATGCGTGAGGGCTCACGCTCTTCAAAAACAATGACAGAGCTCGTGTTATATCCCTCTGGTACTGTTTAGTCATTTTTGACTAAACACACAAAATCATGGACATGATTCGAAAGGTTAAACGGCCCTGAAAAAATAGTCACACATATTGTTCGTGGTCAAAAATGACGACATTGGAAATGACGAATTGTGACGATGAGACAAATTTCATCTGTTGGAAACGTTTGGTACTGTGCCCAAACAATATCTTACTGAAATATAATTTTTTGACATATCAACCTCAAATTTGGAACACAGCTTGTTTAGATGGCTTTGATTTTCTCACAGTTTTACAGTAAAACACAGTAAAACATGTTTTGGAAAATTTATATTTCATATAAATTAGGGATGCACTGATACCATTTTTTAAGGAACAAGTACGAATACTGATACCGATACCGAGTACGAATCACCGATACCGATACCGATGCCTATTCATTTATTAATTTCTCTCTTTTTTTTCTTTTTTTTTGGTGATGTTGCAGTTTTCCAAGCACAACACAGTAAGACTAATGAATGTAGGACAGCTTCATTACTCTAATGAAAAAAACTATACATTTTTATGTGCTTGTCACAAACGTAAAGAACTAAAATTTCACAGTGTCCAATAACCTTCAAAGGGCATAATTACCAATATATATAATTGTTGTTATATAAAAAGAAATTTACATACAAATTACAAACAATACAACAAAAAAACTTGTTTTTCAGATACAGTAGGTTTAGATACTCCACACTGAGATACTCCACATGATGGACATAAAAATTTGGAACCAAAAATTATTCAGACACTTTGACCTGACCATGTTTTGCTTAAGTGTTATCTGACATAATTAAGATGAATTTTTTCTCACACAGTTTAACTCTGAGATCTTGTCATATTTTATTACTACTTTTTACTACAGTGAATAAACTGTATTAATGAATGAAATGTTCAAGGTGTCTGAATAAATGTTGGTTTGACTGTATGTTACAATTGTGGTTGCTGAGCAGGGATGAGGCAGAATTAGACTTCTACTAAACGGGTATTTATTTAACCAAGGATCAGAACAGCCAACACACGTTAAACAAAGGTAAACAACAACAATAAGAACGGACCAGAGGGCTGTTTCATAAAACAAGATTAGAAAACAAGCCAGGCTTATTTTACTTAGTCAGACTTATTGTCAGCAAATTCTGTTTCATAAAACAAACTAAAATTAGTTCAAACTCAGTTACTCTGGCAACTTATGCTGGGAAACTAGCCTGGTCAGGGGCAGGCTAACTGTCAGGCTAAGCTGATCTCCTCTAACACTGACCAATAGGAACGCAATGATATTACAGCTGACTCTCTCACATACAATTATTTGACTTTATTAACACACACATATACAGTATATATATATATATATATACACGCATTTACGAAATAGTGCTAAATTTAAAAAAAATGGTCTAAGTTTAAGGCTTTTTTTTTTATTAAAAGGTAAGTATGATGAACCAAAATATTTAAAGAGAAGTAATTTCTTAAAAATTAAGTGTTATATAGCCCACTGAATCATTCTCAGACTTAATACTGACAACAATGGAAGCACTTGGGAGAGAACTGTCAGGAGACTTATTTCTTAGCACAAAAGAGGACAGTGGAACAAGAGGATTACCAAAGAGGGCAGTCGTGGCCTAATAGGGGGCAGTCGTGGCCTAATAGGGGGCAGTCGTGGCCTAATAGGGGGCAGTCGTGGCCTAATGGATAGAGAGTCGGACTTGTAACCCAAAGGTCATGGGTTCGAGTCTCAGGTCCGGCAGGGATTGTCGGTGAGGGGAGTGAATGTCCAGCGCTCTCCCCACCCTCAATACCACGACTGAGGTGAGACCCTTGAGCAAGGCACCGTACCCCCAACTGCTCCCCGGGCGCCGCAGCAATGGCTGCCCACTGCTCCGGGTGTGTGTTCACGGTGTGTGTGTTCACTGCTGTGTGTGTGCACTTGGATGGGTTAAATGCAGAGCACAAATTCCGAGTATGGGTCACCATACTTGGCCACATGTCACTTCACTTCACTTTCAAATCATTGTTTTAAGTGTGGAAATATAGCAAAAGTACACAGAAATTCAAAATCAATAGACCTGTGACAAGGCCCCTGAAACAATCAGGCCTTCTTTTTAAGCTTTCATTTGGTGATGAGTGATTTTTTGGCTAGACAAAGAGCAGGAGAAATACCAAGTGAGTGTTTCAGAGCCAGCAAAAGCTATGAAAAGAGTGACAGAGTAAGATGCAGCCTGCAGAAATGACATGTATGGTTGTTGTCCACACTGGAACTACCTACAGTAGTCAAAGCACAATAAAGTCAGCTAGCCTTTTCCAAGGCCCATATTTAATCTATACTCTGGTCTCATATATATATATATATTATAGTGAATTCACGTTGATTGGGACACTTTTTGCTATTGAAATGACTTGGAAAATGTGTCCCAATCAACCTGAATTATATTATATTATATATTATATATATATATATATATATATATTATGTGTGTGTGTGTGTGTGTGTGTAACCTACAGGTTTTCTTACTGACTAAATGTTTTGTGCCCAATATTTAAAATATATGTATACATTTCTCTCTGGTTTTGTTTGGCAGCTGTAGTACCTTTATGGTTATTAGAAAAGCAGAAATTAAAATCACAAAATTAAAAATTTAAATAAATATGCACAGACTAAATTTTAATTGTAAGATGAATCTAAACTCAGTAATTGGCCCAAAGTATATTGATTTACCCCATTACAATAGTCCATTTACAGTTACTATCATAAAAAACACTTACTTGTAGGTTTAAAATTGTATATAAGGCACATTTAATGTCCAACGTCAAATATTTTAGCGAAATGTATATTTTAGAATTATTGCGCTTCTATTGCGTTCCGTCTGTTTAGCACGCATGCGCGCAGCAGCGCTCGTTCACTGAAGTTTAGCAGCAAAATGGAAATATTTGCATGACTTTCTAACATTTACATATGGAGAATAAACTTGTGAAAAGTAAGTCATGCACTGAGGAAAACACCATGTCTCAAACGCATAAAATATCACAAAATGTATGCCGTTTCCTATGGTGGATCGATTTGATCCATGATCGACCTCTAGGGCTGCTTAAGAAAAGCGTGCACGCGAAATTATCTTGACTAGGTAATCCTGGATCGAATTAGCGGGACTGCGTGAACGTCAGTTACCTTTTATGAAACCGTTTTAGCCCCAACTCACTTGTTAGGTTAATTCAAGTCAGGTTTTGGAGTTTAATCCTCGCTTTTCTTAGCATCTTTTATGAAACAGCCCTCAGGAGTGCAGGGAGTGAGTCCAATATAAAGGGAGAGCAAACGACAAAGACCAGGTGCAGGGAATCCGGGGAGAGCGGGAGAGATGGTGAGTTCAGGTGTGGGACAGGGAGGATCATGGGAAACTGAGTCCAGGACAGGCGTGGATTGTGACATTACAGATGTAACAACGGGGGAGGGGGGTGGGTGCCCTGGAGACCTACACGCAAGTGAGCGTGGAGGTGCAAACAGGTACGGAGGTCTCCAGGGCGAGCCTAGGAGCTCGGCCAGTCATGGCGGGTCAGGAGCCGTGGGCGGACATGGCGGGTCAGGAGCCGTGGGATGCCGTGACGGGTCAGGAGCTGTGGGCGGCCATGGCGGGTCAGGTGCTTCGGGCAGCCATGGTGGTTCAGGAGCCCCACCCACATGTTCCCCACCCACGGGTACATTGATTTTACTAGGCTTGTTCAAAATGCGGATTCAGAAATGAAACTGCTGTGCATTGCACGGAAGACAAACAGTTCTGCTTTGTCTTAAAATTTTCATTAGCAAAATTGAACAAAATAGACAATATTGTGTCAAAAATAACACAATATTAACTTCTTATTTACTGAACTGTTGTATAAAATCAGTATTGCTTTTCCACTCATGTAATATTGCACTCATTACTCGTGTGATATTGCTTAACTCATACGATCTAAATATGAGATGACAACTCAGACAGGGGCATTTTTGCCCCCATAACTTTAATTTTAGGGACTTTCTGACTGCATTCTAAAGGCTCCATCATGCAGTTGGAGTTGTTGCCCTGCATCATATTCATCATCACTCAACTGTATGTAATGTCAGATGATCTACATAGGTCTGGGGTAGGGCAAGTGCGTTAAATGCGTAAAAAAATTTTATGCATTATTTTTTACCGTAACTGATTCATCTAATTTCTAATTAACATGCTAAATCAACAGCCCTAATATATATATATATATATATGGTCGTTATTGGTCAGGTTCTGATTCAAGACAAGCAGGTTTCGACGACCAACGTTGTATGATTTGTGGTTTCATTCATGTCTGTAGTGTAAATGGAGCAAACAAGTACACACAAGCAACATGTCAAAGTTTAATATTTAGGGTCGGGTTTGTTCAAATCTCTAATCCTACTTACGATCAACAGTAGTAATGATGCCTACCTTATCAAACACTACTAAATATTGTAAAATGTTTCCTCATATTTGCATAAATATTAATTAGGGATCAACAGATTCATTACAGATTCTAGAGACTTAGTCTAGTATAGTATAACTCAGATGCATGAATATTAAAATCATAACATGGACCCTAGCTCAAAGAAGAAACTCAGTCAAAGGCAACAACATTCAAGGCTGCCGGAGAAAAAAATCTTCCCACTAGCTTATGGGTGCTCCATTAAATCTTCGTCCTCAGTTAGGAACCTGGGTGTGCTCTTTGATACCAATCTTTCATTTGAAAGTCATGTTTCTAGTATCTGTAAAACCGCCTTCTTCCATCTAAAAAATATATCTAAATTACGACATATGCTCTCAATGACAAATGCGGAACAGTTGGTTCATGCATTCATGACCTCAAGACTAGATTACTGTAACGCTCTACTGGGTGGTTGTTCTGCTCGGCTTTTAAACAGACTACAGTTGGTCCAAAATGAGGCAGCTAGAGTTCTTACTAGAACCAGAAAGTATGACCATATTAGCCCAGTTCTGTCAACATTACATTGGCTCCCTATTAAACATCGTATAGATTTTAAAATCTTGCTACTTACCTATAAAGCTCTAAATGGTTTAGCTCTCCAATATCTAAGCGAGCTCTTGGTGCATTATAGTCCTTCACGTTTATTGCGATCTCAAAATAATTGATAAATCTTAATTGATAATACCCAGAATATCAAAATCAACCGAAGGCGGCAGATCCTTTTCCTATTTAGCACCTAAACTCTGGAACAATCTTCCTAGCATTGTTCGGGAAGCAGACACACTCTGTCAGTTTAAATCTAGACTAAAAACACATCTCTTTGCTCTTGCATACACATAACACATTATCAATACATAAACATTTTTTCAAATCCGTTAAAGGATTGTTACGCTGCAATAATTAGGTCGGCCGGAACCGAGAACACTTCCTATAACACTAGATATACCTGTAGATCAGAATAAGAATGGCATCTACGCTAATATCAGTCTCTCTGCTTATCCTGAGGTTTGCCGGGTGCTGGACCCAGGCCGTATCCAGATCAGATGGAGAACCTGTGCCTGGACCTGACTACAACGTGGCCCAGGAGACAATGGGCCTACAGATCCAGTTCTGGCTGCATCTATAATTCAGATTTTTAATCTCCGTATCCGCTTACATATATTTATATATATAATCTACTTTTAATCCCTATAATAAAACTGTATAATTCAGATTTTGATCTCCATATCCATTTACATATATTATATATATCTTCCAAGGGGTTTTTTCCCTCCTAGGACTTTTTTCCCAGTGTTACCACACTGGGTTTTTCTCCTAGGGGGTTTTTTCCACCCCTGGGAGTCAGCCGACATTGGCTTAATGTAGCACCATCTTGTATATGTTACATATTACCACGCTTGCTTGTACAGCTTATTTTTAACCACTTATCTTTTTTCTGTGCTTCTAATATGTAAAGCTGCTTTGAAACAATTACCAATTGTAAAAAGCGCTATATAAATAAATTTGACTTGACTTGACTTGACTCAGCCCCTTCTGCATCCAAATGTGAGGGCTAATTTTCCTGTTTTTGCTAGGAAGATTTTACAGTTCACAAGATCAAACGCTGGCATAAGCACTTGGTTTGTTTACACCAGCCCACTAGTGAGAGCTGAGAAAAAACGGCTAATTTTCTACATTTGGGGAGCTCCTACACTCTCTCTCTACTAACCATTATTATCATCCTAGGGGAACTATCCCTTCCACTGCAAAGTGGTCACCCTTACACCAGTGCCTTTCCCTTTATCTCTGCCTCATTCTTCTAGTGCATATGGGCCTCGCATTCCCTTCAAATCACTATCCAGCTCTAGACATTTCTGAGCATTGATCACCCTCGCAAATCTTTTCCCCTCTCACTCTCTCTCCCTTTGTGTACTGAAGCATTCACTCTGTAAAGAACTCCTCATGCGAGGTGAGAAGGATCGTGTGATCTCTCTCCAAGCCGGCTGCTCTCAGTGGCAGGTCTGGACGTTGTAGTGATGGGAGTGGTTGATCAGTGCCGTGGAATCCTGCTGTTTCCTGCTTCTGATTCCAAGCCAGCAGAAGAGCTGGATGACTCTGGTGGAATGTCGGTGAAGGAGAAGTTTGGAACAATGTTCCACATTACCTCACACACTATAAACATAACCATTCAAAGAGAAACTCCAGTAACCCATCAAGGAGTCTGTGCTGTAATTGTCCAAATTGAGGCTTTCAAGATAGATATAGTCTTTGAAAAAGAAAGAAAACACAACCGCAAGGTTAGATGGAAGAATATGTAATTAGGTAAACGTTTTTAGGTTCTCATCTTATTTTTCCCATCTAAGATATTTTTGTCATATTACTTGATTAATTAAAGGTGATGTGTGTAATTCTTTGGATGCTAAAATACTTTCTCCTATCCATGTTTAATGTGCAGGTACAACAATAATAATAAGAAGAGTGTAACTGTGGCTTTGTAGTTACACTCTTAACTACACTTTATGAACTTCTTTACTTGCAAGATTGATAATATTAGAGAGAAAATTATAACCATGCAACCGTCTACTACAGTATTGTGTCAGACAGTGCATTGTAGTGTCCCTGAAGAAAAATTCAATTCATTTACTGCTTTAGGAGAGGAAGAATTGTCTAAACTTGTTAAATCATCAAAATCATCCACATGTATGTTAGACCCTATACCGACTAAGCTATTGAAAGAGATGCTTCCAGAGGTCATACATCCTCTTCTTAATATTGTTAATTCATCTTTATCACTAGGATACGTACCAAAAACTTTTAAGCTGGCTGTTATTAAACCTCTTATTAAAAAACCACAACTTGATCCTAGAGAATTAGTCAATTACAGGCCGATTTCAAATCTCACTTTTCTGTCAAAAATACTAGAAAAGGCAGTTTCATCACAACTATGTTCCTTTTTAGAAAGAAATAGTATCTGTGAGGATTTCCAGTCAGGATTTAGACCGTACCATAGTACTGAGACTGCTCTCATTAGAGTTACTAATGATTTGCTCTTATCATCAGATCGTGGTTGTATCTCTCTATTAGTGTTACTGGATCTTAGTGCTGCATTTGACACTATTGATCACAATATTCTTCTAAATAGACTCGAAAACTATGTTGGCATTAGTGGAATTGCATTGGCATGGTTCAAATCATACTTATCTGACCGTTATCAGTTTGTAGTAGTAAACGATGAGATGTCATATCAATCACAAGTTAAATATGGAGTACCGCAAGGCTCAGTACTAGGACCGTTGCTTTTCACTCTGTACATGCTACCCTTGGGAGATATCATTAGGAAGCATGGCGTTAGTTTTCATTGTTACGCTGATGATACTCAGCTCTATATCTCTTCGCGCCCTGACGAAACTTACCAATTCGCTAAATTAACAGAATGTATAGCTGATATAAAAAACTGGATGACCAGTAATTTCCTACTACTAAATTCAGAAAAAACAGAGATTCTAATTTTTGGACCGAAAACTTCTTCACGCAATAACCTAGAATACTGTCTAACACTTGATGGCTGCTCTGTTAAGTCTTCGTCGTCAGTTAGGAACCTGGGTGTGCTCTTTGATACCAATCTTTCATTTGAAGGCCATGTTACTAGCATCTGTAAAACCGCATTCTTCCATCTTAAAAATATATCTAAACTACGACATATGCTCTCAATGAAAAATGCAGAACAGTTAGTTCATGCGTTCATGACCTCAAGGCTAGATTACTGTAACGCTCTACTGGGTGGTTGTTCCTCCCGCTTGATAAATAAACTACAGCTCGTACAAAATGCAGCAGCTAGAGTTCTTACTAGAACTAGGAAGTATGACCATATTAGCCCAGTTCTGTCATCACTGCATTGGCTTCCTGTTAAACATCGTATAGATTTTAAAATCTTGCTAATTACTTACAAAGCACTAAATGGTTTAGCTCCCCAGTACCTAAGCGAGCTCTTAATGCATTATAGTCCTTCACGTTTATTGCGATCTCAGAATTCAGGCCAGCTGATAATACCTAGAATATCAAAATCAACCGCAGGCGGTAGATCCTTCTCCTATTTGGCACCTAAACTCTGGAACAATCTTCCTAGCATTGTTCGGGATGCAGACACACTCTGTCAGTTTAAATCTAGACTAAAAACGTATCTCTTTAACCTGGCATACACATAACACATTATCAATTTATATTTTCAAATCCGTTAAAGGATTATTAGGCTGCATAAAATAGGTCAGCCGGAACCGGGAACACTTTCTATAACACCAGATGTACTCGTTACATCAGAAAAAGAATGGCATCTACGCTAATATTAGTCTTTCTGTTTATCCCGAGGTTTACCGTAGTCAACCGGATCCGGGCCGTATCCAGCTGAGACCAAGGACCGGAGCCATGACACGACCACAACGCAGCCCTGAAGTATCAGCAGAGATCGAGTCGACTAGATCATCCATTGTGAAGGCCTCATCGACACGACAGCCAGTAGCACAGTTCCTCAACAAACCGTCCATACCGGCGTGATGAATACGATCCTCAACTGGACATGACCACAACGCAGCCCTGAAGTATCAGCAGAGATCGAGTCAACTAGATCATCCATCGTGAAGGCCTCATCGACACGACAGCCAGTAGCACAGTTCCTCAACAAACCGTCCATACCGGCGTGATGAATACGATCCTCAACTGGATATGACCACAACGCAGCCCTGAAGTATCAGCAGAGATCGAGTCAACTAGATCATCCATCGTGAAGGCCTCATCGACACGACAGCCAGTAGCACAGTTCCTCAACAAACCGTCCATACCGGCGTGATGAATACGATCCTCAACTGGATGGAACTGAAATAAACACTTTGATTGGTGCGATCCTATCAGACTTATGATAGCAACCTGATTCGTAACAAAGCACTGTTCGCCAGAGGAGAACTGGCCCCCCGACTAAGCCTGGTTTCTCCCAAGGTTTTTTTTTCTCCATTTTAACACCTATTTGCCACTTGTTTGCCACCTGTTTGCCACCTGATGTCACCTGATGGAGTTTGGGTTCCTTGCCGCTGTCGCCTTTGGCTTGCTTAGTTGGGGACACTTGACATTTGACTTGACATTTGATATTCAACAGTATTCTTGACATTTAATCAACAGTGCTTCTGATCTGCCTGCATTGACACTATTCTTTAAGAGCTGCTGTGCAGCCAAAATTATGTACCTGTTATCAATGTAAAGCTGCTTTGACACAATCTGCATTGTAAAAAGCGCTATATAAATAAAGGTGACTTGACTTGACTAGTACGTGCAACCTTTTTTCTTTGAGCATGTCAAATTCTGGCTTAGCCAATAGTATGAGTTTGGTGTGGGTGTCACTGTTTGACCAAGCAATGGAAGATGGGGGCTACATTGTCAAAGTTTTGAGATTCCAACCCTAGAAGCACTGTCTGTAGCTTACTTCAGATTTTTATATTTTAAGGCTCCCAGGTGCCCAGTCTGCAGTGTCCGTTATGGACGGTGGAATGCCAACTCTGAAATATGACCACATGAGGGCCAAGAGGGGTATTGGGAGGTTTACAAATCTCTTAATCACTGATGTTTTCCACATACCAAGAACATTGCATCTCCTTCCCCCACTACCCTGCCTATTATTGTGTTTATGCAGCCATCACATGATGGTGTATTTTGTTGTTTCTCATATGAGGGCGTCGCAGAAGCCATACTGTTTAATCATTGAGGGGATGTTTGGATTTCCGTTGCACTTCACAGGGAAGAAACATGGCTGCTTCATCTTAACCCTTCAAACAAGAACCACATGTTTTTCTCTCCCACACCAACTAACCCCNTCCCCCAACCTACCCGTAACCCATCCCCTCCCCACACTACCCCCAACTGCCTTTCCATGAGAAATAGAGGCCCAGATATCTAAAAACACATGTGGTTAGCCATAAAAATTTGCACATGTACTCTTCCCCTCTAAGCCTGTGACCCCTCAACCATGTACCCATACCCTTGCAGAGCTGAGAGAGAGATAAAAGGCAATAAAAAACAACAACAAAAAATGAGGTCATGAAAAGAAAGATGAAACAATAAGAGGAAATGACTATGGACAACAACCGCACAGATCTTTCAGCAGAGGGAAGTAAACAGGCATAGGCTGATTTCACTTTTAATTGAAACATGGCACCAAAATCATAGGACAAACTTTAACATGGATAACATGGACAAGAACTTTTTAAAACTCTTTCAACATAATGTTTTCTGTTCTGGGGTTGCCTTAATGAGGCGGAGCATCCCGAATAAGTATTTTGTGTCCTCAGCACATGCATCCATGATATCCTGTGCTGTTTTATCCTCTATCCTATATTAACATTGAAATGGAGATGCTATGACCCATTGCGGTTGTGTACATCAAGAAGAGGAGGAGGCCAAGTACCAAACCCTGAGGTACCCCATTATTTAGCTAATGTGATTAAGAGATCACTTCCCCCAAGATACCCTGAAAGAGCCTACCTGTGTGGTCACACTCAAGCCAGGCAAAAAGAGATTCTGTGATGCCTAGCTCAGAGAGCGTGGACAAGAAAGATCACATTTGTTATTAATGTCCCATTGCAGGAACCAGGAAAAAGGAAATTCAGAATTCAGACATGAGATGACATCAGACAATTGCTTCAAATGAGCCACTGCTTGGTCTATCACAGATTATCAGGACCTTAAAGACTGACAGGGTAGAGGAGATATTGTGGTCTGCTTCACTGAGGCTGTGGTCACTGCACAGCATTAACAAATCATTGGGATCATACATTTTTATATGAAGACTTCAGATGCAAAAACCTCTAAGTCTGTCTGACATTTTTATTTTAAATGAACATTTTTATTTTATCAGGCTCCTATGTTTAGGTTCAGTAAATTCATTTTAATGGCAATGAAAATGTTATTTGTCAGTTCTTCAAATGTCTTATTGTCATTGCCACTGTAATGATTTTCTTTAGCCTCAGAACGGGCAGAATTATGAGGTTGATGACGTTTCCTTTTGCCAGTGACTGAAACTACCACAGGTTCATCCATTTTATCATACTCCATCTAGTTTAGTTAAAAATATCTTTAAACAGGATAAAAACTTGCAGCTCGACAATTAAAAGATGGCTCATATGCACACTGTCATTCATCTTGAAATCATATGAATTTGATTCACGTCTTCTGATTGGTTCTGTGGACTTTGAGGCTTTTGCTGACAAACGGGGGTGGCATTTATCTGCCAACGAACCGCTATTTCTTAATGGGCTGACTCTGGGATTTTAGCGGGTTTGAAGCGAAAGCATTTGATGAACGTATACTGTGCGGAGAGAATTTGCTCAATATCGTTATCTCATTTTTAACAGAGGTGGTGTTTAGCGGCTTTTGCATCTTAAGTCTTCATATTTAGTCTTTACTTTTGAATTAGGCACTTGAGCACAGAGCCATTTACCCTGTATTAAATGTTAAATTGTTGTTGTAAGCTGTACTGATTGCATAAAACAGGAAGCATGAACACATAGCATGAAACATATGGGCCTGTAAAGGCCATGACACATCAACCCGATAGTCAGCCATCAGGCTGTCGTTGAGGTTTCGTCAGCTCAGTTTTAACATTGTGTTCGACACCGTTGGCACTAGTTGGATCCCGCTGGCCGATTCAGCAAGTTGAATTGGCCCTGGGCAGTTGTTAGAGACAGATCACTCTGATTGGCTGGTCAGCTTTGCAAGCCAGTGCACAAGAATATCCAGAGTGATGAAAGCAAGCCAAAAACATCAAAAGTTTAAAAAGATTTCTAAAGGCTGTTATCATTTTGCATCTTCATATTGAAAGAGGGCATTCTACTACGCGAACATTTTCATTAAGAAATGGCCATCTGGAATGAAGAGAGTGAAGACCAGCTGATCAACATGATTCATATTCAAAATAGTAAGCAATTGTTGTTTGTATATCCGCAGTCTTAGTTTCGGTTTCCGTTTTTGAATGGTTAATATAGACTACTGCCACCTGCTGGTATGTGTTCATGCTTCCTCTCACACAGGAGCAGAACATATGTGCTAGTTGGCTGTTGGATGTAATCTTTGCAGTGTATTCCAGCACAACATTTTTACCCAGATGCAGGTGTCACAAGGCAACAACACAGTCGGCTTTCGATGCCGCTAGCTCTTTGATGTCGGCCTTAAGTCACAGCCTTAAGTTTGCATACTATCTAGGATTACAAATTAAACTTGCTCCATGGACTTACCCCTCAACCCCAGTTTTCAGGCTGATTTTCAAAAAGGATGGCTTTCTCCTGAAGTCTTGAAGTGAAGAAAGGCTTGCTCAAGGGAGCACTTGACTCAATGGCAGCAGACACAGTCGCTTACCTTTAAAGACTCCAAGGCGCTCTTCAGGTATACAGCGTGACCTTTCATGATGAAAGTGCAGAAAGTGGTATTTTAACAATATTGTGATGACCTTTCAATATAAAGGCAGTGTAAGAATTGTTCTGAAGCTTATCCACTCAATCAGGTGCTCCTAGAGAGCTTTTAACTAGCATTTTGGGGAGGGATCTTACTTCCTGTTAGCACTAACAGTGTTTTTTTTAAACATACTTACAAAAGATGTTGCTTTCATTATTATTATTATTTTTTTTTTTTACAAAATTACAGGTAAAATAATTAGTTCAATTATTTTTGTTAAAAAATATTTTTTTAACTATCATCTTTAGGGCAAAGGTCCATAGATCATATGGTAAGAGGCTATGTTTAGAATACCATACAAATGAACTGTTTCTGCACATATGGTATGTATACTGTGCATAGTCAACTTGAGTTTCCATTTCCATAGTGACAGATGAAACAGAAGTAAAATTAACCAAGATTTTTAACATCCTTTCTTTATTTGGTTTTGTATTTGATATGACTGCCAAAAAGAATTTTGCCACTCACACTATTTGCCAGTATGCTATTTTGAATTCAGCCATGAATTTACTTATAACTAATGTGTATCACAAAATACTGCGTACTGCTTCACATGCTATTTATAGTAGCAAATAGTGTATGCAGCATGTTGTAAGTAGCATTCTATTCTACGCATGTATTAAATATCTGTATAGAACAAATATATTTCACATCAATCTAGAAATAAAGGGAGATAATTGAAAAATAGATCTGCAGTGACTGTCTGGATTCAGTTTGGTATGTTCAAGCATAGAGATTTTCGATGAGTTTTAAAGGTGATATGACATAAAAGTCTCCCCTGGAGCAGACAAACCATCATGGGGAACTAAGAAACTACAGCAAGTGAAGACATGATACATTCTAGAGTCATCGACCGTCTGCATTCATAGAGAAGCTGCAGCAATGTGGTATGTTTTCTGGTTCCTTTTATCTACTTCCAGGACCCACAAGCATGCAAACATGCACACTTTTCTTTATTTAGCTCTAGTTCAGTGTCTTTAAAAATTGCTGATTTCAAAATAAAGAGAATGGGTAAGAAAATGAAAAGGTTGTGGGTCAGGAAAAACACTTATAATTGGCTGATCAACTATAAAAACAAAGACAAGCATAGCTTATTGGGCAAAGGCTCAAAGCAGTGCACCAAGAACATGGGTGGATGTAATCATAACCTGGTCTTAGCATCTACACCATTACCACACCCTGCTGTTCCTTTTAGAGACACAAGATGAGAATATTTGTGCCCTCACAGGATTGCTGCCTGGCTCCATACTTCTGTCTGTCTCTCTCGCTCTTTCTTTTCGTCTTCCTGCTGCAATTCTTTGCCTTCAGAAACCATTAGTGCCCATTCAAAATAAACATCAAGGGAGCGCTTTGATGTGTCTCTTGGCAATAGCCCATGTCTCAGTCTCTGTCGCTCTCTTTTCCTTCTTTTTTCTTCCTCATTTATCCTTTAACCC
The DNA here is from genome assembly GCA_003731715.1 of Anabarilius grahami. Lineage (NCBI taxonomy): Eukaryota > Metazoa > Chordata > Actinopteri > Cypriniformes > Xenocyprididae > Anabarilius > Anabarilius grahami. Next base: position 5,517,023 of record RJVU01042551.1, read on the forward strand.
TCCTCCCACACACACACCCTTCTGTTTCTCCCACGTTTCATAGCCGAACGTTTTTACCTGGCAAATAAATCTATCAACAGAGACCCATTTTTTTGGCAGAACCGGTTTGGAGTCCCTCTCTTAAGTGTAACAAAAGTGAAGTAGCACAATAGCCCTGGCCTGCCATGCGAGCTAATGTTGGCTGGGAAGTGAACTAAGGCAGCTTTAGCTGTCTCTTTCTCTCCCTTTCACACACACAGAAGCTGGTTAAAGCCGCCAGAGTAGCGCTTAATGCCAATTACCACCCCACACAATGAAGTGAATGAAACAGTTAGCGCTCCTCAGAGCGAGCCCCTGGCACACACTGCCTGATATGGTTACTGTGCTGCCTCCCACGTGCTACGCTTTGTGCCATGGGAAGGGAGAGCACTGATATCATCAATCTAACGTTGCGACATTGTCTAAACGACTTGGGGGTTAATTCAGCCAACATAAAACTCTCCCTGCGGTGGCAGATGGCACCTGCAATTTCCACGACAACATGGCAAGGGATGTTGTTACGGGCGCATTTAGGTGGGAAGGTCATGGCTGTTCAGGGAAATATAGCTAAGAGTTTCCTAGATGGTTTCATGATCAAAGCACAGGAAACTTTAAAATAGAGCTCTGTGGAACGAAGGACAATTAGGAGAAGGGAAGTGACAAGTCAAGGGTCATGCGTGCTCTGATCTCTGCCAGGCTGTATTTGTCATTCCATTCAAAGAAAAAACACTCAGTGGATGCTTACGTGCAAGACATGCCGAGAACGCTTAGCACTCCAACCTATCTCTGAGCTCTTACGCGCTCATACAAACAGGGCTCTAGTGGCCAAATTACTGCTGCATTTATTAATTTTCTACGAGGGAGCAAATTAAAGGCTGATAATGGGAACAAATATGGCTGGGATTTCTCACCGGGGTCTGAAGTACTTCATTATGCCGCAGCATTGTCTCTGAGCATGCTGGGCCAGTGGTGCTTCCAGGGGCATTCTAATCCTCCAATTAGCCGTAGGAAAAACCAGCTGCCCAGGCCCTGGCAAAGCTCACATCTCCCAGGGCAGAGGTAAAGGCCAGGGCCTGGTCCAAGTGTGGAGAGGCACTCAAGAAAAGCATGTCACCATTAAAACCTCCTCCCTCCACTTTATGGTGAACACTTGAAATTCTAAACTATGGCAGCCAGATAAAACTATTCCCACATAAAACTCTGGTTTTTGCCAAAATGGCGACAAAAACCACCTGATGTCTGAATCCCCCCTCCCTCATAATGGGCTGTTCTTGAGCTTGAGGAAAGCATTGGAGGAAGCAATAAGGGTTTTCTGGGAAAGGCCTTCACCTTGGAGTTGGTTTCTCATGGAAGGAGCTACAGGGGGTGAGATTTTAATTAAGCATGGAGGTGCTGGGGCAGAGCTGGAGGGAGCTGACGGGGGGAATGATCCATGAACAAAGCCTTCTATGGTGTACAAACAGCCACAGAGTTACCCCCAACTGGCAGGAACCCTGCCTGTACTTTAATGGATGGGATTAACAACCAATCAGGGAGTCTCTTTATGATATCCTCGTGCTATCGTTCATCGTGTCCTTACCAAACTTCCTTTTAGATACCCTAAAACTGGGCTCAAAGCAGTCTAATACAGTGAGGTCTGAGGAGATCAACTGGTAAAGCATGGCCTTCATAACGTTACACAAGTTAAACTAGGTTGAGAGGACTGTACTCTTAATGGTGACTGAAACTTGCTATTATCAAATTAATATCCAAGACAGGTGTTCTAGTACTGTGGAGGATTCTGCAGAACTTTGCCCCATTATGGGTTTGAATCCCAGGGAATGCACATGCTGACCAATGTATACCTCAAAAACTCAAATGAAAACAAGGAAAGGTGCAAAAATGACTTTAACTCTCAACAAAACACAGTAACCACACAAAAATGCAGGTGTTCATTTAAAAAATATAACTTTTAATAAAGGCTACATCTCTTCATAATTACAATAATTAAAGTACCAAGTCGTCTTTAAAATGAAGCTCTATATAATGCATAATTTACATTTTAAGTGGAACACAAACAAAATTGGGGGAGGAAAACACTGAAAAGTAATGTCATGATTACAAGATATCCAAAGCATAAAAAAAACTTATTTTTAAACATAAACCCCTCAGAAAAGCAAGGGAATATTCACACCCTGAAACAGGGCAGCACACAGCATGGTATCCATGTAGGCACAGGTACTGTATAATACACTAGCGATGGCATGTTCTTATCCGCTCATGCCAATGCATTCCGCGATTTTGCCCTGGAGCTCAGCGGTTTCAAATCGGCTACTCCAGGTCTTTCCATTCAACGTTTACACAGGACATTAACCCTTTCCATGCACACTCTCTGATCTCCCAGATCATGCTGAATTTAAGTTTTTTGAAATAGTATCACTTCCTATTACTTAGGGTTTTGGAACAGGCTCCAGGACAAGGCTATTGGTTCCTGTGCAATGTCTGGACCTTAAACCAAAGGCACTAAAGATGCAACAACTATTGGCTGGGCGTTAAAGGTTGAAATTTCCACCCAATCAGCAGAGAGGTTTGGAGAGGCGTGCTGGTCTGAAGCACAGTTCGTTCTCAATGGCCAGAAGAGAAGATTCCTGGTACAGTCTGTTGAGTTAAGGTGGCAAGACTCTAGACATCCGTCCATGCATGTATAACATTGGAAAGATCTCCCAATCAAAATAAGCAGCTTGTCCATCATCTGAACACAGGTATGAGGGGAATGACAGTTTAATAAATAGCAATAAAGTCTTTAACGTGTGACAGAAGCATATTATAACTTTGTGTACATATGAGCACCTCTGTATCACACATGCACACATTCTCGCATTCAACACACGTATACACATCTATAATTATCACAAATGCTGGTCAGCAGTTCATGGTATGGTAACACACCAGTGTTGGCATGTTGTAGTCCAAACAAGCAAGTGGTTAACTGCATCTTCATTGGTCATAACATCTCTCTTAGTTTTCCAAAGCAAAGGAAAAATTTCTCATGATGCATTGCTGGTTCAGATCCCTCTGTACTTCATTGGCTAGTATTCCTTCAATAGCTTGGTAAGCCAAACATCTAAACTTCTTAAGCTTCATAAAATGTCTATTTTCTGTCTTTGAGTTAGTCTTGAGTGCTGGGTAAGTCCACATATGGCCTGTCATGTTCCTTTAGTCCATTCTCTCCACTTTGCCGAGGATTTTGCCCTCATACATTGGCAGAACTGTGCAGTCGTCCCAGACCTCCTCAAACACAGCACCACACTCAAACTCATCACTGGCCTTCTTGAAGTAGTACCTGAAACAGAGCAAATGAACGATCAACAAACTGCTGATGGCATTCATCAATGTATAGATTTATAGGTCAAAAGATATTCTTCCATTCCAGAAAACAACAAATTTCTGTCTTCCAAGCCTATGGACCTTTTCATGTTGACTTTAAATAGCCGTATCAGACACTAATGGTATCCTGTGTTGCACTCCACTATTTGGGGGACAAAGAGGTGCTTTAGCCTAAATTAGAGGGTCTGTTAAACACTACCACACATCTACCGTCAGGCCTCTGGTGTCTAATTGGGAGCTCTGTGAGCAAATGACGGGGATCTTTCACAAGGGTTGACATTTTTGGGTGCCGAGGAGTCTACACTAACTTTTTTCATTACCACATTGGGGATGAGACTGAGTTTAATCTAGTGTTTGACCTTGATGGATGGCCTCTTTGCCTCAGTTCTATTGTCCGATTTGTCTCTTTCCCTCCACCTCTGATGCACTAATGATCTCCACCTCCTCCAGAAGGAAGAGAAAACAGTGGGAGGGGAGGGAGTGGTGAGGTTTGCCTCAGTAATTGGCTTTGTAATGGAAAATGCCCCCTCTTACTAAATTGCGCTGCGGTGCATGCTAGGTTTTTACAAGCAAACACCACCAAGTCATAGAAACAGTGCACATAAAACACACACAGGAATAACCATGACTCAAAACAACAACCTACGAGAACAAAGTTTCTTTTCTTCTTTCAATATGTCGGAAACAATCCATTGTTTTCCCACTGCCCAAGCTTAACTTCATAAATGAGGGACAAACTAGAATACTGCAACATGGCACATAATTACATCCTTATTTCTGGAGAATAAGCTATATCCTCCTCCGCAAAATCTTCAAAAGGGCAGCATGGCTCTTATTTGTTCGAAAAAAAAGAGAGGGAGAAGAAGAAAGAAAAAGAGAAAGAAGTCTTTCCATTGGAACATGTTTTATATGGCAAGATTTTCTCTTCGCAACATCTGGCACCAATATCGTCTGGCAACTCTGGCAGTACTGTTCTTTGTTGAATTTCTGCCATGTTGAAATGACCCGACTCCACACATTTTCTGCGATTAAAACCATCAGCTTTGAATTCTCTTTTCCTTGAAAATGTGCATGGTCAGAGAGGGGTCCTTAACGTTGGGAATTTTTCAATATTCATATAGAATACTGGCCTCAGACAAACTCTTTTATACAGAGTTGGTAAACTAGGGTTATCTAGATGCCCTACAACCGCATGTTCAACATAGAGCATTAAAGTTTTTTGTCAAGCGGCATTTAAAAGCTATAACCAGCGTAGTTACCAGTAAAAGTTCCTCAACTGTTCCGGTGTGCTTAAAAGGAATTTTTTGAATAACATGCACAAGGAAAACCATTGGCGGCCATCCGACAATGCCCCATTCAAATAAAAAGGCCAAAACAAGAGAGAGTCTTTGATATAAATGAGAAATAATCATTAAAAAAAAAGATAGTCATATGTAAACACACACTCAAATGTATGAGAGCAACGTAGCTTGATACAATGGTTGAAAAATGTGTGTGAGTCTTTGTGCATCAAATGAAAGGCCTGGGCTTCAAAGAGCTGCTTATTAAATGTGCCTTAAGATGAAATCAATACCAGATGTGACCAAACGGCTACAGTTAAAATTCCCTCATTCTTTCTTTCTCTGTGTACCGACCCCTCTCTCTTTCCTGTCGTCTTAACTCCATACTTGCTGCTAATCTAAATAACTTACAGTAAACATCGTAGTCTTGCAGAGACCAACACAACCAGTGTCAAAACAAATCAACAAATACCTTCAGCATAATCTTCAGCAGCCGTAATATCAACCACCAAACAGAAATTCTCTTGTCGGAATTGAGAGTATACCTGTAGTTGCCTTTTTTCCTTAGTTGTTCCTTGAAGTGTCCAAGTGTGAGGCTGTGTGTTTTCATCATCCGGCGGTACGGGATTTCCTCACCGCAAAAGAAGTACGTGACCACTGTCTCTGAGCCCAAACTACTGTGGCAACCTGACATCTTCTTGGGATCTTTCGGTCTGTAAAGACAAACACAGATGAACACAAATGTTAAGATAATCACAAGAGAGGAAAATGTTAGCTATGCCTTTAAGATCACACAAGGCGGCATGCAAAACATTTAAAATCTGTAATTTCACAAAAGGAAATATTTAGCGTGGGACTTTTCAGGTGGAAGCATGTTAGACTATGAACTTATTAGTGGTATTTGGCACAAATCACTATTACTATTGCTTATATAGGATTGATAATTTGAGCTCTTAAACCTAATTATCAAACTTCAAGATTTTTATTTTTAAATATTAGTCCACAACTAGGTTAATATTTGTCTAGCTTAAGCACACTAAAATACAACAGAAGAGTGTTTTAGTCAATAGTTGACTCAATAGTCAATAGTTGATTCAAATGCAGTGCTTTGAGTTTAACAAAGTCATGCTATCAGAGATGAATGAAGAGAATGATGGCTAAGATCAGACAGTCAGTGTCAGCTCATTTATGCCCTCCATTGGCCCCTTTCTCCACTTCATAGTGCTACATCAGAAAGTGCACCCCAGCCTTAGACTTTGACTGAAGGTCAGCCAATTAAAAATGAAAAAGGGTTCATCAGGTGGCCAATGCTCCACACTTTAAATACTGGCCAGGGCCAGAGACCAAGAGAAAGAACAATCAGGTGTTTCCGAAGGAGGAGAAAGACTAATGGCTGCAAAACATTTGATGACTAGTGCACTGCACGCGTGTGTGTGTCATTCATCATTGAACAATGAATAAGAGTGTGCAGAAGAATGACAATTAGGAGATACATACTCGTCCATTTGAAGCACTGAACTGCCATTTTGAACAGGCACTGGGTGACTCTTGTCTCTCTGAAGGCTTGATGTTGAATGCCTGTAAAGTGGAACCCATATATAGATACTGACATCAATCAAGAGTTTTTAGAAAGAAATTGCATACAGAGTGTTGAAAAAGGTAGACTGGAACTCGTACCTCTGTTTAGAGGGTTTGGAAACTTCCTCCAGGCGTCTACGGGCCTCTTCCAGCTGTGCTAGGGTGTTGGGAGGGGGTAGAGGTGGCATGGCGGGGTCCTGAACGAAGGGGTGTGCGGGCTGGTGTGCACGGAGATGCCCACTGCTTCCGCCACCTCCCCAGGTGTGTGTGCGCGTGGAATCCAAACAGTGCAACTTCTTTACATTTTGAGTGCTGCAACAACAGAAAATTTGATCATGTAAGTAAACAGCACAAAGACTCACAGGAATCAAGGTGAGCAGAGGCCAAATGGTAAACCTCTATCTTCAAAACTATTGCTCTGTTAAATAAAGAACAGAGAATGTTCACTCCCTAATCCCAACTAAACATTGGTAGTACCTTTTTGTAGTACCCTTTGGCGCATGCACAAGAATTTTCAGAGAACGAAGGTTACAACATAGACATGACCATAGAGTTGCAAGACAGACCTGTGGGGCTTGTGCTTGGTCTGTCGGTCGCTCTCCAGGATCCACTGCCATACGTTTTGAGAGCGGTCTGTACTGTCAGCTGGCAGCTGGAGGAGACTGCTCTCCAACCCTTCCGTGTTCACCTCCTCTCCAGATTTACACAAACGCTTGGATAAAGAGCTGGAATGCCTAGTAGAAGGAAAATATACGTTGAAAAAAAATAAAATAAAAAAATAAATACTTCCATCTTTTGACACCAGGATGCCACAATTAAAAAGCAATGAAAAAACTAAAGAAAAAAAAAAGCTGGAGTTTACCCTAAGGCCACTTCTGCAGGGCTGCCACACTGGTCTCTGCCCAGACTCCGGCTGCGAATGTAGGGGGCGGAGCAGCATTCTGAAGCTCCATGGCACAGGCACTGCACCCGCTGGGTCGCCTCCGCCTCGATCTGCTCCTTGCTTTTGGGCCCAGCGTGGTGATGGATGTAGTGGTGATGGATGTGCTTGGTTGACTGTCTGGAGATGAAGGTCTTGGCTGGCACATATCCATTCACAGAGCCAGACTGTGACCTGGTGCTGGGACCTCCCCGAGGCAGCGGGCGCTGTTCAGGAGAGCGGGAGCGCGGGGAATGCCGATGCATTCCTGGAGACTGGCAGCCAGGGGTCTTGAGGACTCGGGAAAGGTGCTCGTCAAGGATGGCCTGGGGGTCCTCCTCGCAAGAGCCAGGAGGGAGCAAAGGCAGAGAGTGGGATGCACTGCTTCCAGACACCTCAGATTCATCCCGCTCCTCCTCCTGTAAACGCACACAGAAAACGCAATTTTATAAAGAAATACTTGCAAACAGCCATTAAGGTAAACTGTTTAAGGAAACAGAACTCAACTCTTTTTATGAAAAAATATTTGGTGCATGTAAATGTGTGCTTTTCTGAATTCTTTGATAGAGGATGTAATGTTTAAAATGCTCTATTTGACAGTGACATTTTTAGAGAACTGCAGCAATACCAACCTCCTGAATCTGTTGAAGTCTCTCCTCCAGGGAGCTCATGGTTTCCTGTTCCCGCTTCAGACGTTCCAGTCTGGCTATCAGCTGTGCTGCAAAGGCTGCTGGCTCCACGGGAGTCATCTCCTTAGGTGGCCGCCGCGTCCTCTGCACAACCAGAGAGAGATACAGATTAGCAAGAAGACCAGACAGGACAGGAGGGGTTGATTTCTACAGCTGCCCTCCCTGCATAAGTCTACTGCCCATCCAATGCACACACAAACACAAACACATGCCCCACACCACTGGCATGGGCCGCTGCCGGCATGAGCAGTTGGTCACGCTCTAAGGAGCCTCGGCTTGTTCCCTCTGTAGTGCAACCAAGCCATCAGCCCGGCCTGTGAAGTGAGGCAGCTTCAAAGAGCCCTCGTCAAATATCAAACGCTCACCAGGGGCGGCAGGGACACTGGCTTTACATCTAGCAATAAAAGTCACATATCGACAGGGGGAAAAAGGAGGGAGGCAAAGAAAAAAGGAAAGAGAGGGGGATTAAAAGAAGAGAAAGTAAGATGGCGAGATGTGTGCCGCCACTAGAGGAGTCAAGCAGTGGGAGATCAGAAGCACAGAGGTAATTTATTCCCCCCCAACGACAGCGGGCACCTTTGAGCTACAGTAGCCACATTATCCTCCTTCCCCATGTGTGTGTCTCACACAAGGATTTTCTATCACTTTCTTATTATTTTTATTATTATTTTGTGCCCTGCCTTTCTTGATTTGGCTTCCTCTTTCCATCTCTTTGTGAAGATAAAGGGAAAGACCAAAGAGAGAAGAAAGAAAGACGAGTTGCTGGTGAGACTTGCAGCAGCTCCAGGCCCCTGCTGCCTAAAAGTAACATCCTGGGAGAGGCAGCCAGTCATCACCAAATCAGAAGGGAAATATTACAAGCTAGAAAAAAAAAGAGAGAAAGGGAGGAAAGGAGAGAGAGAGAGAGAGATAGAGAGACAACACAAAAAAAAGGGAAGTTTTTTTCAACACAGAAATTGAAATGGCATGTATGAGAGTACAAGTGCACAAAGAGTGACCATAGTGACAGGAAGAGGAAAAAATAACCAAAAGGAGAGTAAGAAAGGATGAGGAGGCATGGGGAGGGTGGATACGGGTTTGTTTGACTTGCTTAATAAGTTGTCTTTCCAAACTCTCTCCCCAAACACAAACTGACCATCTCTTTTATTCTGCGGAGAGGCAGAGAGGAAACGAGGGAGAGGGGGATGGAGGGTGCTGTTGGAGGAATAAAAAGGGTGCAGCTCAGTTGGAAGTTGTCACTTCCCTTGAAGTCAGCCCCATTCATCCGCTGATCAAAGCACTCTCAGAGAGAGACAGTTGATTTTGGTGCCCCAGGATAAAACAGACTCATTTAGTGTGGTGTGGCAGTTTATTAAGAGTCATTATCCGAGAAAAAGCACAACAACACGGTCCACAACCATGAGAGGGTAACGCTTTTTAATTGGGGGTGATGTTGGAGTTGTGTGTGTAGTTCAGAAGAATGGCAAGGACACTTACAGGAAACGGAGGTAGAGACACTTGGCCGTTCATCCTCATGTTGCGCTGCATCTCTCGCTGTAATTGTTTTTTACTTCCCAGCTTGTAAGGAGGGATGGCATCTCTATCAGGACACATAGAGAACGATGAAGGTTATTCACTGCCCATACTCATTCACAAACAAACATACATACATCTTTAGCACCAATAGAGTGTTTCAAAGAAACTCAAAACCTGTAGTCATACAGATCAACACTAAGTATGTTGTTGAAATAATGGCCCAAAAAACAATGCACTCTCACCCTGTACAAACTAAAACCGCAAGCCTAATGACTTCCCTTTCAATATCATCCAGAACCCAAAGTTCTTCATCTTCCTCCATGTCAGCCATGAGCATTTTAGAGTGCTGGTAACAGCAAGATCTTTCTCTGCACTCTTGCCCAGAACAGACGACCAGGGGCACGCTTAAAACCAAAGGGCAGGAAAACAAATGCTGCCACTAATGCCAACACACAATCAAGCGCTGCTACCGTTATGACATCTATATGACGTTACCAATTACAATAAAAAGACGGCTCGTGTTTCCATAAACACTTCTAATCCATCTAATCCATGGCAGAATGTTCCTAAACCTCCACCTCTTCAATCTCACCCTTTCTTGCCTCTAAAGCCAGACATCTTTCTCATCCTTTGCTCTGCTTTTTAAAAAAAAAGCCAGGCCAGTTTCCTTTGCTCTGTTCTGACTCTGAAGTGTATGACCTAGCCCAAATGCAGTTTCCAGCACGTCTTTGAAAGCTCACAGTCATGCGCATAAAGCCGTCGCTCCAATCTTCATTTGGCAAGCGCTCGGCAGTCAGCCTCTGATCTTGCGCACATCAAAAGGCTGGTTTGTAAGATAAGGTAATGTTTGAAGTCGGCACAGCGGCATTCCCTAGCGTCCAAGTAAATCCATAAATAAGATATAAGCAAAATTTCCCCCACTTCTCCTCCCCTCCCTCACTCCCTCCCTCCCTTTATCTGGAATTCAGATTCTGATTTAACGCTGTGCCTTTTAACTCAAATAAAAACGCAGCTATTCCAATCAAATCAGCCTCCAAATAAAGAACACAGAGGCTGTTTTCCCCACTGCGTATACTACTTCAAAGTGGCACAAATAAAAACAAGAAATAAAATGAGAAATGCAATGGCTAAGTATGGGTAAAATCATTGGACAGGAGCATGTAGATAAAAAAATTCTTCAGTAAAAATTAGTGTTTTCCAAACAAGTAAATGTTTGATAAACCTTTGTTTTGCTCATTAATTTGAATTAATGTTGTAACCTTGTAAGTACTATGCTGCAGGTTCTACTATTAAAGACATACTTCAAACGGGAGATTATTTGAATTTAGTATGAGGACGAGTCACCCAAGAAGCTGTTGCACATTTAGTTTAAAAAAAGTGCTGCATGGTTGGACCTATCAAAATATTAATCTTTGGTTCAATCAGCCCACTGTCCACAGACACTTTCTCTGTTCGGAGCTTTGGGGTGTCACAGGCTGGCTGTGCTTTATGGGAATCTCCTATTCACTTGTGCAAGTAATTTTCAAAGCAGCCAGCCACCCTCTTATCCCTCTAAGCTCCCGGGGCCTAACAATGGGCTGAAAGCGATTCAGTTAAGCCTTTCATCCAGCATGCACTTTATTTCTCACTCTCTGCACTTAGCTATGCACTCGCACAATTGCCTCTGCCGCAAACACAGAGGGGGGGAGGGCTGCTTTCAGGAGGAGGTGGGGTTGAATGGGTGGCATACGTGAGCGTCTGGGGGATGGGGGTCCCAAACACCCTAATCCCAGGTGACCTGCTCTTGTGCTCCAGAAATGGCTAACCTCTCAAAGGCCTAGCTGAAACCGAATCCATCCATTGCAGCCGCGGTGGGCTCATACCAAACCTCCCTGCGAGTTGAGATTCCTTTAATTTACTGCCAAAGCACCTCGATGAGTGTCTTATAGTCCACATGGCAAGTTAACCCCAACCACCCCCCTTTTTTTTCCTGGGACAATGGCAAAACCAATAAATAATGACTATGTCTTTGGTGTGCAAAGTCTAAAAAGAAAGCTCTTGAAGATCAAAGCTATATAGGAAAGAACATGAGCAAAAACAGGACAAACTAGGCAGTGTAATTTCCTGTTGATCAGCAAACATTAGCTTTAATTAACGGACAGAGGAAGCACATTATCTGACATTATCTGGGCAGTCCACTCCAAGCCCCTTAAGACTCCAGCAATGCATTAAAGACATCTCATAAACACATTTAAATGCCAATGTATCACCTGAATGTGTACCATCTCATTGACTAAATGACTAAACTACATGACTAAATGACTAAACACTTAAACCCAATGTCTGCTAACAGCCCAAGAGAGATGTTAGTCTTTGGCCATGATACGCTGTACTATGAACCTTTCAAGATCAAATTTTTAGAAAGACACATTTTCTTATTACTTTGGTTAATATGAGACACGCAAACACTTACACACTACTGTCTGTCATGGACATAGAGTCATCTGTCAGGGCATCACTGGAGACCTCGCTGTCATTGGCACTGGTGGCAGGGGCAAAACTATAACCGGACGTAACACGATAAGGGTTTCCAGGGTCACTCCGTCTGTAGGACCTACAGGAACAAAAAAAAATTCGTTTTTTAGTTAAAAGGATGGTGTAGTGGTTCAATCTCAAGGCTGGTAACTGGTAGGTTGCTTAGTTAATTCATGAATTCACAACTGACCAAGACACTTAACCTCAGGTTACTCAAAAGGGACTGAACCTAAGGCACAAAAGTGTATCGCTTTGCGAAATGTTTTCCACTGCATTCTCAACAATGCCACAAAGGGAACTACAGTGGCTAATAGCATAAATTGACTTTCAACACTCAGCTTTCTCTTTCAGGAAAGCTCTGTCATGGCAGAGCAACAGTTTGAAGGGGAACTTGGCCAGCTGTAAACTATAAACAGCTTGACTAACTTTTGCTATGTCTAGGGTTAATTTGCTAACTGTATTTATTAGAAGAATTCATAAACATACACATCACATGTTGCAGAGTGTTCAAAATGCCTGTACACATTTCTACCCAATCTGTGATGTCTGGAGTGCATTTTGACCCCACACAAAAACATCACTGAAATGTACACATAACAGGAGGGTTAAAAAAGGTAATGCATCCAGTTAATGGGACAGACATTTGAAGGTAACCTGTTTGCCATCTTGACTACTGAGGCCTGTTTCCACCACAGTAAAGCAAGGAAGTATGTCAAGTACTTGCGTAGACTATGATTCTGGCCTCAACCATGTGGATTAAAACATCAGTTAAATAAATAAAGAAAAAGAAAAATGTTACATTATCATCCAAATATTAGTTTTGCCATTTAGAGCAAAAGGAAAAAAACACATTGCAAATGCAAAAAGCTTACACCATGGCCTCCCTTATGTTTGTGAAAAGGGTCCAGCTATTTTTACTAGTCTTTTTTCTTGATGGTGGGGGGAGGATCTCAAGCTCAGTTTGTCTTTTCTCTACTCTTCCCTTTCATCTCCCTTGCCCCACCTCCCCCCTGGGGCAGCCCGGTGAGGGCTGATCAGGGGGAAAGTTAAGTGAGCAGCACATCTGTGTGAATTACCAATGCCACTTCCCCTCAGTGGAGCATATCTGGGGCCTTTTGTCTGGGCCAGGCACCCCGATCCTCACTTTACCTCCCCCTTCAAAACTTTCCCGTTTCATGTCATTCCTTCTCTTGTGCTGTTTCCTCTGCTAGGGCACCTCCTCCACATACCCACCCAGGCCGCCCCTCCCTCAATCTCTCTTGCTCTCCATACCCCTCTCTCCTGCTGTGACACATTCCTGCTCCACTGGAAGAGGAGGAGGAGGTAGAGAACCTGAGTCGGACCGAAAGAGAGCGCGAGAGAGAGAGAGAGCAAGAGAGAGAGAGCGAGAGAAATAAAGAACATGAGAGAGCGGAAAGAAAGAAGAGAAGAAGGGGGAAGGAGGGCCTCCTCTTTATGAGAATGCCTACTGCCAGCAGCGCTGTGAGGGGAGACCCAGCAGGACTATAGCCTACGGCCCCAACTCAAACCTGACCTTTGGAAGCTCTCGCTCAGAGTCAGGTATTTAGCACAGCTGGGTTCACATTCTTCCCTCGCTCACCCCCTCATTCATGCTTTCTTTCATGAGGTGCCTCGCCCCCCTCTGTCCTTCTTTTCCGCTCGCTCAAAAAGTGTGCTTATTCTCTATCCGTCGGGGTTTTTTCCTAGATAAAAGTGCAAAGAGAGGCAGTTGAAATCAGAGGATAACGGTGGTAAATAAGAAACGGAGGAGATGAAGGCCACGGTCTCTGTGACTCACAGAGGAGCCGCTGCTGCGTGTTGTTTTGTGAATAACTCGATTCAGAAACACAGAAAGAGAGAGAAATAAGTTCCACATGCTTCAGATGAACAAAAAAGTGCCCCGAGAGAGAGGAAAAACAGACTGCTCAAGGAGCATTCTTCAAAAAGAAATCAGGGAATAACATCAAAAAAAGAGAGACTTTGCTTACTCTCGTCTGGTTCTTAATCATCTCCTACATAAACAACCAGACAAAGATAAGCAGAGATGAAACGTTCTGTCACCTTCTTCAAGATCACCCTCCCAATGGGCTGTCTTTGAGACAGATAAACATTTGTCTGGCACCACACCTTGATGGGTCACCTCATTTACAACCTCAAGTGCTATGACAGGTATTAATTCATCAAACCAGATTTCCCCTGGTGTTGTATTAAACCCAGACAATATACTTTTTGAACAACCAAACCAATAGCTTGTCAAGACATCTAAAAGTGTCAAACATAAATTACATAGTACAGTAACAGAGCTTGTGTAAACGCAGACTATTTAAATCAAAATAAGCTAAATCTTGTGAGTTGGGTACTTTTTTGTTAATAACAAAGCAAAAACAAGAGTTTCAGTTTGGAATCAATGACATTTTTGATGTGTGCCACTTGTTTTATCCATTTGATGGCTGAAACCAATTTTGCATTGTGAACTAGCCTTGATCCTTGAAGATGATCCTCTAACGGCGGAAGAATTTCAAAGCAGAGGAAACTGTGTGGAGCCAGCAGAGGGCCTGGTGCTAGACAATATTTACATGAAAGGAAGAGCTGCTCTATTGATGTTTTTTCCCTTCTCTCTCTCTCTGCGTAATGCAAACCAGGTGAGAGCAAACCGCCCCAAACTTGCGAGAAAGGGCCTCTCATGTTTAAAGCAAGAATTCAAGTGCAAGAGCTACATGAAACCGTAATAATACACTTAAAAACTCATTACCAATTTGTCATTAACCTGATAAATTTATTCAAAGTGACTTACATTACTCTCAGACAGAGAATTAATCCTTCTGGGGTAACCTAAGAGTTAGTGTCTTGCTCATATTTCAAACAATCTTTGTGGTGCTTCAACCTACAACAGTTAACACACTGGGTCTTTAATCACTAGGCTGCACCTCATAGGGTGCATGATACACAAAGCAGTACAAGCATGTAGCAGTAAGAACTTTGCAGGATTGTGAATTTATGGTGGTAGCATATAGTAAGTGAAAAAGAGTTTTTTTTAAAAGTCTTACCTGTAGCTTTTCTCCAATGCTTCCGCAGCACGAAGGGAAGGAGGTGACCGTAGCGCTTTGGCAGACAGACCCACTACAGTGGCCAAAGCTTTGGCTTTAAAGTCATTACAACTCCATTCTTCCTCTTCATTTAGAGTCGGCATCGGCAAGTATCCGCACACCAGTTTTAGGCCTCCTAGTCCATTGGGATTCACATGACTGGGGTTCTCACACCCGGTTCTGACGTACTCAAGGTATATGTCTGAGGTCAAGAACATCTGATAGGCGTTCTCCTCCATAGCCGTCTGGATCTCCATTTGAGCCTGATCAAACATTGCGGAGTCAATCTGCTGACGCTTAATATTATCCCTAATAAAGGTCTTAGTGGCAGGTTTAAGCTGCTTGGCCACAACGCTGTTGTTCTCAATATACCGCTTGTAAATGGCTTTGGCAACTCGGTGCGTTTTGGTATCCTTGAGGTCCATTTGCCTGAAACCATTGCAGGCGAACCAAAAATCTAAAGTGTCCTCACATTTCTCACGTTCAAGATATGCCCGGAAAAGTTGAGCACCATCCTGGTCCCCAAGAAGGAAATGCAAAGATTTGGTCCACCGGGCAAGAGGGGAGTCCGGGGATGCACTGCCCTCAGGTTCCCCAAGTCCATCCTCATCCCTCCTGGCTGTGGAACAGCGAGGATCAGCCATAATGGTTTTCACAGGATCCTTCGGTCTCATCATGGCCAGTTTGCTGGGATGGTGGCATGTCGTCTCACCCTCTTCCCCTGGGACCGGTGGACGTGGGTCATCTTCTCTGAAGCTACTGACCATAGGATCTGTTAGTGTCCTATTCATGGCTCTTGCAGCTCCAGCAGCAAAGCCTTCAGTGTGAAGCTCAGCTGTAATCTCCTCTCTCTCTTAAATCAGCAGGGGAGCTTCTCTCTGAAACACAAAGTATTGATCTCATCAAAACCAGATCCGCCCCAAAACTTCAAAAGAGTCACTTCAGACACATCTACATTGTGCGCGCTTGCGGTGTACAATCGGCTTCGTCGAATGAAATCTAAGCGACCTGGTTTAAATTCAATGCAGGCACGATATTAAGATATTAATAAGTTTAAATCAAAATGAAATCAAACTAAATATTTTCGGACAGGGTTGTTTATTCCATTACATTTTTTCATTTAAACCCAAACTGAATCACCTCATCGCGATGTAATGAGAACAGAAAAAACTCACATCAAAGAAACTGAGTTTAGCCGATCAGTTGGGCGATTTTTAACAACATAAATAAAACAACCAAACATCCCATCCTCAGTTGTATGAAAAAACACCTATAACAGTCTAAACTCCAAGTTTGAAGAGAAGAAACTCGGAACTTTTAAAACGGCGACATAAGAAAACAGAATTTCACTTCACTTCACTGTTCACAATGTTTAATTATGAAGATAAATATGTCGCGTAAATGTCGACACATTACGCTGAAATCTAATCGCAATGAAACGCAAAATTACTCAAACCCTGCTTACTTACAGTGTATCTGTACAGTACACAAACTTGCATTAGCCAAGGGTCCAGAATTGACAAATAAAGTATAATTGCGTAATGTATATTAAAACTACATACAATTATAATAAATAATAGCATAGTGCAAAACTACACTTTTGATGACAAAAGCTCTCAAATGCATCATAAAAGATACAGCTTCGAAACACATTCAGAAGTCTAAAAACACATTAATAAGACGCGTCTCTAAACTATTCGTTCAGTTTTAAAGGGTTAAACAACCGCTTAAAGTCTTTCCTTACGGATATGAAGAGTGATCGAATCCAATCCATGAGAAATAAAACAAAAACATGCTGCATTCAACTTCAAACCCCTCAAGAAAAACAAAAGTCTGAGATCACAGGGGGTGAAGTCCCATAACACCATCATGAATACTCTTTAAACACAGTCAAGAGACTCTAATCTAACCTCAAAACAACACAATAAAAACCCAAACCGAGAACACGCGTTTTGATGCAATGTCTATCAGAAATACTTCATTTCACAGCGACACATGACTTCAAAGTCGGTAAACAGCACATCAAAGCAATAGCATGGGGCCAGCGCTGGGAGAACACACACACACACACACACACACTGCTCGAACTCACCATCCATCCATGAGTTCAGTCCCCAAAGTCCCCGTTTTCCAACAACAGAACAAATATAATCCACAATATATCCAATTGCACGTAGTCCTCTCGTCCTCTGATGTTGTTTAGTGTCAAACGCAGATTTGAGGTTTTCACCGTACACTTCCTCCAGTGAAGAGCACACTAGATCCCTGTATAGTGTGTTTGAATGCGCTCTGGTCTCTTATTCCAGTGTGTGGACTGAGCTCAGGGTTTAAGAGCGGACATCAAAGAGCGCAGCCGACCGCACGGTCCCGACAGATACATAACAACACTATTTCTCTCATTCCCGTTTTAAAACAACACAGGTCGCTCCAAAAAGGTCTAAACGCACATATTTATTTTTATAAACCCTACCGATGCTTCTAACACGAACGCGCTCAAGGAGTCGCGGTAAAGTGCCCGTTCGCTAAAGTCCGTGAGGGAAAAGTTTCAACCGAAGCGCAAGGACCTTATCAAAGCAGAGAGATCTTGAGCCGACTCCCCTCGAGCTGTGGAGCGTCAGGAGTAAGTGATCTGCAGCGCCGCGATCCTGCTGTTGCTACAGAAACTTTAAAGACACAGGCCGCTTTTTCCTCTGAGGACTTAGAGTTAACCCCTTCATTAACACATTCACAGTTAACCCCATCATTTCTGCGGTCACGCATAATAGAGCTGTACAAAATTGTATCTTAAGGTTCAAAGCCTATTTTAACCACATACATTAATTTACTAATTAACTACTGTTCTAAAACCCATACTAAACTCCAGAGAGAATACATGTTACATATACATGGTGTACCAGCAATTCTGTCTAAAAGTGCCGTTGCTGACGATAAAAGGACTAGGATATAATACCGCAAAATAAAAATGTTATCATCATTTTCTTTATTTCTTCAGTTTAAAGCAATGAGATGTTTAGCAGAATATCTTTTTCCGTATGTGAGTAAATTATTTTTGGGTGAACTATTCCTTTAATTAAATGTCTGAACTGATATTTTATAACAGTCAAATAGAAAACATCTATAATGCAGACATATACAATGACAATACACACAAAAATATAATTTATGTTGTTCCAATATGTATGACTTTATTTATTTTTTTCTCCTATAAAAAGAAGATATATTTTGAAAAATGTCTCAGTGTTGTTTTTTCTTTACAATGAAAGAGAATGGCGTTCCTTATTCTTGAAAATATCTTCATATGTGTTCAGCAGAACAAAGAAATGCTTACAGGTTTTGAACAACATTAGGGTGGGGGTGAGTAAATGATGCATTTTTTTTTGTTTTTTGAGTGAACTACCCCTTTAAGACCAGATGAGGTTAGTTAAAACAGCACAAAAGTTTGAAGTAGGTTACTTTACAGTAGCAGTATAGTTAAAAGTCCTTCTCAACTAAAAAAAGTGAAACTACCAGAAAAGCTTGTCCTGCATTTTGAACTAGTGAGGGAGGACGTTCCACTGATTCCACTTATGATACTTCAAAGGCTTGAGCGCTTCCTTTGATGTTCTACATTCACTTTAAGGAGCAGGATATTATAAAATACATGCATTAGTGCTAAATGAGAGGAATTTAAAGAGCAGATGTGAAGCTCTGTATACATTGCTGTCATAATATGGTGAGCAGAACATAAAGTACATTTTAGAAAAGGATTTTTAAGACACATTTTTAGTCTTTTTAAACACAGCTTTGCTCACTTCTTTCTCTCTTCACAGGTAATCTTTCACAATAATCAAATGCTTTGTCTATAGTGGAAACAGTCCATAAATGAGACATTCATTCTAATGCTCTATTCTAATTCTAATGACAGTATAGGAAGTCATTGTCCAGGATGGACCATTTACAGGCTCATAGAGATTCATGGATATCGTTGGACAACACTGCAAACTATTTTGCTTTGTGTGCAGTTGCTTATTACTGATCACACCCAGGCAGCAAAACCTGTTTAATCACTAATAATTAGGAAGAAAATGTTATTAATTTTATTAAATTTCAGTGTTAGATTTTCAGTGGAATCTGTGCACACTTTGTAAGTTCTTTTTTAAAGTTAACTGCCAATGGCCAAAGTCATTTTTTAAATTTTTTTTTATTCCCGTTTGGTTCTTGCTGAGTATTCATTTTGGACCGGCTAAACTGAGTGCGTCTGAGAGCGTCTGCTGCTCCGTGATGAACGCTGTGATCAGTAACTGCTCTCAATGACTGTATTGTCTGCCTGCTCTTTCAGCTCAGGGCTAAACTCTCAGCAGTTTGCTTTGAAGTGATTATCCCTTTATCACAAGCCAGAGCAAAGACTTTAGGGAGAACAATGGAAAATGAAAGCAAGTAGGAGGCTTATGGCAATTATCACAGACGTCCACCAGGAGTGAAGTGTGAATGTCCACTTTGTGAATGTGTGTGAATGTGGGGGAGGAGGAAGGCATAGACACACGGCGGCAAAAGAAAATGAAACAGATCATGATTTGCATGGCATACACAGAGCAACGACCATGCTTTTGGAGGAAATGATGGCTTAGGGAAATAAACAAGACCGGTCTGGGACAAAGGTAATGATCCAGATATGACATTTCTGTCATCATTTACTCATCTCATGTCTTTCCAAACCCATATGACTGTCACAAAAGATAAGCAGCTCATTCCATACAATGAAAACAGTGAGCAGAGTTTGTCAAGCTCTAAAAAGAAACATAAAAGTATCTTAATGGCACAATAACAGTATAGTTAATACAATTTGTACATTGTATTCCAAGTCTTCTGAAGTTATGTGATAGTTTTGTGTGAGGAGCAGATAAAAAATTACACTGAAATCCCTTCTGTCACATTCACACTTCTGCATATTCAAATCTATACAAGTGTTGTCATAACACAGTAACTACACATTTTAGTCAAAACTGAGATAAGACCGAAATCAGGTCTCTGAGAGTATGATCTGTCCTGTGACTGACAAGTTTGTCCCAGCTATGTTCAGATTCATAAATGGAGTGTGAAAATTGAGATCAAAATAATAATAATAAAAACGTTATTGTGTTTTGCATTTGTAGGTCAGCATTGTTCGTATGACATCAGAAGAAAGATTTTTTGTTGTATGGACAGAGACGTTTTTGTATGGACAAGAACACTTGGGTTTTTGTGTAAAACTGGTTTGGTTCACTTAATAACACTTGTTGGATTTGACACAATCTGCATTGTATTAAGCACTCTATAAATAAAGGTGACTTGAATTAACTTGACTTGACTACTGGTCAGATTCATTCTGAGCATTAAAACACTCAGATGAAGTATGAGGATAGAAACATAACCAAATAAGATTATTCTATAAACTCTGCTCTTATTATTATTATCTCGTCACTTCGTTTTCTGCTTCTGCTTTTTCATGGCTTTCAGCGTCAAACTCTCACGCTGATAGAAGACTGTTAATACAGTTTTGGAGACCAGACAAAACGAGATATATTCTGGCAGGGATTTGGCGTCCGGGGTCAGATCTGATTTATCTGATATTTTTGATGAGGAGATCCATCCGATCTAACATTTTGGTGTTGTCGGTAGGATCAAACAACAGAAAGTCTTACGGGTTTGGAGTGACATGAGGGTGAGTAAATAATGACAGAATTTTTATTTATGGGTGAATGGTCCCTTTAAAGGCTTAGTTCACCCAAAAATGAAAATTGTTATCATTTACTCACCCTCATGTCGCTCCACACCCGTAAGACTTTCGTTCATCTTTGGAACATAAATACAAATATTTCAATGAAATCTGAGAGCTTTCTGTCCCTCCACTGACAGTCGATGCAACTACCAATTAACGTCTCAAAATGTTCATAAAGAGACTGTAAAAATAATCAATTTGAATTGAGCGGTTTAGTCCAAATTTTCTGAAGAGACACGATCGCTTCATATGATGAACAGATTTAATTTAGGCTTTTATTCACATATAAACATTCATCAACACACATATCAGATATGGTAAACGGACGCTCTAACATGAGAACCAATGGGGTTCATTCTCATGTGTTACGCAGCACGTTTGAGCTTCAGCAAGAACCAATGAGGCTCATTCTTGTGTTACGTATCACATTTGAGCTTCCTCAAGAACCAATGAGGTTCATTCTTGTGTTACGCATCACATTTGAGCTTCATCAAGAAACAATGGGGTTCATTCTCCTTTGTTACGCAGCACGTTTGAGCTTCCTCAAGAACCAATGAGGTTCATTTTCATGTGTTACGCATCACATTTGAGCTTCTGTAAGAACCAGTGAGGTTCATTCTTGCAATGAGCTTGTGTCTCTTCAGAAAATTTGGACTTAACTGCTCGATTCATGTGGATTAGTTTTAGAATCTCTTTATGAACTTTTTTGAAGCGTCAAAGTGGTAGTTGTGTAGACTGTCAATGGAGAGACAGATATCTCTCAGATTTTATTTAAAATATCTTAATTTCTGTTTCAAAGATGAAGAAAGTCTCACAGGTTTGGAACGACATGAGGGTAAATGATGTGAATTATGACAAGATTTTCATTTTTGGGTGAACTAACCCTTTAAGTGTGCATGGCTCAAAAGAAGGGTTGACTAGACCCAAAAAGAGAAAGAACTGTTAATGTAAGAGCAGTCAGCAGAATCAGATGGCATGCAGGGTGTTGGAGAAGATACAATTAAAGTGTAGCGTTAAGATGGACTTTGAAGTTAGACATGGTGTCTTACACCCCTCCAGATGAAGAGAGCAACATTTCAGCTGCTTGTTATGGGCTTTTAAGAGGATCTTGTTAGAAATGGGAGATTTGAAGAAAATGGCCTTTGAGGTGATAGCAGCAGTGGGACGCTGTCAGGAACACGGTTGCTATTTGAAGCTGGTTTAGTCTTTTGCCGAGGAGGGGGTGAGGGGTTGGGAACTGAAGGTTATTTATCGGCATTTTTTGTTTTGTTTTAATCCCATTTTGCGCATGACTTTAAAGTCAAACAATACATAGAAACAATGTCTGATGTTCTCTCTAATCCCTTTTTGGCCATGAAAGGGAGAACATCTGTAGAAATGATTTTCATTTCCTCTGCCAGTGGTGGGGAGAAGATGAAGACATCTTAAAGGTTCTTCCTCATCCTCTTTATTTCTTAATTTATCTGGGAGGAGAGGCAGGGTTATGGCCACAGTCAATATCAGTTAGTTTTGGCTGCTGCTACTGGTCTGATGTCACTCCATCAATCTGTATAGCTATACAGACAAATAAAAGGACAAACATTCAAACAACAACAGGAAAACCTGCACTTGTACCACAGGAGAAAACTGAGAGTTCCCTCATCCCTCTTAAAGAAGTAAAGCGACAGATGTTTTCTTGTTGTGACATTCATCTGACTGTAACGGATTGTCAAAAAAGTAAAAATGTAGGGCGGAGACTTGGTTCTATGCACCTGTTGTTGACTGGATTGTGAGATGTGGCTGTTGCACTCTAAAATGGAAGTTGAATGCTTGCAGGGGCAGGTTTAATGATTGGAGGAGTCCTGTATACGTCACCAAGATCCAGTTATGACATTAGGATTGAAAATAAACATGGATGAATCATTAAAAATAAGATCTATAACATGCATTTAGTAAATAGACAGGATTAATTTTCATTTCATGTCAACTCTATATTCATTGTTGGCTTCGAGTCCAGAAAGTTGCTGTCAAATTGCTGGTGAGCTTTCTGCATCAACACAAAATATGATGCCGGTACTAGACGCTGGTAACATTACTGGGATCAATTCCAGAACACAGTGTGTTTTGTAGTGACCACCACAAAAAAACAAACAAAAAAAACCCAATTCAACCATGTTGGAAAACCGTGACTCCGGCTACATTTCTGTACTATTCACTATGGTTTCCAGCTGAAATGAACACTAGAGGCAGTGAAACAACAACAACTTTTATCCCTTTTCACACAAATTGTGGTTACAGGGGCAGATTATCTGTCACACACCACAAAAGATCGTGGCAGCAAGAGAGGCATTTATGGTCTCACGCCAGTCTTTGGGAAATTAGCCCATTTTCGATTCTTGTGAGGTTTATTATGCTTGCAATTTCACCGAAAAGTGACTAATTTGCATGTTTGATTTAATGATGAGGTCCACACTGGTTCCTCAGCAGAAATAAACCCACTCTACGATTATGTTGGTTGGTTATTTTCCCGCTCTAGTAAGAACATGATGGCTGCGCAAATGGATTTTTAAACAGCAATCTATTATTTTTATAGTATCTATTTATAGTATTATATTTCCTATAACACTTTGACGTAAGCAGTGTCAAATGCTGCTCCCTTCACACAGATGTCCTAGCAGAGTAACCTCAGGTGTAGTTCACCACATAACTCACCACATATCTATCAACAGGTTCAACAAAGTGAAACTTTTGTCTTCATTTTGAACAGTGGCTATAGGCTATGTATCATCCCAGCAATCCACAAGTGAAACTGCCTTGGTTGCACTTTTTTTAAAACCTGTTTTTCCTCCTTTACAAACAATTTGAGTGAAAAGTTTAAATGACAAATTCTTAAATGATTTTACAGGTATTTGCAGCACTTTAGGTGACATAAAGATCTAATGATCATGTTGTCTAGCATAATCTGAGAATGTTTCAAAGAGCATCCAGTGCTTCAGTGAAAGCAAGAACATCTGACCGTTTCCTAAGGAACATCTGACCTGTCCAAAGGAGTTTACATGATTAATGTCACTAATGTGATTAGTGACCTGAAAATGATAGTGATTTTTATCTTAGATTTTTCTTCTTTATTTCATATGATTTTAAATGTCATATTTTCAGTGTGTGCTCAATCTTTTGGACACCACTGCATATTAACATCCCAAGTCGCCTGACAGACACTGGACAGCAAGGGATTGTGGGAAGATGGAATTAACATCATGTTAGTTTAAATAGGTTTGTCTATAAAAGTGTCCTCAACTGGGCAATTATATGGACCGGCTACATGATGTGGTTTATTGCTTCAGCATTATTAAACAGTAATGTAAAAACATGGTCATTTTATATACCGCTCATACTGACAGCAGCAGACAGACACTCACTGTCAGACTGAGCACAGTTCTCTGTGTCATAATGCAACACATCAATATTAATGATGGGAAACAGACAACTGTGAACTTGTCTGGCCCTACACAAACAGAGCGGAAAAAAGGAAACACTGGGTACATGGAACAGAAACTCGTCTGACAGAGAGACAGAGGAACAGGAAAGATTGTCACACATATTTACACTCAGACTGTGTCACTGTCAGCCTGCAAACGCAGGTTCGCTTAATACCACACTTCAAGAAATCTATATAGCCCTGTGTAGACAGATGTTACGCTGTGTTGGAAGTAACATAAGCAAACAACAAAACGCTGAATAAAAAGCGGTGGATGTGCCTGTTCAATCACTCTCTTTTTTTTTCAGACCACAAAAGGAGATTTAAAAAAAATAAAAATGTCCCGCTCACACTAGTCCATATAATGACAATGAATACAGTAGCGACCAGCATCAAGCTTCCTAAAAAAGACACAAAAGTATTACAGAATGATCCCATGCGACCTATGTCGTATAAGTGTTCTGGGGGTTTACGATAGAGTTTGGTGAAAAACTAACTGAAATTTAAGGAAAATCTTGACCTTGGCTGTTGGTCTTCCGTGCACGTTGTGTGTTCATGAGACTCATTAGCGTTAGAGTTCACTCCGAAGAAATACACACAAGTTGTGAGAAATCAAGATCAACAAAAATGTGACATGTAACTCCTAGAAATCCCCAAAAGGGATCCGTGTAATATCTCTGGACAGAGCATTTGACTGATGACAGTCAGAATGACAGTTGACAGTTATCATGTGACATGATAACTTCTTGTTGCGATGAACACAACGCATATATTCACCTCAGAGAAGAAGGTACATGGATTGTATTTCATGTTGCGTTTTTGTTAGTCTTGATTTCTTGAAACTTGTGTGTTTTTCAGGCCGAGTCGGAGTGAACTGTGGTGCTAATAGAGTCTCATGAACTCGCAGTCGAGCACAGAAGACCTTTGGCCAAGGTCAGGATTTTCATTAAATCACACATTACATTTTGGTTTGTTTTTCACCAAACCCTATCGTACAGCCCCAGAACACGGAATATATGACACGTGTTGTTGGACGAGAGAAAGACATTTAAAAAAATGAAATAAAAATCTCCTTTTGTGGTCCATAAAATAACTTTTTCTTAGTTTTAGGGTGAACTATCCCTTTAAGGTCTATGGTACATGTGAGTGGCAGACTACAATAATTATTGTATAATTTTTATATAGTATAATCATTTCCTTTGTGTATTAGCACGAGACTGGTGTGAAGGAATCACTTTCACACTTTTTAGAGTCTTACATGTATGTAATATTTGATCATTGATCTCAGATTCATAGCCTTAATTGAATTCTTATCATTTTAATTGTCCTTTTGTAGATTTCTAATTTTTGTGACAGAACTGCTTGTTTGCTCAAAATTTTATCAATTTTAGTCCATCAAACTCATGTCATGACTAAAAGAGTATGTATAAGAGAATTATAAGCATAGATGCAACTCATACATCAAGTAGAAATCTGGATTAATTTCTTATTAGCGTTAGAGTTCACTCCGAAGAAAAACACACAAGTTGTGAGAAATCAAGATTAACAAAATGTGACATGTAACTCCTAGAAATCCCCAAAAGGGATCCGTGTAATATCTCTGGACAGAGCATATGACCTTCCAATTAGGATCTAGTTATCTCTCTAATATCCTGTGGCTTAAGTCTTTGTTCATGTAATTTAACTAGAAATACATCTGTGTTTTATACATATTCTGATTACAAACACACTGAGAAAATAAGGGCGTCCATTCATTCATTATCCTTAGGGTCGGAGGTTGCTGGAGCCTAACCCAGCATCTTGGGCCACAGGTGAGGAAACACCCTGTGGATGGCCAGTCCATCGCAGATCTCACACACAGACACACACATATTCATACCAACGGACAAAACCCACACAGAAAGGCCTCCTGGCTGAGCGAACTCTAACACCCTAAATAAGGGTGTGACTAATGGAAAATAACATTTTCTTTGTGAGAATCTTTCCAAATGATCAGACTCATGAAAACATTTACAAAACATACTGTACATTTAAACAAGGAAACACGTGTGTAGTTTCACCTTGCTGCTGTTAAAGGTGATACAGAGGATCTTTTAGTCGACTGAGAAACCAAAGACTGTTAGTGAGTTTTTTAAATGAGCGCATGCGTAAGAACAACCCCCCCTCCTTCACAGCTCATTTCGAGCGAACGCCTCCCAAAACTCGTGCACGAGTATTGGAACACGAGTGTTTGTTTACCACCGGCATTCGCTGTTTTGTGTTAGTGGATTCATTATGTCGGACTCACCACAGGTAACTCATAATCTGCAGTTGTTACTCCTGTCTCCTGACAAAAACATTGCATGCGGCGCCTGTGGAGTGTGGAAAGTTACTGGAGCGCGCAGCCATGCACGTCTCTCACAAGGAACGTCATGGCATTGATTGACAAGCCAGAGGGCCAATTGGCTGATGTTTTTAAGGCCCTACCTCGTGCACAGATGATGTATATTAATATTATTCCTTTCAGTGCACCTAATAAACAGTCTTTTATCAGTTAGTAAAGACAGTTTCAAGTAATATTGCAAAAATGTATAAAACAAAACATCCTCTGTACCACCTTTAAATGACAATAACTAAAAACCTGGATGGCGATTATAAACAATCAGTTTAAATGAAAGTTACATAAATGAATTTTTTTCTGCAATAAAAAGGCGGATGAATTGATGTTGAGGGATGCATTAGCAATATTACGCTATAAAGAGAAAGCATGAATAGTTCATTATCTTAGATCGTATTTGGTTTAGATCCAAATGAAACATGCTATCACACGTCTGTTTGCTTGTTTTATTTGTTCAACTGAGCCAAATAATGGCTGAGGTTAGTTTTTTCCCTGATCTTTTGCTGTACTCATGGGAATTTTCTGCTAACAAATTCAGAAGCTGCCATCATGGCATGATTTTGATGAGAATATCATATTTATTGTCCTCTTTTATCCTTACTGAAAAAGACAAGAAGCTTTTTAGATTTAATGCAACAATTTGAAGAGAAAAGGTTGAGCATCAGCCCCACAAACCTGTCTTTTCGTTACATGAGTGGTATTTTTCAAGCTCCTGCAGTACACAAAATATGCTGTAAAAATTCACAATTACAGCTTAATTTTCTTATTCAAGTCAAGACTTAAAGTGGTGCTGCCTTAAAGTCACATCAGAATAAACATATTTAAGAGAATATTTTAAATCAAAAATCAAAGTCTTATTTTTCATGGAATATTGCAGTATTTATGATGAATGATTTATCAGTGTTCATCATTATTTTAAAAAAAAATTGTGCTGTTAATCAAAATAACTTCCCCTCCCTCTTGCAGTGACACCTCTTCTTTTCCCTAATGATGTGTTAACTGGCATGAGGGCGGGGCAACCTGTCCCTCACATGAGATCCACCAGTAGCAAACCACAACCATCCAATCAATTCTCCATGGACAAAATCAAGCCCTGTTTTTCTTCCAATTCGAGAAGCTGTTTCAATACAATAGGGAAGAAAATAAACTTTAAAGGTGCTATAAGTAATACTGATGCTGTTGAAGTGGGTACTGCAGTCCAAATTTAAAGCAGAACTAAGTAACTTTTTTACCTTTTTAAGTCCTTACGATGGTTAATCGACTTGTAGTGGTGTGTTTGAGGCGTGCGCTAACCCCGTACGCCTACGCCAGAAAACAGCACTTGCAAGTTGAGCTGCGCCAACCCGACACAATCTCGCCTCATGTTCACGTTCACGCGAGAGTTACAAAATGCTTTACGGTAATTCAAAAACAATGTATATATTATGACTTTATAAGACAATTTCGAAAATTACCCGCCTCCATCAAGATTTCTTGTACTGTATTTGCAAAACTACTGCGCTGGTGAGCGTTGTAGTCGTTGTAGTTCAGAGCTGCGCTTGGAGTATTTACGACAGTGTGATTCACTGAAGGAACCTGTAGGGGGAGAGTAATTCCCCAGCCCTCACTTGGCTTGAGGACACGCAACATGAATGAGCACAATTGACCCTTCGCAAAGACCCGCCCCCCTTAGTTACTGTTGCTTTGTCCGACAAGCCATGGCGCCGTCACGCCACACGCAGTGAAAAATAGGCTACATCGCGGAGCAAAGAGGATACTAACAACACTTCGACAGACAAGACAGAGCAAGTTACTTATGATATTAAACAAAGTCCCAGCTTTCAAACTGTGTAGTTTTTAAAGAAATTCAAACCATAAAAACCGTTTTGTGGCTCTTTAATGTGTCGTGACCAGAGTCGTGACAGATTGCTGTAGCGCCTCAGCTCAAGAGGCTCGTAAACCGATCATCTCTTCCTACTAGTCCATTTATAGCATCAAATAAACATGAAAGAACATGACAATGAATAAAGCAACAATTTATCTGCTCATCATTTTATTGCATTAATGCTAAAAAAAGCTTGTTGTCAGTTAAGAAAGATAGAAATGTGCCAAATACAAATTGCCCAAATCATCCATCCATTCTTGTCCTATGTAGAGTCACAGGGAATCTGGGATGCTGTAAGCAAGGAAATACCCTGGGTAAGCCATTTTCAGAATCTCTAATTCACCTATGCTGCATGCCTTTAGACTGTGGGGATCACACCAGAAAAACCACACAAACACGAGGAGAACATGTAAAACTTCACACAGAAAAGCCTCCTGCCTCACTTGGGACTTGAACCACAGATCTCCTTGCAACAGTGCTTCCCACCAAGCCACCCCTCTGATATATTCATCTTTGACTAAAATCACTCGAACACACATCACACCGTAATTACGGCTTCCAAAATAATAAGTAGGAACTTCCCGGAAGGGCTTGACAGCAGCAGAAATCCCACTAGTGGTGTTCATCTCCATAAACATGATCAAATCATTTGAATCATTAGACTGGCTTTCCAAACACAAATCCTAACTTTAACCAAAGTGTTTCATATAATATCAACACTCCTGTGGAATACAGGTATGGAAACCCAACTGCCACCTCCTGTTCCAGGGCCAGAATATACGGGATATTCCACAGGCTGTAATCTGCGTTTATGAGGTAATGGCACACAGCGCTACACCCTCCTGATCAGCAGATAAGACAGAGACAGACCGGAGCGTGTGGAAAAACCTTTGATCCTCCCAATACTCCAAAGATGAAAAATATTGATAAGGTTGAAAATAGCTTGGGTTTTGGCTGCAGTAGGGATCCATTGTGGAGTCCTGTAGAGCGGTCACGTTAAATATGTGACCTCTTGTTTGGATGGACTTGGTGACTGCGGTACGGGGCAAGATCGGATCATAATGGAGGCCACAGAGAGTTCCCATGTTATTGTTTAACAGATATTCCACTGTCTTTGCGTTCTGTGCGGTGCAGCAATAGATGAGTGGGAAGAAAGAGAGAGGGAAGTAAATGCCTCAATGAATAGGTACACTTTGGTGTCCCATTACTTTGACAAATCCCATGTTTTTATAGTGAGAGCTATTAGATACAGTATGTAAGATAAACTAATATCTAACATAAGTTTAAAGAAATATTTCACCCAATACCAAACATCATATATTTCTCTCCCTCATGTTGTTTCAAACCTATATAATTTTTTCTTCCATGCAACACAAATAATTTTATTCAAGTAAATAAATGTTGAATTAATGTATTGTTTATCCTTTAATCAGCAATACAGTATTGATTTTCTATTAGACAGTTCTAAACACACCCAAAGTTTTGTGAGGCATTTACAGAATGACACCGCAAAAACTCGTCAAGCTCAAATCCATTTAGGTTTAGGATGTTCATGACACAGCCAGAGTCTTTTTTGAGACATCTTCGTGTTTCAGGTTGAATCCTGAAGTTACAGAAATGGATGAGTTTGCAGCCCACTATTTGTTTTCTTTTTTCACTCTTTCCCCGCCATTGACGGAATTTTCCGGCAATTCATGTTTGCAATGTTATACGGTAGGGGGCGCATCTTCTGAAAGAGCACAGAATCTCCATATCAAAACACAGGCGAAGAAGAAGCAGAAACAAGCGACAGAAACATTGATTATGTAAAATAACGGCATCATCAAATATTCAACAGCATATAAATCAAAACTGTCTAATGGATGGACTCAATCTACCTCATCTGTGTTTTAACTGTCGTTCTGAATCCCATCCAAAACAAGATTTTCTCAACATTTTGTCCAAAATGTTGCTTAAAGAAATTACGAAAAAAAAATAAAAAAAATAATTTATGAATCTAGAATCATTCTTGTTGTTGTTTAAAAGCAGAGGATCTGTTCTTTCTTTTGATATACTGCATGTTCAGATATTCATAACAAAATATTCTGGAGGTCACCAAAATTTTGTGAAAATGATAAAACAACAACAACAACAACAAAACACTGACTGGGAAAAGTTAAATGTTTCTACTAGGAAATAGCCAGTCTAAGAAAGGCTTTTTCATGATTTTAATTGGAGAGTACCTCACATTATTTTCATTGATTTAATTTATGCACTTCCCTTCACTGACCATTTGGAAAACAGCTCATGTTCAAGCCTATTTTGTAGATTATTCATGGAAAGTGCCAAACCTACGGTTTGCTGCTACTGATGAAAATGGTGTAAATCAGAACACCAAACACCTCACCTAACCAAAGGTCCATGGTCCCTATTCACAGAGAGACAGAGGATGCTTGATAAAACAGCACTCAGGTTCTTGATGATCCTTTGAGCAGGGTTTCCAACCACAACTCCTCCAAGGTTTTTCCAGCAAGAGTCTGAAGCTCCTGTTTCTTAGAACCTCTTCTAACATTCTGCTCCAGCAGTAAAATCTGCACATCAAATAAATATCTGGAGGGGTCGTGTTACCTTTGGAAAAGCAGATCAGATCATGGACCAGAGGAATTTGAGTGGGTAGATGTGTTAATGATTGTAATCTCCAATGCAGACTTCTGGAGACCTTTCTGAAAAGAATACAGCCACTTCAAAATACTGTCCGGAAACAAGCTTTCAACACTCACGATCTTTTCTATTGAAGTTCTGCAGTTTTGCAGAAACATTCTTATGTTGCAAAGCACAGGAGAGAAAGCAGCACAAGCTGCATTTCAAGGCATCATAGAGTATGTTTACTACATGAAACTCAAGTGTAAGACTCATATGAGGAACAGAACAGTTGCTGCCTATGTAGAGTGCTTCAAATCAGTCACCAAGTGAAATTTGAAAATTAATGTTATAGAGAAAGATCCAAATTATTAGACATGGTTCAAACATGAGTTCGTTAGATTAGTATTATCTTGATTTTAACATCAATAGTTGAATTTTGTATCGTTCATTTTTATTGTCAACTTGACTGGCTATTCGTCCAGGGTTCAACCTGAGACAGGCCCGAACAGGCACCTGTGCATGATCCTACACAGGACAAGTGCTTTGGAAAATGCATGGATGAACTGTCACCTTGAGAACCAAAGAATGATCTATAGAAGACCTGAGGCCTGTACCACAAAGCTAGTTAACAAACTCAAATATATCAATCACTCAAAAAACAAATATATCCAACCTAGTTTAAGTGATACCACAGCACTTGTCACAAATTCTCTATCATCTGTTTGATCCTGAGTTTGTAATTGTTTTTGGTGTGTAGAACTATTCTCACTGAATTTACGACCGAACTGTTCCCTCAAACTTAGATCCATATAATACTCTTTTCTAATCATTTGCCATCCAATGAGTAGTTTATTTTGCCCATTTCATGTTTCTTCTGATATTCTTGTCACTAATGGTGTTCACTGCATTCTGTTCAGTGAAGCTTTCTGTGGACCTGTTTCCACCTGGTATTAAGATGCATTTTGGTTGATCGGATCACAAGTAGATGAGAGAGACACATACCTGTTCACACCTGGTGTTTTAATCCATCTCTTTTGTCCACTTTCGACCACTTCTGTCCTGATTTCTTTGAGGGGAGGGTTTATGGGCAGGTAAATATGTTTTTTTTTTCAGATCTTTCGATCTAATGGACAAAATAAGCTTGCGCAATTTATATATGAATGCGAAGACGACGAAAAAACATACGGAGAGTAGCAGCTTTCGTTTCTGCTGACAGCCGTAAGACCGGCTGAACGCTGTGAGTGTGTGTTAGAAATCAGGAATGGTGAGAGAACATTGTGGTTGGTACATTTTTCGTCTTCAATCTAAACTTGGGTCTTCAACCAACAAAGTTAAATCCCTTCTGGCTAGCGCACTTCCCATAATGTTTACGCATTAAGACAGTAGGCAGAGTGTCGGCGGTATTTTGTGGATGTTCGAACACATTCGACCACATGAGTGTTTACACTACAAAAGCACCTAATTTACACCTGTATTTAGTGTCGTCCACTTGTGATCCAATTGACCAAAACTCATCGTAATACCAGGTGGAAACAGGGCCTCAAGCTAAAGGAAAGTCTGCTTTCTTCTTTCAAGACAGAAGTGCATGGCGGCAGTTAATGTCTCAAATGACTGAAGAACAGACTGACGAGTCTGTAGAGCAATGTGTTTAAGCATTATTAAAAACTAGAATTTGACAGTGACAGACTGGATTTGATGCCCATAACTGAATTAAGCAGCACTAACATTTCAACATGCTAATAGGGTCATTCACAAACAAATGCTGATTTTCCGACTTACAAAATGTTTTGAATTTAGTTCATTTAATTAATTTTTTATCTCACATATTAGCTGATGGTAAGTTTGTATTATATTCCCGACAATATTACTCAGTTGTTTACAATTTAATCTTCATAATATTTCCTGAATTAAGAAATAGTTGTAACACCAGTGACAAATTCTCATAATTTTTTTTTTCTCTTTAGATGGTGTCGATAAACCGTCTGAAATCAATAAATAATTTTTTAATGAACATATTTCACCTAAACATTGATTATCAATGTTCACAGAAAAATCATGCATAATAATACAGCAATATTCCATAAAAAATAGGAATTTTTAATGGTGACTAAGCATTTTATAAGGTAATGGCTGCTAATAATGGGGCTTTGCAACACAGCAAAAATATCTAAAAATAAAAGATCTCCCATTTCAAAAGGTAAAAATGCTTTCATTCATGTAGGCTACCTCTTGCAAACAAACAAATAAATAAATAAAAGCAAAGCTACAATTAATTTTTAATTTGCGGCTCAAAATACTGGGGGGAGACATACTGGAAATCCATTTTGTCAGTCTCTAATATTATTTTCGTGCAAGTATGCTTTAATTTGAACTGAGAGATACAAGAGGAGTAATTTTATGGTGTCAGAGATTTGTCACTGCGCTCAGTTGATTGGTCCAATATCTGTTTGTGATCTGTGCTCTGATAGGCAGGTTAGCTGGTCCATCATTTATTACTATGGCGATGAACACCAGTAAACCTCTGTCCGCTTTTGTGGTGCCGAAGATAACCCTTAAACTTACCTGGCTCGCAGCTTTGTGGTGGTACAGGTCTCAGGATATCATGCGGTTGCAAACCATTAAAAGTCAATCAAGTGTGTATTAACAGTCAACAACAGTGACTTCAGGAATGGCCAACAAGTAAGTAGTCGAGAAATCTCACAGTAGTGGGAGACGGTAGAGTGCCATGAGAAAAAGTAAACACTGTAGCACTATCAAAACATTGTTTGAGAAACATTTGTTCACAATTTCCGCTAAAGGATGATGGACATGATTTAATTTTGAAGGGAGGATGAATAAACCTTTTACTTTGGAGAAAAACTATTTGATGAAATGCTGAATTTATTGGTTTTAAAAAGATAGAGTTAATAATTTCAGTGTGCTACTGTAAACTCTGGAGGTGTAACGACAGCAAAATGCATGGAAGATGCATAAAAGACTGGAGACACAGACCCTATTATTAAATAATATTATCAATGCTGACGTGTGTAATTGTCTATGCTAAAATACTTTCCCAAATTTCAGTTGAATGTAGAGTCAATAACTAAGCCATTGTACAGTCTGTCTTCCTGAAGAGTGCAAACACTGTGACTCTTTCAAAGCATTGTTTGACATGGCAACTTCTGACTCCAACTTTGAGTTTGGGGCGGGTCTAGCCTTTTGTCAGGTGACAGATAGGGGCGGAGCAGACGGGGCTAATTTGTCATTATTTTTGCAATTCTATTAAAGGGTTAGTTCACCCAAAAATGAAAATAATGTAATTTATTACTCGCCCTCATGTCGTTCTACACCCGTAAGATCTTCGTTCATCTTCGGAACACAAATTAAGATATTTTGATGAAATCCGATGGTTCAGTGAGGCCTCTATAGACAGCAATGCCATTGTAACTCTCAAGATCCATAAAGGTACTAAAAACATATTTAAAACAGTTCATGTGAGTTCAGTGGTTCTACTTTAATATTATAAAGCGACGAGAATACTTTTTGTGCGCCAAAAAAAACTAAATAATGACTTTTCAACAATATAGTGATGGGCCGATTTCAAAACACTGCCTCGGAGCATTACGAATCGAATTAGTGATTCAGATCTCCTATCAAACGGCCAAACTGCTGAAATCACATGACTTTGGAGCTCCGAATCACTGATTCGATTCATAAAGCTTCGAAGCAGTGTTTTGAATATGTTTAAATATATTTTTAGTACCTTTATGGATTTTCAGTTACAATGGCATTGCTGTCTATAGAGGCCTCACTGAGCCATCGGATTTAATCAAAATATCTTAATTTGTGTTCCGAAGATGAACGAAGGTCTTATGGGTGTAGAATGACATGAGGGCGAGTAATTATTGACATTATTTTCATTTTTGGGTGAACTAACCCTTTAAGTTCTACTAGTAGCACAGAAATCACACATTTCAAGCACAAATGCTGGGTTATAATATTTTTTAAAATCCAAATGCTGGGTTCAGCCTGCTCGGTCATTTTTTTGGGTTATTTTTTAATATTTTAACCAGATTCTGGGTAGATTTTCTGTAACTCAGCTGTTGGGTCATTTTTTACCGTCAATAAAAATGTTGAACCTTCCCAGCGCTGGGTCAGTGTAACCCAATGTTGGGTGGTCTGTGTCAAACCGGTTAAAACTGGATACATTTGTGAGACAAAATTTCCAGAGGAGAATCCCTGAATGAAATTAAGGTTTGTATTACATTGTGTTCCTAACAAATTATTACTGTACAAAGGAAAATGTCTGTAGTCTCACTTTGTGTTTACATGTATGTCACACCTATCATGGAACGCTTTGAACACTAGCCTTTTACAAACGCAGAATACACCAGATCTACACTTGTGCCGGCACCACCATGGAAGTGTTCAAAACTTTCAAAAACACTCAGCAATGTGATTATTTTATTGACTGTGATAGGCAGTGGGTTTAATCAGTGACAATATTAGATTTGCACCTCCTCAACCTGCTTCCCTTAGTGTTTTTACACGTAGAAAAGGCGAAAATTGTATTACACTGTCCAGTTTTTCCCCTGAACGATGATGTGAATTCCTATTGCAATTCTCGATTCAGCACCTACAATGGTGACATTCTTCACAATTACGACAGAAAATCAAAAATACTGCCCTAAACTCACTAGCAGAAAGACAGCGTGATATAAACAAACCAGACAAGAACTGAACACGGCGTGACGGCAGCTTCACATTCTCTATATCTACCACCTTGATGGCAGACAAGCCTTTCAATTCAGTAGAAAAATCACTCTCTTCATAACATATGGTTCATGTCCAATATATGTTGTGATTTTCTGTTTATACCTTTCTAAATCAGCATAGTACAGACTTTTTTTCCTCCATCTCATCCATTCTAATTTTCACTCCATCTGAATTTAGCACATCATCATAATCACGTGATTACAAACAAGCTATTGAAGCGCTTTTGATCTGCGCTAGCTGTAGTCGCGCTGTGCGTTTGACGGGATAAAACTTAAATGTCTGACAGACGAGATGGCACCAGGTAAAGCTGTTTTTGATGTAATTTTTCAAACATGAATATATTAGATTGTCATTTAATGAACTGGAACAGTCTACTGATACCAGTTTTCTTCCCACAGATTCCCATTGACTGCTCATGCTCTCCTGTCAGGTCCTAAAAAGATACTAAATGTTTTTGAGTGCTTTATGATTGTAAAAGACTGACTTGCCATTGAATAAAAAATACTGTATATGAACTGTCCCTGTCCTATATATTTAACAGAGATTTTAGAGTGCATTTTTATTATTTAAAAAGAAAAACCTTCAATATCAGGTTGACTGTCAAAAAAACAACAACAACAACCCAGCAAATGGGTTAATGTATAAAACCCAACAAGCTGGGTCAAAATAACCCATCATGTCTGTACAATACTTACCCAGTGCTGGGTTACCAAATAACACAGAAATGGTTGTTTTTAACCCAGCATTTTTCAGAGTGCACCTTTAACCAAAGGCTCAACAGAAAAATGACAACAACACAAAGTGTGGAATTTAAGAAACTATTTAATAATAATAATGATGATGATATTAAAAACAACTGACAAATTTCACAGAAGAACGTTTTAATTAACAATGAATTCAACAAAAAATAAAAATAAATACAATGACTTGGTACATAAATATGGCTTAAAAAATGTGGCACATCGAAGAGTGCAGCGTGGAAGCAGCAGTGAGTGAGAATGAGGATGGGCGGGTGTGTATCGGGACGGCTCCCTTACAAGTCTGCATGAGGACATATTAATGGCCTAATATCATCCACTACCTATATGGTGAGAGAGAGAGAGAGAGAGAGAGAGAGATGGGGGTTGTGATTATGAGAAATAAAACATGGTTTTTAGTTCGTTAAACATATTTTAAACATCAAATTTAAGGACTACAAACTCATTTTCATGTAAGGCCTGACTTCCTGTGTAGACATTGACACTATTCTTTAAGAGCTGCTGTGCAGCCAAAATTATGTACCAGTTATCAATGTAAAGCTGCTTTGACACAATCTACATTGTAAAAAGCGCTATATAAATAAAGGTGACTTGACTTGACAACATGCCAGTTGAAGAACAATGGCAGATGTGGAATCAAATTAGTTACACACATAATGCACAAACTCTTCATTGAGTTGCATTAGTGCTAAAAAAAGCTCACTGTCATTATAGCCAAGTTTCCATCCAAGGAAAATGTATGATACAGCTGATGGAAACACTAATTATATATGAAATATATCTACAAGTGTTGACAATCTTTTATCATTCAACTTTAGCGCATAAATTCTATGATGATACCAAAAGTTCTATGTGTTGAGTAAATGGGTTTTTAACGCAAATAAATGTGGTCTCCATGACATTGAAGCTTGTTTCTTAAAGACTTCATAATAGGAAAATGGCCCAACAAAATCTAAATTCTGAACATTATTTCCCCCATGAACTACAAGTTGCACATTACAGTTGAATAGGTGTTGTAATTACAGATTCAGGAGTATTTTCAGGGCAGCTTTTCTCAGCAGGGATTAAAAAGGAAAGTCTTCCTGTAGTAAGATACACATACAGTATCTCACAGAAGTGAGTACACCCCTCACATTTTTGTCAATATTTTATTATATCTTTTCATGTGACAACACTGAAGAAATGACACTTTGCTACAATGTAAATGTGAGTGTGCAGCTTGTATAACAGTGTAAATTTGCTGTCCCCTCAAAATAACTCCACACACAGCCATTAATGTCTAAACCGCTGGCCACAAAAGTGAGTATACCCCTAAGTGAAAATGTCCAAATTGGGCCAAATTAGCCATTTTCTCTCCCCGGTGGCATGTGACTCGTTAGTGTTACAAGGTCTAAGGTGTGAACGGGGAGCAGATGTGTTAAATTTGGTGTTATCGCTCTCACTCTTCCATACTGGTCACTGGAAGTTCAACATGGCACCTCATGGCAAAGAACTCTCTGAGGATCTGAAAAAGAGAATTGTACATAAAGATGGAGGAGTGGAAGAGGACTCCAGTGGCAACCTGTGAAGCTCTGGTGAACTCCATGCCTAAGAGGGTTAAGGCAATGCTGAAAAATAATAATGGCCACACAAAATATTGACACTTTGGGCCCTATATGGACATTTTTATTTAGGGGTGTACTCACTTTTGTGGCCAGCAGTTTAGACAATAATGGCTGTGCGTTGAGTTATTTTCAGGGGACAGCAAATTTACACTGTTATACAAGCTGTACACTCACTACTTTACATTGTAGCAAAGTGTCATTTCTTCAGTGTTGTCACATGAAAAGATATAATAAAATATTTACAAAAATGTGAGGGGTGTACTCAATTCTGTGAGATACTGTACCAAGCAACATTTATCCTTACTTTGTCAAATATAATTTTCTTTGAGTTCATAATATTTGACATTATTTCATAATGTTGCAATTCAAATTTATTTATATATTTTGCTCTGCAGATTAAAAATGTGAAACTGCATTCTGTATAAATTCGGAATAGGCAGCTGTTTCTCTCATTTTAAAAATCATTTTACCAAGCATTCTTTTATATCAAAATAAACTTGTACAACTGCGCCTATTTCTTGATCTAAATAGTGTCATAACGAATACAAAAATTCATTGATTGATTCATTGATAAATGAGAAGATAAAAAGAACAGCATTTATTTAAAATAGAAATCTTTTCTAACAATACAAGTCTTTACTATCACTTTTTATCAATTTTACACACCCCTTGCTGAATAAAAGTATTAATTTAAAAAAAGAACGTTTTAAAAATTACCGACCCAAAACTTTTGAACTGTAGTGAT
The DNA here is from genome assembly GCA_003731715.1 of Anabarilius grahami. Classification (NCBI taxonomy): domain Eukaryota; kingdom Metazoa; phylum Chordata; class Actinopteri; order Cypriniformes; family Xenocyprididae; genus Anabarilius; species Anabarilius grahami. Next base: position 5,555,907 of record RJVU01042551.1, read on the forward strand.
TATTGTTACAAAATATAGAAATATTTTATTTAAAAAAAAAATGCTGTTCTTTTTAAACTTTTTATTCATCAATGAATCCTGAAAAAAGTATCACAGGTAATAAAAAAATATTAAGCACAAAAACATTAAATATTATAATACCAGGTATGAATGTGGCCTCTGATAGACAGAAACCAGTCTGGATTCGCTGCTCTTTCTCAGGCTGCCCCAGCAGACAAAATTTGATCAGTAAACACTGAACAATTAAAGTGAAATATAAACTTTAAAGCATCAACCAGCAGTCACATCTGACACGGTTTGTTTATTCCACTCTGATCAAAAGGGCCAATCAACAACTGCAGCAGCTGTGGCTCTGGTGGTGGTAGGTTTATAGTTCGGACGGTCTCTTTATTATGAAGCTGGTCTGGTAAGAGTCTCAGTCAGCACAACAATGACAGTCGGATACATGCCGATCATAAAAATGGACAGCACTTGCTCCAATCAGGCTGTTAGGCAACATCTTAGCATCAAGTTGCACAGGTTTACTTTGCATGACCTCTTAACAGCATGTAAAAACAAACTGCAATTGGACCCTTTGTGTATCAGTAATTATACCATACCCAAATGCCAAAGCAAAGGGGTGGAAACACTGGAGTGCCTTGTGCACTTGTCATGTTTGTGGACTTTGTCACACTCATTCTGACATAAATGTATATATAAACAGACAATACACAGCTGACTCACTGAATGAATGTGGATAAATGTCCAGGCCCTCACCTCCTGATGTGGCCAGCATCTAGTTGCTCCTGTAAGACTGACGCTCTCTTCTGCAGGAAGTTGACCTGCAGACAAACACAGCTCAAGCTTAGTGGTACACGGGGAAAAAATTGGTGTAGGATTTACTTTTAAATTTTTGGTAACACTATTTTATAGTTACACGTTACATGTAGTTACTATAGTAATAATCATGCAACTAACCCTAAACCAAACCCTAACCCTATAGTAAGTACATGTTGTTAATTAATATTACTCAATACTTAATTGTAATAATACTACACTGTAACTACACTGTACACTGCTTTACAATGTATGTTTATTATATTAGGAACCACTTACACTGTATCCAAACCAGGTAGGTTTTATCACTTGAATAAATTACTTTTTTCATGCATTGACTTGAAGTACAACAAAATCGTTTACATTAGGGTCACGTTTAAGTGTTCTCTGTGCTTTATGGGCAAAGCTTCTAAATCTCTGGGGAAGAGTATGAGCACTTCAGCACCAGCACAATAGTAATATAAAAGCAGCCCATTGGATTCTGAATGGTTACCCCACAACTGCCGAAGCCCTTTCCCTTTCAGAAACTGCCAGACCAGATTATTGTACTCTACTTTGAAAAGGGTCATATCGTGAGAAATTGAAGTGTTCTTGATCTATGTAAATAAAAGACTCAAATATTTGCTAAAACATTCTGTTACTTTAAGAACTCAAAACTTCCTCTTAGTATAAAAAAAAGAGCATTTACTGAAACTTTGGCAGCAAAAATGGCTCATTCGGCTCATCAACTTCCACAGCTTTTTGACCTCAATCAGAAGAATACATTAACACATCAATGGCACCCATTGGATTTTCAGATACCACAACCAGTGTTGAAAGTAACACATTAGTTACTTAATCAGATTACGCATTAAGTAAAGTAACGCATTACTTTTAAATTTACAACAAAATATCTGAGTAACTTTTTGTGAAAGTTACAAATTTGTGAAATTTGTTTTCCCATTTATTGACTATTAACTAAAAAATCAGAGCACAGAGCATATGAATTCGTTGCGAAAAAAAAAAATCACAAAACAATAAAAAATGGAGTCTTCAAGCAGTGAGCATGTCCTCTCTCTTCTTGAAAAGAGAAAAAGAAAGAGGAAATATTGGGTCCATCCAATCCTGAGATTGCATAGAGAGAAAGGAGAGTTCCACCTCATCAAGGAGCTGCGTGATTATCCTGAGCGTTTCAAAGTTTACTTCAGGATGTCAGTGGCTTAGTTTGATGCTTTGTTACTGGCACAATCTGTCTTTATATTCTGTCTCTTTGTATTCCGCACTTTGTTTGTCATACAGTGCTACTGCTTTGTGCTGCAGACGACGTGGATCAACTTTTCAGATAGCATTCGGGAATTTGGCGTTCGCTTGTATGGTGGCTCTGAATTGTCAAAACGTCTCTCAAAATGCGTGCCACGGATACGAAAAACGCAGAAAATTGAACCTGATCCGAATTTTTTTATGAAAGACGAAAGTTTCGGAGGCAGTGTGTAAACGTGATTGACATAACGTGAGGTCCTATTTATTTTTTAACGTGCAAATATTTCGGACACGAATTTCGGACTCAGTGTGCAAAGACCTTAAGTGCAGAGGCATTGTGTGCACCATGTGTAAATATGATGCTTATTGTAGTTCTAGATTAAATGTGACTAAAACAGTGAAATGCAAACTCAGAATATGACACAAACCTGCAATATTTAAATGTTAAAGCATATTTGTGTAATTTATGTATTTAATGTCACTTTTTATTAACCAGTGTCTTTGCTGCTGAACCTCAATGATCCAATTTAACTATACTAAAATGCAAAAATCATACTTTTAGTAAGAGTGTTGAATTTTCTTCTCCTTCATCCTATTCTTCAGCAAACCAGACCATACCAAAACGCTTTTGGTATAAAAGTGACTTTACATTTGCCAAGAATAGAACTTTTTTGTTATTAAAAAACAAACAAGCAAGCCCTGCCCAGATGAGAAAAAGTAACGCAAAGTAACATAACGCATTACTTTCCATAAAAAAGTAACTAAGTAACTCGATTATGTTTTTAGGGAGTAACGTAATATTGTAATGCATTATTTTTTAAAAATAACGTTCCCCAACACTGGTCACAATAATGACTGTTTTTAGTGCAAAAAAACAAACAAACAAAACAACACGACATATACTATATATTGGAAAATACATAGTTTTTTGAGAAACTCTTTAAGTCTACACCCTACACTTTAATCTTGTGCTAAAATGTAACAATAGCATGTAGCAAATATGTCTACAGTATGCTATTACAGCAACCATTTATCCGATGTGAGAAAAATAAATTTTTCATTACCTCTTAAAGGAATACAGGTAATGAATTCTTGAATTCTGGCTTTTTAAATTTTGTATGAGCCTGAAAAGAATGTACATTGTTCTGCAACGATTTTCCTGGAAACCAAGATACACAGAGCAAACCTCAAAGCAAATCTAATGTTACCATCTTTGCAAATGCATGCCTCTGACTCTGAAAAGAATGACCATGGTTAAATTCCTAAACGGCTGCTGGTTTTGTTAAAATAATGTACTGCAATGTGCAATGCTCGAAATATTCAAGGACATTGGAGGCCACGCTGGTCACCAATTACAACGCATAAACATATCAGATCACAGAGTTGTGGCTGCGATTGCAAAAGAATCTAGTCAGAGCTATTCAGAGGCATGCGCCAGGGTCTTTGAACTGTGATCTCGAAATGTTGTTTGAGGGGCCCCGGACCATGTCTGACAAAAAGGAGCTATTGTTTAGATTTGAAATGTTTAACAAAAATGCTCTTGCCACAGACTCGTGTAGAACAAGGCCGACTGTAACTAATAAGACCATGGCCGGAGCCCTTGAAGCCTGTATTAATGTGGTTGGCGGGTGTAATTGCACATAAGGAGATGAACTGGACTGAAGACTTCAAAGCCCTATGGCCAAATTAGATCCATGTCTATGGAGGAACTCACAGCACTTGTTACCCCCTCCCTTTCCCAAGAAATCAAATAAACAAGGGACACTTGAGTTCAAAGACGTGAGGTCTGACTGCTTGGCATTATTAGCTGAGGGACAGGAAGCATGATGCTGCGATCGCATATCAGACACCAAATGTGGGGTTACTGAAGTGGACTGATCACATGCGCAGAGCCGCAAGACTTCATAGAAGAGGCTGAAAGCCTAGATTGCTGTGTTCATGTTTTGGTGTAAAATGCATTCTGTACATCAACAACGGCTGGTCCATATGAATGAATGACTTTTTAGAGTGGTTTTGGATGCTATAAAACACATGATAAATACGTTAGAAACAATCAAATGTAATTTAAAGTAAAACAGTAGGTCAGGGATGCATTTCCCATACAACGATGTAACTCGCTGCTTCACTACCATAGTACAAACAAATCAACAAGCTAGTCACGACTGTTTCCCGAAACCGTATTGTCGCAAACCTGACGTTCAGCCAAATTGGTGAATGATGTCACTCAGGTGGTGGAGTAATAACTTCTTTAAATGAATCCGTTTAAGATCGAATTAATGCTAGATTTTCTGCTATAAATTACGAACATGGCATCTGAGAACTAACTGTCGTTTTTCTCAGTTATTTTGCTTTATTTTTAGATTCAATCATAGGCTCGTTCTTACGTACCAGATCACGTCCGCACATGCGCACTCTTCAAAAACGGTGCTTAAAATCTCTGGACAAACTAAAATACGTAAATGACATTTGTATAAATTCGAAATAAAAAAATATACATTGTACTGAATGTCAGCTTGCTTATTTTGCTCAAGATAACGATTTATTAAGTCCACATGTCATAAAAATAAGAAACTATGCCTCTAACCACAGCTCGAGAGCTGTTGTTCCAACCACACAAGTTTGCGATGCAGTTTGCGAATGTTTGTTTAAATTATGGTTTCGGGAAACACCAAATCGTTGAACTATGTTAGTAACGAGTTGCGATGTTAGTTGGCTGACAATGCTTTTGGGAAACGCACCCCAGGTTTGTAAATTTGTTCATGACATACAGAACATTTAAACTAGACCTTAATATCAAATAGGAAGCTCCAAACAATGTCAGAGACAATAAGATCACAAACAAAAAATCATCTTACTGTTTTTCTGACCCAGGTTCACTGGAAATGCATGACTCTGGCTTCTGCCAAACCTGCAATATGTTGTTTTGAGCATATTTAGAGTACTTTTGGTTGTGGCACATTTCAAGGCAGTTTAAAACGGAAATGTACAGGGACTGGTGCATACTAAATTTTCTCAGAAACAGTTAAACATGACTGTGCAACAATCTGTTGCGTTGGTTAATGCATGTATTATGGCAGTTCGGAAATGAAATGTCCGGTGAGTGGCGCTAAAAACTTGAGATAAAAATGCATTTGCTGAAGAAAACATGCCATTTTAGCTTGCTTCAATGAGGCCTTGGGTTATTTTGTGGAGTGATGGAGAGTATTTCACGTGATTCGTAACCAAGTTCCCAGCATTGCGAGTACACGGTAAGCTACCAAGCAAGATTATTACATCAGAAAAGCCATACATATGGAGCTGGTTATGTGATGCAAATGTCAAAATGTGTTAGTTTACAAATCATGTACCATGTTAAAAGTGATTTGAGGTTACAACATATTATTGTGTAAAGAACCAAGCAAAAATAAATCTTTGATAATCGATAATCAGCCACTGTAATCAAAATTCGTGTGAAAAGGAACAAAAGTAGTGTTCATTTCAGCTGTAAAATGGAGTGAACTGTACGTATAGGTATGTTTTAAATGTAGAGTCACGTAATTCCAATAAGCCTGGGTTGGTTTTTTCAGCGATTTATGTTTTTAGCGTGTGAGGTCTAGAGTAGCTGAGTCTTCATGCTTTGTTTGCATGTGGTTGGGGTGGGAACAAAGATCAGAAGTTCCATGATCTGGACAAATGTGGACAAAAGGGAGTGTTGTGTGGCCAGAATTAGTTAATTGTAGCCAGGCTTGGGTGAGCGGTTTGATGATGCATTGAATGTGATGCAGGGTGAACCATTGGGTTTTGTGTTTTGCATGAAATTAGAAGGAACTGCAAGCAAATGCGGAGACTTGCAGTGACATTGTACTCCTGCTTCTTTACTTCCATTCATCCATTCTCTGAACCGCTTTTTCGATGTAGCGTCTCAGGCTGTATATGGCCAGTCCATCACAGGGTTCTTCTTTCATTGTACAACTTAATTGTAATGTTTTTTCTTTTGTGGATAAAAGAAAAATAGCATTTTGTTTCCTTGTGCCCTACATATTTTAATCACACAAAAACAGTCATTAAAGTACAATGATATAAAATGAAGTACAAATAAATAAGGACCTGACTGGACAACTGCTTCGAGCAATCTGATATAAATAGAGAGAGAGCTGCATTGGTCCTAACACTGAACTTTGTGATCCTCAGTGGTGCTGCTACAGGTAGAGGAGGAGAATAATAATTTACTACAGATATCAAAATATATTTAATTTATTTATTTGGTAAGTAGTCATGTAAGAAGTGAGATAATGTTCATCCAGTTGGTCATTAACACAAAATAAACTCCATCGCTTCACATGCTATAAACTGTCTGGGTTTATTTTGTGATAATGACTGATGTACTTAAATAAATACTATGGCTGTTGAGCTGTTTCCCTGGACTGTTTGCAGGAAGCAGAGTTACTAATCGAAGCTGCTGACAACCAGGAACTCTCTGTGTTATAATGCACATCATCCTGTCTATATATGTGATCCAGGTGTGTTTGTGAATCGGTTGAGATCGAGTCCATGTATAAGAAATTATGCAATGTCCAGATGTGTCTGTGTTGGTGGTTTTTCTGACCTGCCTTATGAAAATAAATTTAAACACCACATATATTTGTCTATGTGTGTCCAGTGGGAGCTCTTGTGGTGTGTGTATTTGTTTGATCACCTGTGACTTAAGCGAGGTGATGGTGTCCTCCAGCTCCTGCTGCAGCTCTGCAGGCATCAGGCCTTTGATCTTCAACTCACAGTCCTGACGGACATGTGTGATCTACATGAGGAGAGAGGGGAAGAGTTTAAAAGTTGCCTCGTAATAACGGATCCATCAGGCTGTCAAACAATGCGGTCAGTCCTCAGTAAACTATAGCTGTGGCAAGAGTACCGCAAACTAAGGCTGCCTGTTTAGCAAGAACAAACTATACAATGAAAATACAAATTAGGCAAGTTAGGTTAGGTATTCCCCTGACACACTCAAGTAGAGAGACACTTTTTGCCAACAAACTAAGGAATGAACAAGACGTGTTTCACTGAAGATACAGCAAGGTCACGTCTAGAGGGGTTCTCCCTTTCAGACAAGAGAAAACTATGCCTTTTTCTGAGGCCAGACTGACAAGAGTCTATGTTTTATTTGTCACATGGACATCTGTACCAAGGTTAGTGCTCGGCTCGCTTTACTTTCGGTTTGCTTTTCCACTGCTCTTTAGTACCGCTTCAAAGTGGGTGGTATTATAGACTGATCGTATTGTGGGGCAGCCTCTACTGCCGTGGATCTGCTCCTCGGCTACCAACGAGTCTGCACCTCGTCTACTGACCATAACAGAACCATTTATTTTTTCAAGTTGCGTGCGACGGTCGTTAAAAAAAAGTCACGTGAACAAATGATACTGCGGTGGCTGTTACTGACTAAATCTAGCGGGTTTGGTGTCTCGTGTTTCAAATCCAATGATGCTGGTAGTGACGATTCTCTCTGACCAATCAGTGATCTGCAGTGTTTATACGTCACATTTAGTATCGGTATGGCATGATTGGAACCTCCACCTAGGTGGTACTATTTAAGCGAGCCGTTACAAGCTGTACCATGCAGTGGAAAAGCGCCAAAAAGTGAGCCGTACCGAACCGTTCCATGCAATGGAAAAGCCGCATTAGATTACAATTATTATAATGCAGTCTTACTTAAAATACAAAAAATAAAAAATACAAAGTGCACAAAAGTACTCTGTAGTTTTGTACTGTAATTTTGGGCTAGTCATCCTGATGGTCTGTCACATTACAAGCTTAGTGAATGTGAGAATGTAAGACATTGGTCTTAAGGGGTCTGTCTGGTATTGGTCTGGGTTTAGGCCTTAAGGGATCTGGGTCTTGACTCCAGCTTTGGCTTGCTCCTGCTGGCTGTGTCAGACAGCCACTGATGTCTGGCAGGCTCTGTCCACCATCTTAAGTTAAAAACGTCTTAATATTCGCCTTGTTTGAGGGAACAGAGGCGCAACAAGAAAGATGATTGCCTTTCCTAAAATAATTTTCCTGTTGTGGATTTAACTGATTGTTCTGGCTTTCTATAATTAATCTTTCAGGGTACAATGAAAGGATTGGAAGCCACTTCAAAGAGGAAGAGTACACATTATCTGAACACAGCTCTCTGTTCTTTTTTTGTCCCACAGTGAGCTGTAGACCAGGCCTTTGCTACTTAGCCAATTGTTCCCATTTCGCTGTCCTCCTCTTCATTTGACAATGCGTCAATCAATAATTATTTCTGAGACAACTGGTTTAAAAACCAATGTTAAAAAAATAGATCATATTTAGTCTTTCCAAATGGTAACTGAAAACCAGGTTCATTGTGAGACAAGACCCCTGTCTGAGTGAATTTAAACCACAAGAATTATAGCACTGGATATCGAGACAACTCTGAGTGTCTCTTAGCTGACTGTATTTGGTCCAAGGGTTCTTGAGATCTAGTGGTTGATGCTGGACTCATAACAGCATGTTGTATTGCTCTACACTGGCCTCCAACCCCAAAGACTTTATCTCAATTACCCACTTCATCATACACAGTCCATGCAACACAGCTAGTACACATTAAAGCAGATGTAGCCCTGCGTACTGTATCGGGAGGCCTACGTGTAATTGAAGTCGACATGCCATGAATGTTTGCCTCAGAAAGTGGGAGGTAAAGGCATCTGTAAGGGAAAGTAAATGGGGGGAGTGGATTTCATATAGACCTAGGCAGCCTGTTACGTACAGCTTTATTTGCGCAGTATTCAGTACAAGATGCAGCAAATCTGTGCCAGGGAAAGGCAGCTCTTGGCAGCTGAGTGCTAACAGCAACATGGCTAAACTGACTTGTAAGAGTGGGTTGATGAAGAGTTTACTAGTACTGGTGTTAATGCATTAGATTGTGGAGGACCCTTCAACAGCTGAACACTCACTTTTGGCAAAGTGTCAGTGATTAGAAGAGGTTTGGTTTTCATTTATAATGGCAGGTCTGTGAGGAGTCTTTAATTCAACATTTTCAGAAGAAAAGGCAAGTGGAGTTTGCACATGCTAACATTGAGAGTTTATTAGGCCCTATAGACTCCAAGAAGAAATGTTTTTTCTTATACCATGAAAGTCAGTGGGGTTCAAAACAACATTATTTTTGAGTATACTATCCCTTTAAACATTCTCGACTGTGGCATGAAATACAAAGACAGTATATTCCCTGGGACATAATCACTCTGAATTTATACAGGTTTTCTTTTTTAATAAATTCTGACAGGTCCGTACAATCACAGCTGAAACACTGGGTCATTTTGAGGATAAGAATTTGTGCTTTATTTTTGATCTTCTTCCATCAACCAATGAACCGCATATAAAAGCTTCCAGATTTCACAAATGAACAATATGACTAGTGAACGATTCATCTTCATTTCCTTTTTTTAAAAGTTTTCTTTGTTGTTTAATAAACCAATCTCTATTTTGAAGACTGAGCGGCAGTCTCTTTTCCGCACCATTCTCACTTAAAATGACACTATTTCATCTATATATAGTCTTTAGATTGTGCCTGCATTTGACTTTGCGCGATGCAGGATGTGTCACTAGCTGGGGTTTTTGACAGCTGCCAGCTGAAAGCAGCTAGACCTCAGCACTTTGAATGTTCAAATAAAGTTTGTCATGTCGTCAGGAGCTTGATGTATGCTAATGAAGGGGTGGAGGGGAGGGAAAGAGAGCACAAGCATTCAAAAAAACATGGTAAAGTGACAAAAACATTGTCAGATTCACAAGGGTACATCAAAAACCTGCACCACTCACAAAGTTTTGCGTCTCAAAATTGGCGGTTCTGGAGTCAAGAGCACCGGTTGAGTATGAAGCACTCTGAATAGCACGCAACTGAAAAGGAGCATTTTCAAGAGGCGATGTGAGCAGAAATTAGAGGTTGGAGGAGACTCTTTATGAAGTTATGAGGCAGAAGTATGATTTATGAAGTGCCTCTCCAGTGGAGTGGGGCTCCGCAGTAGCACCGGTAATGGGAAGCTAATGGAAAATGACGGCACTTACTCTATGGTGCGCTGGCAATGGAGTGGAACAGATCTAAGGTTCAGGCATGTTTTTTTGTGGAAATGTAAAGCCAAATCTAATGTCCCTGTCACTGGCAAAAACTAATACTAACTATGCTGGTATGTAGTACATGAATTTGTTTATACAATACAGTATTAAAGTAAACTAGAAAAAGCATCTGCAACTCATTTTATTGGTGTAACCTGATATTTTTCTGAGTGAAAAAAGAAAGTCATCAAGAGAAAAGTGCAGCACTCATTGGGAACTGGTTGGGTTGTGAAAAACATATGCTACTCCACGTGGTGGTAGTTGCTCTGTCCTTAGGGGGGTTCCTTTTTGGTTGACATTAGGGGTGTAATGGTGCACGTATTTGTACCGAACATTTTCTGTACAGTTCTTTCGGTTCGGTATGCATGTGTACACCTGCCAACCCACCAAATGCGGGTGGAATTTTATATATAATATATACTTTTAATATATATATTTTTCAATTGTAGTCTTTTAAAAAAGGCATCTAAAATACACTATAAATGAAATATAGTGAATTTTTGAAATGCTTCCAATACTCATTTTTCGCAGAATAGATACACGATACCAGCTGCTCTATCTCGCACTCTCATCTCTCCAACAGTGAGCTGACACACAAACCCGCCTCCCCTCAATCGTTTCATTTGCTCCGGATGAATATTGTTGGTGTTACAGGGCTTGAATTTCGGTGTGGGTTTGCACGTATTGCGCATAATTTTACTCTTTCCTGCAGATTTTGTGCTCACACCCAAAGTGCGTGCACATAGGCTTTAGTACAAAATTGAGTACTTTTTCGCTGCTTATTGTGCTTAAACTGTCAAACACACACAAAATAATGTCAAAATGCCAGTCTTGGCGAGTATTCATGTAAACACAGTCGGTTGTTGTTTTAAGTGAACTATATGGCAATATTGACAGAGTTGTTTTATTTAAAAACTGCCATAATTTGTTTAGTAAACCACTGTTTAATATTCAAAAACAAAAAAAACTAAAAACATTGTTTGTTTTTCCCCAGCTGTACCGAAAACATACCTAACCGTGACTTCAAAACTGAGTGTGATGGGTCTCCTGTTACTCCAGCTGTTGTCGACTGGTGGGTGTGGCTGGGAGACTCATCGCGAGAATCTGTACCTGTTCAGGCTAATTGAGAGAATGATTGGCACTTGTTTCGTCCTTTATTAAACAGGAGCATGGGAGAGTGCGGGAAGCTCCTGATATGAGAGGGTTGTGAGAGTTGTTTGCTTTCGTGGAGTTTGTGTTTGTTTTTTGTTCTTGTTGGTTTACTTTGCCTTTGTTGTTACTTTGACTTTGGTTTTGTCTGATATTTCAACACCTTGTGTCAGACAGAAATTGGATTTTTGTAAGTGATTTTTTTCTGTTTTATATATTTTTCTATTTATGGTAATAAACAGTTTTTTGCACCCTCACCATCCTACTAGTCCTCCTCTTATTTGTCACAGCTTTGAGCCAGTCGTGACAAATATGGGGGCTCGTCCGGCCGTTTTATAATGCCAAGTTTACACTACAGGATTTGAAGCAGGTTAATGAGCTCGCCGACAGGTGATCGGGGGAAAATCAGCGAGTGATCGGCGCTCGCCAATCTTTATGTGTGAACTACTCAACGATGCATCAAAGAGGCTCGCACCAACACCTCACTGATGCCAGACAAATATCTAGCATGCTAAATATCTGGAGCTGTCGGCCGACTCGATATCCTGTGTCGCGACGCAACAGCCAATGAAATATACACTGATGTTTATGGAAGCAGCAATAACAATCCATTCAAATATAATTTGCCAACATTTATTCATATCAGATACACATTGTGTAAGTGACTATAAAGCTCACTCACTCTATTGTTCTCCCAGTTCACCGGCCACATGTATTTCGGGACAAATAGATGAATTCACGTTATATATTAAGATCAAGGTCATTACATAGGTTTTTAAAAGACAAAACACTCACTTGGACATATTTGAGAATCGGAATATCAGATAGTTGATGACATGGTGAGAAAAGCAGTACATCTGTCATACAGTGTGGCCGCGGTGTGTCACGTGACATGCATGACGCATCATCATGGAAACAATAAAGGAATCATTCTAAAATAACAGTCGCCTTAACTCTTGGAGGTCAGTTTTAAACTTATGTGTGAAATTGAATTTAATCTAATTTCCTCCCAACATCCATTTTCAAATAAAGTCGTTAGGTGACAGTTGTCGTCAGCTCGTGTAGTGTGTAACCTCCTGTTGCAGATCATTTAGGTAGTGTCACGTAGAGTGAACACCACAACGACTTCAAGACTCCACAGCAAGTCACGTAGTCTGAACAGCACAGCGATCTGCCGACGTTTAAAGTCCTGTAGTGTAAACTTGGCTTTAGTCTGACAGATCTGGAGGTTTGTCCATTGTTTGTTACTTGATAAATAATTGCCCGGTTTGTTTGTTAACTTGCACTTATTAGTTAATAATTTTTTTTAAATTAATTTTGTTAAACGAATGATTAATTTGTTTGTTTTTTTCGCGATAATATTCGTTAGGTGAGGATTGGTGGAGGTTTTTAGTGGTTGGTTTGGGTGATTTGTTGATTGCTTCGTGGGAGTTTAATTTGGAAAGTATTGGCTACTTTTTGTATATTTGAAGAGAGAAATGTCTTGGATTAAGCTTTTTCCTGTGTAGGTTTAGCGGGATGTCCTTAATGGGATATTCCGATCTTTTTTATTTTTTTTATTTATTTTAGCTCATTTTTGTACGGTGAAAGCAGTTACAGCATTTGTCTCGGGTACACGTCCGTGTTTTGTAGTAGTGAATCGTTAATCGGTTGCTATTACAAATGCTGGTATACAGTGTTCAAAAACCCACTGCAAGTAACTGTATGAAGATTAGGGATGAGTTTAGGTAGCTTTAAAATTTAGTTAGAGGGAATTGCTTGTTCCAATTTCTGTCTCAATTTTTTTTGAAAACTTAGTAGCCATACATTTGTCACAATGACCTCAAAAGTTGGTCAAAAACAAGATCCGAAATCTTGTTAAATGATTTAACCAAGGATCAACTGTTAGAACTTGCAGAACACTACAAAATTTATCAGATAAGTCAAGATAAACATGTAAAAGAGAACATTAAAATCTTGGTAAAGACCGAGTTAATTGAACATGGGGTTTTGGAGTCTCAATTTTCTGAAGACGCATCAACGTTTGTTAATGTGACATCAACACAGTCTCATTTAACATTTGAGCAACAAAATCAGTTGTTAATTCAAACTGAGATGAAAGAGAAGCAGTTAGAAGTGCAAAAAAAAAAAGCCAGTCATGACACTGAGGTACATACCGAACTGTCATTTTTGTGTACTGTTATGCCCTAGTTGACATCATAAGCTTTACGCATTTAAGAAAGTGTTAAAATTGGTTCATATTTGCTGTTCTGTTCTAAACACAAGATTCTATCGCATGTGAATTGTTTGTTTAAGCACCCCATATATTACATATTATATCACATTTTAAAATACTTTAATCAGTCTGCAGTTACATTTTATTGATTACATGATTACGTATTATACACACTCATTCCACATTTTAAAATGCACAAATTCATGACATTCTATATTGTAACACATTCCCATTTTTTCCCTAAAACTTTTCAAAAACTTTTTGTCAGTTTACAAAATAGACCCCCCCCCCCAATTTTTCAATAATTAAGTCAATAATTTAACATTTGCATATTCACAGTTCAGAGATATTGGTTAACGGTCACCTGACATGCAGGCAAACAAATAAAATATTTCATTTTTTTTTTTAAGCAAATTTTGATTTGCTTTAATTTATTCAAGATAAACAGTCCGTTCCGTAAATCAAGAAAAGTTTGATCAACCAAAAAAACAAAATTGTCCGCACACTGAAAGACATCCAATTACACCTGGGCAAGGGTCTATCACAATAATTACTTTAATTTAACATCTGCAAAGTGAAAAAAATGCAAAAAGGTTATTTTACCTTTTTGTCATCTTTTCATTAACTTATGAAACCCCTGCAGTTCTTTCAAGAACCTTAGTTTAAGAAACCCTGATGTAATGTAATTTTTAATGCAAATCTTGTTGTTAATAACAAAGAATGGAATATATGTTCTTTCTTGTTAAATATTTTCTGTAAATAATCAAGATTATTTTCAAATGAATTTGATAAATGAGTTAGATCAAAAGTAATTGAAAAGTAGTCATATTATATTACCTAAAAAGTATATTATAATAGATTATGATTATGTTATCTGTTTGGTGATAGAGAAATGACATACTGTACGTTTAATCAAAGTTTGAAAGCTTTGGAGCCTTAAATGCATCCTCACTGACATGACTGAAATCCCATGCTTGCATCAAAAGCTCGGCTTCGCCCTCACCAGCAGAGAAGGGAGATTCGGTAGATTAAGAGTCAATGCCGGCACTGCAGTCTTCAGCACACTTAGCATGCAGCGAATAGCTCCTGTTTAACTAACATGTCAGATCCATCCTAATATGAAAATAACACCTTGCTGCGCCTCAGGAGGAAACCTCTCTGAGGACTTCGTAACTTAACTGTTTCGAAGGCTTTGTGTCTGTAATCGTCTCATCCTGCGTGCCAGCGAGACTGCGCAGAAACACACCGCTGCCATGCCGACATTTCATGCCAAGCAGGCGTGGAGGGGCCCGGAGCAACCGAGCAAGGAACATCTGTTTGAAGTCTGGGCAAAAAGAGGGCTGTTTTTGCATGCCGAGGATTGCATTACAAAGACATGTCTTGGAAGATAAACTGGGGCAATATCACTGCACTAAAAGAGAGCAGGCCTCTCAGCCTTTATTTCCACATATCCTCCCTCTCTCACGAACACATTCACAGTGTTTGAGATGAGGAGTGCTGTGAGGGTTTATGAGGTGGGAGTAGATGTTCTTTGCAGGCCTCTCTTAAGGAGGTCTGGGGTGGGCAATCACATTCCAAAGCGGAGGTCTTGTCTTTGGGTCTTGTTGAAGTCAAAATGAAATCAAAATTGACCCTAGACACAGCTGACCCCAAAATGAACATTCTGTCATTATGTAACCCTCATATTAAAGTTGGGAACAGCTAATCCAGATATTTTTCTCACTGAACATCCTGATTCGCTCAGAAATAAGCATTACAGAACATCATGGACTTCCATGATGGCTTGCAAATGCTATTTCTGTTCTTTATATAATCTTGAATATACAAGTTTATCCAACAGTTCTTTCTTGTTCTTGAATCTGATTGGCTTATAGCCGTGCAATATTTTAGTGATAACAGCACTCTTACCTTTTCACCGTTTGTATCACTCCACTTGAAGTGACTGTCATGGCGGCCGAGCAAATCTATCGTAATTTTTTTTAATACTACACTTGTTGTACCACAAACTGTAGTTTTAGGAGTTTTTTAGGTGAGAATGTAGTTATTTAGACCTGAAATATGTGACTCATATTTAATATAGCACCTATTTTAATATTTGTTTAGATGTTTTTGGAGATGTGAACTCCATTTTGTCAGGGGCCGTTCAGTGCTCGTGTACCCACCGAGAACAGCTTCATCTCGGCCAGTGCTTCGGGGATTTGCACTGTCTTAAGGCATCTTTACAAAGCCGATTTAAGGCTGCTCTAAAGTTGGTCAGTGTCTGCTCAGAATTCCGTGTAAAGACGCAATGCCGCATAAAAGCAGACCTAAAATACGCCGGGTCTGACCCACCTCAGCCCCTAAGGCGACTCTGATACTGTTCTGGTTCAGCGTAAATGAACGCGAAATATAGCCGCCCTAAACTACGTCATTGTCATGACAACCAAAAGCATTTCAGTCAGCTCAGGCATCGCGAGATTCAAGAAGCAGGAGACGAAACATATAGGGCAAATAAAAAAAATGTCTACCAACAAGGGGCATTGAAGTAAAATAGTCCAGTACTCACATCGTGAAGCAAACCACCAAAATAACAGCAGAGAATCGCTGTGTGTCATCAATTGGCTTTCACCCTTTGTAATCATCCTATGAAGAGACTGTCAGATTAACGCTCTGCTACATTTCTCTTACATACGGTAAATGCTTAACACAATCGGCGTCACTGTGATTGTACATTGATATATTATATTCCAAAAAAACATCCCTTGAGGACGATATTTCACCCACACATGACGGTCTGGTGACATCTGCTGTAATGCCAGACACATGCAAACGCTATCATTATTTGCTGTTTCTGGCTCTTTGAAAAAAGAAAAGAAAAAACTCTTCGACCTCTTTTTATCCTGTGGAGATCTACCCGGTGTAATAATGAATAATTTCGTTTGTTCCAACTGTAACAATTTTTAAGAAATAGAAAATAACTATCAGTACCACAGAATTATGACAAACATCAAAACGTGAGATAGCTATAGGAAATTAATTTCGTATTTTTATTTCATTGTTTATTATTTCATTATTTTTAAATTCATTTTGTTAAAACTGTAGTTTTAAATAGTTATGTTTCCCGTGATTTGAATGCCTGTGTAAATGCATTTATGCAGCTTCAGAGAAGCATTAAACAGTCTGTGTAAATGCGCATTTTTGTGATTTAATGCCGCTTCAGATTTGGTTTCTGTGCCGTTTGCTATGTAAAAATGCCATTATAGTGGATAAACATGAGATGTAATTCATTTTGGGTACATAAAACGGGCAATCTTTGGTCTTATTAATCTATTACTTGTTCCAGAGCAAATCAAATTGTGCCATGTTAAATTTGATAATTTAATATTAAGGCTATATTTAACTTATATCAGCTACAACTAGATGGGAAATATCAGATGAAGACTCTTCTCCGCTTTTCAAATACATAAAACATTAGCCTTTATAGACATAGTGTTTCTTGAGAAAGAAAACGCTGCTTTTTTTTTTTTTTTAAATATTAGATCTTTATTTACCTTTGCATGGCAGAGAAGCAGAGATCTCCAAACTGCGTGCGGCACTTCATTCAATATAGAGGTGGGGCGGATTTATGAGGTTTGACTGACAGTTTGAGGATCCAATGGAGTTAAGAGGTTTTGTCAATAGCTCTTTAAAATCCTTTTCATTCATTAAATATGTGTAAAAACCCACATACAGGCATAAAGGGTGAACAATAGCATTGATTTAAAAAAAATTAAAAAAATAAACAAAAATGAGGAAATATAAAGATAAAAGGTTTCCGCTAGACACCGATGATATATTCCTAACTGTGTAGCATTTATTTTATTTATTTTTTGGCATTTGGTAATTATCCACGGCACACTTTTAGAAACACTGCTGTAGAGCACTGCTTTTGTACGTTTGACTGAATTGTACAATTGTGTTTATTTCCTACTGTCATTTATAATGGCTATTGTTGTTAATTTAAATATTGTTGTTCAATAAATAATATTTCATATAAATAAGTTGTATTTGGTATGAGAAAGGGTCCATTAGTGCGTAATATGGATTGAGTGAAAGTTACATTAATACACCATTAGATGGCGACAAAACCTTATGAGTGAATGAGACTCATTCAATGAGTCAGTCGAAAGTGACTTTTAAATTGAAAGGGACTTTTGCAAACAAATGACGTTTTAGCGCTGTATGTTATGGAAAATTCCCTTAGCTGTAAAAAGGATAAGTACAAAGATTGCTTTCCTCAGCGGACATTCAAACAGATTTTTATAATGGATATAATATTATAGACATCATCCTGAAGAATTGGTCAAACTGTCAACTGTCAGAGGGTTTTAAAGACACTCCGTTGTGGTTTCTTTTTTTTTTTTACACACTCGTGCCGTCAAACTGTTGTATAAATGCAATATCACACTCGTAGCCATGCAATATGGCTGTATATCAGCACGCTGTGATTACCTACGGCACTGTGCCTGCGGCCTTGGCCAAATCACAGCCATGCTGATATACAGCCATATATTCTTCACTACTTCTGCACAATTAAAGTGCATTAGGTACAAAATTAGTTGTTCCAATTTAACAGACTTTAAGTATACCAGTTTAGTATTCCAAAAGTGCAATTGCAAGGTATTTTTATTAAGTACATAAATATGTAAATGTATTTATAATAAATATAGCATGATATAAATGTATTTCAAATACATTTTAGTATATTTATTTTTCAGTAGGGCTTCCAGATATCTTCGACAAACAGCAAGATGTGTCATCATCTAGACACCATCTAGTTGTCTTTAATTGTAGGCGTCTGCCTATGTTTGTCATGACACAATCTGACCACTAATCTATTGGCTCTCAGTTACCCCTTTTCCACCAAGGCGGTTTGAGTGCTGGTTTGGAGCCAGAGCCAAGTTTCAAATCAGTTCTTTGTCTTTCGACACACAAAGCACCAGCTCCGAACCAGGAAAAGTGGTTCGTAAGTAGCACCAAAACATTGCTAGGCTAGAAGTAAGAACCGCTTGCGTCAGGGGCTGGGGGCGGGGTTACCGTGACCAACAAGAAACTTGAGATTTTTTTGAAATAGCAGCTAATCGAGCTAATGCAGCTCGATTGTAATCTCCGTCTGTATACAAATTACGGCGAGCCGTATTTGGATGACGATGTAGGTTTGCAAAGCCATGAACATCAACAGTAGTGAAACATCCGCGATTGTTGATAGAAGGCTTGTTTGAGATGCATCGGAGCAGCGCGGGCCGATTCGCCGGGTGCCGCGGATCCGCGGGAGCGTTTGTAGAGCATGCGACTCCTTGTGCTTTTGGATCGTTCTCGCGGAGCTTTGATGTCATGCGCCGATCGCTCTGCGGGAAGCCGATGCATCTCAAACGAGCCTGGTGTGATTGAATTTGGCTCTGCTGCGCTAGCTTTGCTGTGAAATATGAGACATATACAGTGACGTAAGACCTGGCTCTGTGCTGGCTCTCTAGCCCGTGGAAAGGCAAACCGGTTCTTAGAAGGCTCGTCAGTTGAACCAACTCCGAACTGGCACTAGCACTAGCTCTGAACTAGCACCCGGTTCGTGCTGGTGGAAAGGGGGTAAGTGAGACAAAAGGCATCTTTGGGGCTCTTCCACAAAATATGGTGCCAACTTAGTGCAGCTGTTCCTTTAGAGAGCCCGCCTGTAGTTTAACAGATACTTCAGCCCAGGGCACATCCCAGCAACTGTCTGAGGAGCCCAGTTAAGGTCACCAGAGGTTTTCAGGACAAAAGGGCGTTTCTACACACATACCAGGTTCAGAGACCCTCCTGGAGCTATTAATCAGCTAATTAGCTCTCTCTCTCTGTCTTTTTCCTTAACGCAAGGTCAAAGTGGCCTGTTATTATGGAGAAATCCCTCTGAAACGAGGACAGCATTTCTGGCCCAGGGCTCTGGCTCTTGAAGCCGGATCTCATGGAATGTGTAAAATGTGCACGGGGCATATCAGTGACTCAGTGAGGAGACGTGGCTTCTTCCTGGCCCTCTAGGGGCTGTGGTACACACTCTGGGGTCCAAGCCATTTGTAACTTTACCTGCTCCTGGTATTCCAACTCGCGGCTCATCAACTTCTTCTCAACGCCATGCAGCTGTCTCTGTAGAGCCTCCGCACGTTCCTGAAGAACCTGAATGGGAAAATTGTGAATTGAGTGTCAGATAAAGTAGATTTCAGATAAAGGAAAGAAGCATCACTGTCAATAAAGCCGAGCATCAATCAAATCCATAACGAAGGGTATAAAATGCATCACAAACAGTTTCATCAGCCGACATCCAATCATTATATTTCATATTATATAATCAGCCATTCATTCTTCTAAAAGGCCAAGCAGCAAAGGATTCTGCAATCACAGTGGAAACTGGCACAGTTCCTGTCACTTTGATCCAGATGAACACATCTGTACCACTATCCACCATGAAAATTAGGAAAACGAGCAGGATGCTAGTAAAGCAATTGTTTGCCTTAGAGGTCTGCTAGATCCATTTAAGAAATTCTGATTGGATGAAAGCAGTTGCTCATCCTTAAAGAGGTCACATCCTTGTGACATGGAAATATTATTTTCATACTACATTCTATAACCTTCAGACAATTTATTACAACACTAAGCTACACACACTGCTTGTTCATAGCTCATCATTAACATCAACATATGACCACCCACATTTGCAAATGAAAACCTATTAGCATTCTGAAACCTGCCCTGACCTGATGAAGGACAGTGCATGGAAATTAGCCAGTCCTTAGACATCAAAACAGAGGTAATTTACATATAGATGTCTTCAACAGACAGTAGCAAAAATAACCTGTTTAATTGTAAAAGGCTCATGAAAAACCCTTTTTGGTACAAGAAACCTTAAATAATGCTATAAGTGGACTTGTGCCTGACTTTCTGGCTGTGAAGGGTGAAAGGTCAGTGATGGTGTAATGCAATGAAAATTGACCGACTGACTGCTAAATCGACCCAGGGCTCAAAATGAATGCTATGCCAAGCAAAAAAATGTGAGTCGCTTTTTTGAGGAACTGCAGCATAATACAGTGTTTAAATCCCACTGTAAGAGAGAAGAAAACTTCAGCCTGTACTGATGTAATCAAAGAGAAACAAACAGTTGTGTACCTCTGTGTCAACCATTCAACCTGAAAGTATGTTTTTCAAAAACAGTTGACAAAAAAACTCTCCATAATACTTAAGGGATAGTTCTCCCAAAAATGAAAATTATCCCATGATTTACTCACCCTCAAGCCATCCTAGGTGTATATGACTATCTTCTTTCAAATTAACACAATGAAGTTATATTTAAAAATATCCTGGCTCTTCCAAGCTTTATAATTGTAGTGAATAGAATAAGAGCTCAAAAAAGAGCATCCATCCATCATAAATGTAATCCATATGGCTCCAGGAAGAGTCATATACACCTAGGATGGCTTGAGGGTGAGTAAATCATTGGATAAATTTCATTTTTGGGTGAACTATCCCTTTAAGTTGTGAACCCAATGTACTTCCATCCCTTGCAGCCTCATTTACTGTACATCAACATCAAATGAAATATGGTGTCTACCTAAGGCCAATCAGCAGGTGTGGCAAGTTAATTTTGGACCCTGGACTGGCCTAAAGGAAAATTTAGGAAGCTTGTTTAAAGTATGACAAAGTCATGACCTTCATTGTGTGGTAGTCCTCATCTAATGGAACACAACAACCAGTAACCCGAACGCCAGCAGACCCCAGAACTGTAACAGCCTTTGTGTGGTGATGTTTCCTGGAAGAGTGCTGACAGTTATGAGCAGAGTCTTTCATGTGGTTCCTAGCAGATTTACGAAACAGTCGAGTGCCGGGGTGGGGTGAGGGGCTGAAAATATCTCCGTCTTTGTCATAAAAGGACCCTGTCATCTGCAGCTCTCATTAATAAACAGCCTGAATGAGTCATTGTGGGTGATCCCTTTGTCCCGATGTTCTCCTGAAGAGCTCATCGGGTCCTTCCAGACGGGATAAAGGTCATCGGCTAAGCCGAGCACGAAGGTGAGGGAGGCCAGTAAAGACAAGCTCTTAAACTGGATTTGTGGCCCAATGCTCTACAGGGCTCCATTTCATTTGATCTCCCGGGACAGAGAGAGCACTCAATAGGCCACTTCACCGCAAACCCTAGGTCTCCTGGACTCCCGAGCAGCACTTGATCCAGGATACACCTTGATACCGCCTTGTGTTTTCCCTCGAAACCTTCCAAAGGGCCGAGGGAAGCATAGCAACCTCACAGCTGTTGTTCCTCTCTGCGTGAACGTGTGATTTTCTATGGTGAATCTCTCCAAACAGGGTCCAGATGGCCAGGGCGATACGCTCTTTATCAGCCAGCCAGAGCGGGATCAATCTAAACAAGCGGCAAACGTGGAACATTTGATTTCCTGGGGGCAAGGGAAGGGGGATTGAATGGAGAGAGAGGCATGGCAGTGGCCTTTATTCTCTCACTTTCTTGTCTTGGCCTTCTTGGTTTTCTTCAACAGCTGTTCATCCCCATAGATTACTAAAACACACACTTGCACACAACTAATACGGCGTTCACACACGTACGGACCTGCATAGATGTTGATGCGCAATTTCTGAGCTGAAAAGCTCACTCACACAACTCAAAGGTGAGACCAGAGTCATTTTTCTTGGGTGGTCCACCTCGAACGATAAGGCAAGTATGTCTCCCTCGGGTAAAGGCAACAGAAAAGAGAAAAGAGAGGGCCTCTTTAAACTGCAGCCCATGTTTTGTTAGCACTAGCCGGCTATTCATGTGGAATTTCTATTTGTAGTGTGCTGCTTTAAGAAGTTTTCCAAGCGTCAGATTAAAGAGATCCGCTAATGACGACAAGCCAGAGCACTTTAAAACTACAGAAGTGCCGTTCTGGCCCAGAGGGGTGTGCACACATCTATGTGGCCATGTGAGAGAGCTTGCACTGCTAAATTACAGACGGTCTTCCCTTCCCTTCGCTCTGTCTTCCAGCTGCGCACATGTGAGGTTGATGATGACAGCAGGGAATGTGGATGTGGTAGATATAATGTCTTTAACCTGACTATTGAATGACGGATGTGAGGAAGAGTTTTGCTTGCAACAACAACTTGTTTATTAAGAGCAGATATTCATTTAATGTTTATTAAGTCAACATGGAATTCAAATTAACTATGTACCTTCTTAATATAAGTTCTGGTCTTATTGTGAACTATTCATCCATGAAAGAAAAAAAACATTCATAAGTAAGGAATAATTGACAACGGGCCATTGAATTATTAGAAAATTATGCAAATTGTTTTATTAAATTATTATTTTCGAATTAAAAGTAAATGTTTTTGGTTATACGATGGTAACCACACCTCACGACACTGTTCAGATATTGTATTTCAAGACATTTGTCAAGTTTTTGCCCTCAAAACACTCGTGTGTGGAATTAATTTCTTACGCATTTCATCCCAAGCCTTCGTTGTTAATTCCAAAACTGTATTGTATTGTGCTGTATGTGTGAGCGTTTGAATGGGAGAGCAGGAGAAAGAGAGTGCTTTCCATACAAAATAAAATGTAATTTTGTGGCAAAAATAACGTCATATTGTTTACTATATTTATTTTCTTGGTCAGTGTCGTTGTGGGTTTTGGTTCTTTTGCTGTTGCAGGCTCTAAGGACCTTTGAAATATCTGAAACCATTTGGTGAAGTGATATGGACATGTAATGCGGTCAAAACCTGCCTGGAACTACTTTAGCTGCGCACTTCCCTGAAAATAATTGCGCACCTTACAACGTTCGTCAACCAATCAAATTCAAGCATTCAACAGCTCCGTAGTATAATCTTTGGTAACACTTTTCTTTATTCTCTTGACATGACTTTTGTTTTCTACCAATGTAACAAAGGTTATAGGGTAGGGAAAAATATATAAAATTTTAAACAAATATAATAACCAACTAAAATTTTGCATTTTCTGAAGAAAATGTGAGAGTTGTTCATCTGTGCAAAATTTGCTGCCCTGATATGCGTGTTGCCAGGGTGTCGCTATGTGGCGACTATTTTTTGTTGCTGCTGTGTGGTTGCTAGGGTGTTGCCAGAGTTGTTGCTATGCAGCTGCTTACTGGCGCAAGTCACGCCATCTTCAAGTGTAATTCTTTTGTGATTTTTTTCCACCGTTTACCGAGGTGAAATAAAAGAACATAAGAAAGAGAGACATATTCTTCTGACCCTGTGACTCTTTATGAGGCAGATATTGGGTTTGTAAAAGCAGTGTTTGAGCCTTTATTTTCTTTCTACTTTGGTGTTTTGTGGTTCTGACACAGTGACTGCTGCTTTCAAACAATCACAGTTCAATAGCATCCACAACTCTCCCATGCCAAGAGCTGAGCATGCCAACACGTCCTTCACAAATCCTTCAGCAAACTACAAACACACAAAGCAGCTTGTGGGAGAAAAAAGGGTCCAGTGCAGTGTGCGGTGTAATTAAAACAGACCTGATGCTTGGAAGTCTTTTGAGAACAGGAAATGGAAATATGAAAGCAAACTACTTTTTTTAACTGCCCTTGAGTAACAGATACTACATACTGCTACATCTGAAAGAGAAAAGACAGATTTTTCTATTGCTGTTGCTCACACTAAAAGCTGCATGGATTTGATGAAAATGAAATAGAAAATTATATTACTGAATCAGTGTTCAAAACTGCAGCCTTGCCTGATTTTCTAAGGCATGCTTCCAAATGATGTCGTCAGGTCGGATTTGGAGGAAAATTTCAGGAGAAAATAAGGTTCTGCTATAACGGCGACAGATATGCTGCTTAAATGTTTACTTAAAAGTAAATTTTTTGTCATGTCTTGTAGGACATTTTCTTACTATCAGTGACTTGAGGGGCCCTATTTTAAGCACATGGTCTAAAGCGCACGGCGCAGGTGCACATCGGGCGTGTCCGAATCCACTTTTGCTAGTTTAACGACGGGAAAAATGGTCGGCGCCAGGCGCATGGTCTAAAAGGGTTGTCCCTATTCTCTTAATGAGCAATACGTGTGTTTTGGGCTTAACATGCAACAAACCAATCAGAGTCTCATCTCCCATTCCCTTTAAAAGTCATTTGCGAACTCGCTATTTAGGTGGGATTTGGCAAGCGGAAAAACTGAATGCTTCTCTAGCGAGGAGACGGATCTGCTCGTGCGCAAGGTTAAAGCATGCGAACAGACCATCTACGGGAAAAGCTGGATTCCACCAAAGCATTTTTATCTTTATGCACACAATAATAATATTTTACATTGTGATCCTTTTATTTTTAATATTTGGCATGTTTATGTTCTGCTGCGCATCCCTGTGTGTGTAATAAGCAGAGTGTACACGCGCCTATAAGGGCATTTTACTAACGGGCTCTTTAAATAACAAAAACATATTGCGCAGTCTATTTCAGTTGCCTCAAAATAGTAACGTGGCAACAAAGCTCAATTTTCAGCATCATTATTCTTCAGTGTCACATGATCCTTCAGAAATCATTCTAATATTCTGATATAATAAATGAAATCTGTTCTTCATATAAAGTGATTAAATCTCTTTAAAAGTCTTTGATTAAACAGCTCGGTTCAAATGTTGACCTTTATGACCTTTTTGGATCTTCTAAGCTTTGGTTACTTGGACTTTCAATGGAGGGACAGATATATCTCAGGTTTCATTAAAAATTTCTCAATTTGTGTTTGAAAGATTAACCAGTTTTATGTGTTTGGAACAACATGAGGGTGAATAAATAATGACAGAGTTCTCATTTTTGTGGGAACTATCCCATTAAGGAAATTATGTATCATGTACAGTTGGAGAACACCCAATATTCCATGAAAGGATCAGCTTGGATGTTCTTTACAAGTTGGAAACCTTTTTTTTTTCTTTTTTTTTTTAAAAGAAAATATGGTAACTATGGTAACTTTTTATTGACACACTGTACATATTTATGTAGGATCATTTGACTGGTTCAGCTTCTGATAAGGTGGGTTTTAAAAAAAAAAAAAAATTATCTTTTATTATTAGAGTTGTGATACATCAGTTACACAAATCTTTCTTGTTTTTTCAATAAAAAGAACTTAAAAAAGTATATGTATAACAATACTCTAGAGCACCAGGGCAACTGCACAGACAAACGGCACTCACATTTTCTTCAGATAATGTTTCCTTCTACTTTGTTATTCTTTTTTAAAACGAGGACACAAATGTGTTAGGCTCAGGCGGGAGGTGAGGGCTGTCTGACAGTGTGTAATGAACAGAAGTGTTGGAGGGTGAGAGCTGCACTTTCGAGGCTTGACTTTCTCACGCAGGCCACTGGGACGTTATCAAATGCTGCTTCCTGTGATACGTGGTTCAAAGGGTTCTGGGAATCTGCCCCATCCCTCATCCACTCATTTATCAGCTACCCTCTTTCCAAACCCCAAACACACACACACACACGCACCAAGGCAAAGCTAACGATGATTATCTTACTCAAATCTCACAGAACATGCTAACTCATCATTCCTGTGGCTGCGAGAGTCTGTGTCAAACCTCAACCATATGACGGCAGATCACTGAACGAGAGCCGCGCACAGCTCAGAGGTCATGGCAGGGTCAGAGAAGGAATGAGGGAATAACAGGACGCATTTGTTCCAGACACCATGTGCTTGAACTTGAACAGACAGAAAAACCGAAATGAGTAAATGAAATTACAGTTCACCCAAAAATGAAATTTGTTTCATCATTTACTCACCCTCATGCTGTTCCAAACCTGTATGTTTTTTTTCTTTGTTTTGCAGAACACAAAAGAATATATTTTACAGAATGTTTTGGCCCCACTTTATATTAAGTGTCTTTAACTATTATATACTAACATTTAAATTAATCATTTGATACATTCACTGTAAATGTACAGGTAATTTCTAACGGTATTAAAACAGTAACATGCTGTATCTTTTACAGAATGTCTGTAAATAAGCAGCAGTTTTCTGTTTTCAGCCCGTTTCATTTGTAATACAGTATAATACTGTAGAGGCGTTGCATTATGGGATAGATTTTTTCCTTCCACGCTCATTTCAAGTTTCTAGGTGAAGCAAATACATTTTAACATTCCTCCCAACGTGTTTAGCATTTTATGTCTACTCTTCAGGGTTTAATGTGATCATCAAAAGATGTTTGAGCAAATCTGTGTGTAGTTTTAAGCTTTTGTGAGCATCAGTTAGCCTGTGACACAGGTTAAATGGACGGTGCTGCGTGAGAAGATGGAGAAGTTATTTTTTGCTGGAATAATCTAAACATTTGTGCCTATGGGCCTGTTTACACATGGTCACTTCATGTGTTTTCCCTGATTGGATAGCTATCCGATTGTGAAAAGTCCAGGTGTAAATGCCCTAAAAAATAAACGTGTGAGGACGTGTTATAGCCTAAATATCATGTTATAGCCAGAAATGACAGCGCTACTACACCATGCATCTTTGCAGATGAGCAGCTGAGTATCTCTTTAGCAAACTGCAGCGAATGAAACAAAGTAACAGACACTCAAAACACAATCATCTTCATGAAAAGTAATGAGACTAAATTATCTCACCAGTGCTGTGGCCACGCTCTCTGCTATTGCGCTCTTTGAATTTGAAATTAGCTGATGATCAATAAAATGCAGCTCATATTTGTTGCTTTCAGTGATGTTAAACCTGCATATAGCGTGGGAATTGAAGATCAGATTTATATCTGTAATGCGGAGACACATTTATGTGTCCAAGTGTAAATGGAATCGTTTTGATAAATCAGATAGCTAACTGATCAGTAAAAACACATGAAGCGATCTGATGTAAACAGGCCCTATGACGAGGATAAGTGGAAACTGAAGAGTGAGAAGACGAATAAACTATTCTTTGTCTGAGTATGCGGTAAGTCAATCTTTTCTGGAGTTTTTTGTTCATGTTTCTACTTTTTCATGAATAGTTTGACCTTAGAACATTACACATTTCATATTTTTGTTTAGTCCTGAGCAAACAGTTTACTCTGTTTGTAACATTGTAACATTGATGTTTCACGTTATAAGCAAAAGTTCCCATACATTATTCATACAACCTGCTTTGAAACGGTTTTGGTAATTGTTTTTTTTGCCGTTTCAGGCCGAATCATCTGATGCAGATTAACGTGTTAACATAAGTGTTGTGCTTAATTTCACAAGTAACGTAATCAGGTTTGCGGCAAGGAATTCAATGACTAAACGATTTTATTTTGTCAATGAATAAAATTATATGCACACAGCAAAATCCCCAGAGTTAAATCAACTCTGCTCAGGGTACATATGGTAACTACAGAGTGTTAAAGTAACACTAAAGCAGAGTTCAAGTTAATGAGATAATTAAGCAATTAATTAAGTGATGACTGAGCATTAGTGATGAACACCTGCTGTTAACAAGCATAATAACTGAAGAAAATAGAAACACAAAAACTACAAGGCTGTGGCTGAAGTCAGTTGTAGTTCTTGTGTTTCTCTTTTTTTCCATTGATTCTTTGCTAACAGCAGGTGTTCATCACTAATGCTCAGTCATCACTTAAAATTGCCCTAGATTTTTTTTTTTTAAAAGATGCAATATAAGTCTAAGGTGTCCCCTGAATGTGTCTGTGAAGTTTCAGCTCAAAATACCTTATAGATTTTTTTTTATTCTTTTTTTTAACTGCCTATTTTTGGGCATAATTAGAAATGAGCCGATTCAGGGTGTGTGGCCCTTTAAATCTCGTGCTCCACACCCACGGAGCTCGCGCTTGCCTTAAACAACATAAAAAAAGTTCTTGATCTTTACAAAGTGTTCGTCATGCAGCATGTCTAATCGCTTAAGTACAGTGTTTATTTTGATGTTTACATTGATTCTGAATGAGTTTGAGGCTATGCTCCGTGGCTAACGGCTAATGCTACACTGTTGGAGAGATTTATAAAGAATGAAGTTGTGTTTATGCATTATACAGACTGCAAGTGTTTAAAAATGAAAATAGCGACGGCTCTTCTCTCCGTGAATACAGTAAGAAACGATGGTAACTTTAACCACATTTAACAGTACATTAGCAACATGCTTATGAAACATTTAGAAAGACAATTTACAAATATCACTAAAAATATCATGTTATCATGGATCATGTCAGTTATTATTGCTCCATCTTACGTAACAGTCGGTGTTATGTTGAGATTCGCCTGTTCTTCGGAGGTCTTTTAAACAAATGAGATTTATATAAGAAGGAGGAAACAATGGAGTTTGAGACTCACTGTATGTCTTTTCCATGTACTGAACTCTTGTTATTCAACTATGCCGAGGTAAATTCAATTTTTGAATCTAGGGCACCTTTAATTAATCGCTTAATTATCTCATTAACTTGAACTCTGCTTCAGTGTTACTTTAACACTATATAGAGTGGGACCATATGTACTCTGTGCAGAGTTGATTTAACTCTGTGGATTTTGCTGTGCATTATTTTTAAGCTTCTTTGGGGTGCTCTGGTTTGCCCCTCACAGTCCAAAGACATGCAGGTCAGGATTGGATATGCCCATGGCCGTAGGAGTGTGTGTGAGTGCCTTAGCACTCTCAGTGCTGGGTTGCATCAGGAAGGGCATCCGGCGTAAAACCTGTGCCAAATCCAATGTGTGTGTGCGGATAATTCAGATGAAAGCGGACCCTGCAAATGAGCGGGACTAACACTACGAAAATGAAGATATAGATATGATATAGACCCTGAACATGGCTCAAGAACCAAGAAAGGGAAATGACTTCCAAACTGCAAACATTTTGCAAAAAAAAAGAGCAGTACTGTGAAAAATGTTTTTGAATGTTGTACTGCAAAACACTTGTGCTGCTACTGAGGTGTGATACGGGTAAGGTTAGGACAGGGTTAGTGGTATGAGTAGGTTTAAGGGTGGGCTAAGGTGTAAGGGATGGGTCAACAGTGTAATTATAGATGTCATTACATAAATTAATAAGAGATATGATGTATTTTAAATGTAAGTACAATGTAAAAACTTGTATGTACACAAAAGGGCTTTTCACACTGTGCTTAACCCCAGGTAATCGTTGTTGTAAACACCACTCTTAACCCCGGGTAAAGGAGCGTTTCACACTTGTAATTTAGAAGCGGGGTTATCACCACTTTTTACCCGGGGTTATGAAACCCTGCTCCGGAGCAGGGTTAGCACCGCATTAACCCTGCATTGCGGTGCCTAACTTGTACAGTTTGAAACGATGCAGTGTTGCGTTACAGCTAGACACTTAGCAAAAGACAACCAAACGCATATAATTGCCTGCTTTGGACACGGAAACACTGCGCATTATATATAAACAATAAATTCAGCATTTGAGAGGAACAATGTCAAATACTGACAGAAAATGTGACAATTTGAGTGAAGAAGAGACCGCTTCCGTTTCCTTTATCGTCCGAAACTCGATAGTACAGTCGGCGATACCGGATGCACAATGCTAAAGCTATGTAAACAGGTCGTGTGCTGCGTTTATCCAATCAATGACACTCACACCGCAAACAAGAACATTAACCCAGGGTTTAGGAATGTACAATGTGAAACGTCAGTTTATGAATACCCAGGAGTAATTGTTAACCCTGTGTAAATTATGAGCAGTGTAAATTTGTACATTTGCTTAAAAAAACTATCTATAGCTTTTTTGGTTGAAACTATAGTGAACAGCTCTCCTAAAAAAGTTGGATGATTTGGAGAATCGTTCATGTCCGAAGCACAAACGGAGTGAGTTATGAGTCAAGCATAATAATACTAAGTATGAGCAATTGTACTAATAGTCTTAGCAAACACCACTAACTATAGCTTTTTTTGGTTGAAACTATAGTGATTAAGCTAAATTTTGAAAAGGTAATTAATTGCAGCTGGAATGAAAATTAGTGTGCTACTGAAGTAGTGCAGTGTGAGTCAGTACTGATACCTGTGCACACGTCTGTGTATCGTGATACTGAGATCAGCAGAAACAAGTCAAATTTGTTTAACGCTTTTCACAATACATGGTTTCAAAGCAGCTTTGCATGATGTTAATGTTTATAAAATCTTAATATCTTCATGCCCTATAATCACACTTAGCAGTTTAGAGCTGGACGATAATATAGTCCACATTTTGCAACGATACAAGCAAACAAGCAGGGAAGATTTGCTAAGTATACATCCCTAATTGTGTGAATGCTGTATGTATGCGGATAAAGTTGGATATACTTATATATCTAACTTTATATAAAGAGCGGAGGGATTTAAAATAGTTTACATTTTGCCACAATATAAACAATCCAGCAGTTGAGAAACACTCCTGTCCTCTCACACCGCTGTCACATCCTCTCCTCTATCTGTCTCTGCTCGCGGTTCTAATAAAGCTGCTGCTGTGAGTCAGAGAGGTAACACATGTCAGGACGCATTCTCTCATCGGACGTGTTTTAACGTGTCACTGCTGCCTTACACACATCTTACAGCACACTTGAAGTGTGTGTGTGTGTGGTTAAGATAGCCTTGAGAATACACACATCAACCCCCAACCGCAAATGAGCACATGGTTAAAAGAGCACAAATGAAAGAATCAATTACAGGCAGGACTAGCAGTGGAGGGCTGCACCTGTGGAATGGAAAGTATCATGTGAACGTGCTTGATCATCTGTTGAAGTCTGACTAGATTTTGACATATTCTGAAGAAAATGTGAGTTGTGTTTGCCTGTGCAAAACTCACCGCCATGATGCAAGAGTGATCTGAATGGTTGCCAGTCCATTACAAGGCTGTTGCTAGGGTGTTCTGAGCAGTTTACTGCATTACTTTGGGGTTGCCAGTGAGCTTACATGCGGTTGCTAATTTGTTCTGGGCAGTTGCCCAATCCCCGTGTTATTATGGACACGCATATGACTAGGCTCCTTCTTCAATGTATGCGTGTCCCCCCATCTCGTCAAAACTCATTGGTTCTTGAGCCTCAAGCAACTTTTAATTTTAATTACCAGATTTGATGTGCTCTAAGTATGTGTGTTGATCAATGTTTATATGTGAATAAAGACCTAAATTAAAATCTGCTCATTATATAAAATGATCATATCTCTTGGATTAAACAACTCACTTCATATGGATTACTTTTATGCTGTCTTTTTAAACTCTTTGAAGCTTGAAAGTTTTGGTGGAATGAACTTTTTTTTGGTGGAAAGAAAGTTTTGTTGAAACAAGGGCCAGAAATCTCTCTGGTTTCATTAAAATATATTTTCATTTGTGTTTCGAAGATGAACAAAAGTCTCATGGATTTGAAATGACATGAGGTTGAGTAAACGATGACAGAATTTTCATTTTTGTGTGAACTAACATTTTTAACAACGTAATGCAAATGTTTGACTTAACAAACACCACAAATTATGAGCATCATCCAAAGAAGACAATGTTCCCATTGAGTTGCTTACATGGTGTGCTTCAGGGGCATTTCCTCCGAGGAGGCAAGGGAGGCAGTGCCTCCTGATGAGAAAATAATCCATATTACATATAAAACAACACAAATATTACAAATTATATTTTTTAAAAAGAGTGCAAGTCACTCGTATTTCTTAAGGAACACTGCCCAACAGCGACACCCACAGGTAAAGTTACAGCAGGAGTCATGCCTCCCTTTGCTCTCATAGAAAACCATAGAAAACCATTAGACCCCCGGCATGCAGTGGGTTTTGTGGGGGGTAATTGAGAATGAATAGGGGAAAGTCACATGAGAGGAGGCAATGTCTCCATCGCGCTATGATTAGATGTAATTGGTTATGATTGGATATGATTGGTTTGTGCAATAAATCGTGCACGTTCCGCGCGTCAGTTTGAATGAACAAATGATGGCGTCAATGGGAAGACTAATTGAAAAGTAAGTAAACAGATCACCCAGTTAGATATGACTGCTTTATGTCACGTCAAAATCAAACTTGAAATGGACTGAAAGCATGATGACTGCGGGTTTTCTTTTTTTAGTGCAATCAGCTTGGTGAAATTAAAAATACAATTCGTGTCTGTGACAGACGGTGTTTACGGAGCATGACTGATGATCCAAAATAGCCTAAGTTGACTATTAAAAAGAAAATCATCAATACACAAATAAAATATATTGTTTAAATTATTATTGCCTTTAGTTATTATTTTGGAATGAATGTAGAAATGCTTAAAACATTAACTTGATGAGATTGACTTGGTTTTGATAAACAGAACATTTATTACAATACATTGTTAATGTAAAATTACATAATAGAATTGCATTTGGTTTCTTTTTTTCTTTTTTGATGTAATGTAAAGTAATGTTAATTTAACAAGGAAGATGTGTCAACGTTAAGAGTAATGCACATGAATTTACATTGATTCATAAATAAATAAAATATGTGCCTCCTCATTTCAGAACACCACTGCACGCCACTAGGCTGCTTTTTGAACTATTCATATTTACCTGATAAAGATGATGTTTGTTGCAGAAACTAAAGATGTGTCATCTTACACTTTGAAACTACTGCCAACTGCTTTCACTCATCAACAAAAATATGAAACAATACACTTAATACTCATACTTTTGGTTTCCCAGACAAGGCTTAAGCCTAGTCCCAGGCTAAAATGTCATCTTTTGAGCTGTTTAACTGTAATCAACTTGCACTGGCATATCTTAAAATATGTCAGTGCCTTTTTGTTGGCTCAAGATGCACACCATTAATGTTTTTTCTCTAAGGCATGGTTATAAAAGCAAACTGAAATGTCCTAATTGAACTAAAGCCTAATCCTGGCATAATCTAAGCCCTGTTTGTGAAACCGGGCCTAAGACTGTGAAATAAGTATTTAAAAGCTGCCCTTCTGAGTAGAATCTAAAATCAAATCTTTATTTATTGTCAAACCAACATTGTGATTCCACATGTATTTCAAGTTGAGACATTCCTAAGGTACTCATGTAGTATTTAATTTTTTATACAGTATTTTGGCTCAGATTCATTTGGTACAATCTTGTCAAATTAGGCAGGCTCTAACACAGAGGTCTCAACTCTGGCTCTCAAAGTCCACTTTCCTGCAGAGTTTTGCTCCAACCCTATAATCAAACACACATGAACAAGCTTATTAAGGTCTTCAGGACTACTAGTACATTACAATTACTAAAGTTACAAGCAGACGAGTTTGATCAAGGTTGGAGCTAAACTCTGGGGAGTTTTTAGTGCTATTTTTTTTAGTGTTGTCAAACGATAAAAACAAATTAACTAATTAATCATACATTTATCTGTAATTAATCATGATTAATATCATCCCCCGGTTTCACAGACAAGGCTTAAGCTAGTCCTTGACTAAATTGCATGTTTGAGCTCTTTTAACTGAAAGCAACTTGTACTGACATATCTTAAAATATGTCAGTGCCATTGTTTTGTCTCAAGATGCACATCAGTAATGTTTTTTTCAAGTGTACATTTATAAAAGTTACTTAAATATCCTAATTGAACTAAGGCCTAATCCTGGTTTAGGCTAAGCCCTGTCTGTGAAACCGGGCCTATACGTTTTTATTATATTTTTATAATGTAATAATTTCACATTAAATCTCCAAATTCATGTAGAAACAACATAAATATGGTATATTTTAAATATTTGTTTAATGCCATCTTTTTTTACTAAGTACTATGATATTTTACTACTATGATTTTTCTCAATTTCTGGGGATAAAATGAGTATTTATAACCATTTACCACTACAGTATAATTAAAAGTCATCACTTTTAACATTTAATAGGCTTTAAAAATACTTTTTTATTTTTTTATTTAAGTGAACTTAAAACAATCTTCACACAAGCCCATTATAATTAATGTCACATTTAGCTGTGCCTTAAGCAAGGCTCAATTCTAAGGGTTTTTTTTTTCTAGTTGGGCTGGGTTAGATTTTTACTTGCCCTGCCAAAATATTTACTAGCACACTGTGCTTTAAGATATTCAGGTAGAAAATATAAAGAAACTGAATGAAGTAATCAAATGTAAAATAACACTTCACTGTATAAATTAAATATAGATTAATCATTGTAATCATTTGACAAGATTGTACCAAATGAATCTGAGCCAAAATACTGGATAAACAATTATATACTACATGAGTACCTTAGGAATGTCTGAACTTGTAATACATGTGGAATCACAATGTTGGTTTGACAATAAATAAAGATTTGATTTTAGATTCTACTCAGAAGGGCAGTTTTTAAATACACATTTCACAGTCTTAGGCCCGGTTTCACAAACAGGGCTTAGATTAAGCCAGAATTAGGCTTTAGTAAAATTAGGACATTTAAGTAGCTTTTATAAACAGTGTCTTTTGAAAATAATGAATGAATAAAAGAACAATGTCATTCTACATCAGATGAGCATGCTAATAAACATAAAGCTGACCGTGACAACAAAGCACAAACATATCTTCATGTTGTGTTCTTGTACATTATAAATAGTAAAGTCAGCATCAGAATGACACATGCCACATACAGCCCGGATGCATGTGGCACTGTGAGATGTGTTGCATGCTGCGTGAGTGAGTGATGTCACAGCAAGAGTGCAACATGGCAGGCCTCCTGTGGTGATGGAGGCACTGATCAAAGTGCTGTGGTTTGACACTGGAGGTGCGGAGCTATTGTTGATGTCACAGCCAGGCATGGCAGCAGAAGTCAAGAGTAAAGCCAGGCTTAAACAGCAGCTGTGCATGATGGGGCTGCTGGGTTTAAGCAGTAGGTTGAAACCCGACCAGCACACGCGCCCTTCTGTGTCATCTGTGTGCTGGAACACAACTGTACCAAGGTGAGTCACAATGTGGCTGAGTGGCTTTGATCACAGATACGTATCTGGAAGGACGGCCACAGTCATATCTGCAAACTAGTGTTTGGAGCACATGCTACTGTCAATCAGAGAGAGGAACGAAAACAGTAAACAGCAGGAGATCAAATACACACGGTCGCTCTGTTTCAACAGCAAGACAACAGCCTACCTAGGCAACATTTTAAGGCATCATAGATGTGTTCTGAATGTGAAGACTGTTCCAAATAGTAGGCTGCACACAGGGTATCAAATTTAAGAATTTCTAAAAACTTTTTTAAGAACTGCACAAATAAAATTAATATTATACAGAACAAATCCATACAATCACAAAATAAATGTATTTCAGATTATTTAACTTCATTAAACAGGCTGCAGCACACATCTAACTCTAATTTCCCCGCCATTGACGAGTTTTCCCAGCTTTCTGTGTTTTCACTGTAATACGCTAGGGGGCACTATGACACATCTTCTGAACAAGTACAGTATCTCCAGATCAAAATACAGGCAAAGAAGAAGCAGAAACGAGCGATGTAAGCAGATGTATATGAAAAATAATGCGATCATCAACAATAAACAGCATATATATCAAAATGACCTAATGTTACAGAGTGAAATGTCAACCCAGGAAGTGGTTAGGACTGTGCAAGCTTTGGGGGTGTTGGTGAACTCAATCTACTCCATCTATGTTTTGATCATCGTTCTGAATCTGATCAAGACATATTTTCTCAGCTTTTTGCTCATAATTTAGCTTTTTTTTTATTTTTATGAAACTTACCCACATTCTTACCCACATTCAAGTGTTGATAAAAAAAGAATGCATGAAGCTAGAATAAAATTTTTATTTTTTTTTTAAAGCAGAGGGTCTGTATTTTCTTTTGATATATTGCATGTTCAGATATTCATACAAAAAAATATTCTGGGGGCCATGATATTTTTGTGAAAATGACCAAAAATGCTGGCGGTGGCTGGAAACTTTAAAAAAAAAACACTGGCAGGGATGGAGTTAACGGAGTTAACTAGGACAATCAGCAAAACAGGGGAACTGCAAGTTTAAAAGGGATGTCTAATGCTATTTCATGCATTCTGACTTATTTACACTGTTAAAGAGTTGGATTCTCATGCTAAACATGGTCAAAGTTTCAAAAAACGAGTTGGACGTAAGACGGAATATTACTGTGCCATATACACTCCTTCAGGGTTCATATAAGTTTCGGAAAGTTTTTTTTTGAGTATGGGCCTGTATGACGTCATAAAGGGTGGAATTCCTTGTATGGGCACTTCTCCCAGAAGAGCGCGCACACATCCACCAGAGCAAGAGCTCGCCCATCAACGCGCTTCGTTTGAGTTACGGAAGTTGTCGGCAGCGCTGCACAGGACTTGCTCGAGAAAGATTTGTCAATTTATTTTTAGACCATGAAATTAACAAAGTCACCAAAGAAGTGTGTTTTTGGTTGTGAAGGAAAGATAACCTTGTTCAGCTTCCCAAAGAACCCAGTGTTAAAGGAACAGTGGATGCAGTTTGTTTTTCTGGGGCAGCAAGTGTGTTTGTTTGTTCCTGGCATTTCGGTGACAAATGTTTAATAAACAAGGCCCAGTTCGACGCTGGATTTGCATATCGTTTGAAACTGAAAGATGGCGTGGTCCCAAGGATAAAAGATTCTGGTCATGAGTCGGAATCGCAGGCGGTAAGTAAAACTGCATGAAATGTCTGTGTTTTGTTGACAATCGGTGTGTAAGTGTATATAATGTAAACAAAACAAATGTATAGTGAATCAAATGTTATTTAGGGATAATGCAATGATGTTTTGCATGCTTAGTTCCACCCACGGCACGCCTCCAGGAGCTTGACTGTTTTCGGAAAGAATCGGTATGCTGTATCTGTCTTTAAATAAATAATAATAATAATAAAATACCTCTTAGGAGGTATGAAGGAAGCAATACTACTCTATAGGTACTCAAGATTAACATGAGATTGGCAGAAACTGTGTGTTATGACCCCTTTAAAATACTCAAGTTTGTTTTAAAAGTATAAACACATGCACTGAAAATGGTTTATGAATTAATACATCAAAACATATGATTTAAAGGTCTACTAATATTGGATTTTACTGATACGATAATAATGTGTTTAAAGAAATGCAATAAAAAGATTCTTGCGTAGATGTTAGTAAACTTTTTATACTGAAAGTGTTAAATAATGCTCCTTCCTGTAACCCAGAGAAAAGCCACAAGAGTTTGTTAAATTAAATGCCAGATACGCTTATTTACACCAGTTATTACACCAATAATAATCAGAAATTATGAAGAATGTGGAACCTTTAATTATATAAAAAAGCCTGAAATACACTGGGACTCTTATTTTGAAACGTGCATGCTTTACTACTGCTAGCTGCACTCTTACAACCATCTACAACATGTTACAATATAAACAGCATAAAGAAAAAATATTTATTGTATAGTTATAATCCATAAGCAGCAGATGACAAGCAATCACTTGGCACAAATGTGCAGTATTCGTTGATTGACTGTAAACATTAGCAGACCGGGTCAAAGAGCCACTTTCACATTCAATGTAAGCAGAGGCCTTCTTTCTGGAAGTTTGTTTCCCATTCATTTTCTCCATCGACATTACAAATAAATCTTTGATTAAGAGTCATGCACTACTCTTCTTTCTCTTTATTTAAGGTACATAATTTATCTGTCTGTCCTCCACAACATCCCACATTAACAAAATCTTCCACAATTCATTGTCATGGTAACAGCGACATCTCTGATTGGTGGATCTCTCTTCAGGATTATGGGTAGTGTAGTACTTCAGTAAGGATTCGGCAATTAAACAAGATTATTATTTTTTTTTTTTTAAGTCGAATTTAAACTGAGAAGCACATGCCATCAACAACAAGTCCTGTATGCTATATATGTTTTAAGATGTTCCCAGTTTCTGGAATCCTACAGTTGTGTGAGCTATAAGCTGGGCAAATAAATATAGAGGAAAGAATAAAAAAAGTCATACAGTGGTGACACATAAACTCAACCTGACAGCACTATTTGGGGCCTTAAACAGACATATGCAACACAGTCGATTAAAGACAGAAGGAAAGTTTTCACAGACAGTATTTCTAGTATTTCTAAAGCTTTCGGGTGGAGAAAGTGGGACTTTAGGAGACTTGACAAACAAACACATGTTTAATCTTAAGCAATATGAGCAACAGAGACATCTGATAGCAGACAACGCAATCAGAACAACTGTTTTGGGATTATTGCATTCAAACGCGCCACACTTTGATGTTTCTTTCTGTTCTTTTTTGTCTCAAGCCCTTCAGCTTTCATAATCCGCCTTTGAAGTGAGCGACTTGGCAACAATGTCAGAGTGTGACACGCTTGTTCTTACCGTCCAAACACACACAGGCTGTGCAAACCATTCTTTCCTGTCCGCTCTCTCTCTGTCTTATCAGTAATGCTATACATGTGTCTGGACTTATATCAACTAGTCAGTCATTAATTAGACTCTCATTAACAGCAGTTAACACTCTGGGCTCAGAACACTGAAGGTTTTGCATGGTCAAACACACATAGTAACTGGACTACAATCCCTGTAGCCAGTCGGACTCCATAATGCCCCTAATATCAGCTGAAACGTGTGTCAGTCTAAAACTCAGAGTCCAATTAAAATGAGAGAGCAGGAGATCGCTGGCCTGCTGGGAGCACAGGTTCAACTTCTCTGGTTTTTGCACTTATCAAAAGTTACTGGCTTTGCATGGTCATAACAGGAATATTGAATATAACAGACAAAGTTAGTAAGTGACTCTGTTGCACTTATCTCATAGTACATTTTCCACAAAAAGTCTTGCAGATGTGTTTACAAGGACAGTATGTATTTTAGCATTTTGCTCTATAGACAGCATTACTTTTACACACAATTTTCATTTGTTTTTATAAACTGAGGGATTAATCAAAATGATTGAGGTCATTTTTATGCAGTACTCGACTACATGAGGTCACTGATGACGCGATGAAACAGAAGGAGCGAAAGATGAATAAGCGTTTGCACGGGTGGGTTTAAGTGACTAAATGATTGGAGAAATCTTACTCATTTTGTTTAAATATTAAAAATGGCAAAAAAATTAAAAATATATAAATAAAAATAAAAATGGAACATATGCACGGGCGCATTGTTCACAATAAGACATATAACAGGCATTTATAAAATTGATATGCTGAATTTTCATTTCACACTGGCTTTAAATTGTAACCTGTAATTCTTTAAAAAACAAGTGTTAAGAGATATCGTGCTGACACAGTAAAGAAAACCAGGTTTCTAAACGTTAGTATTTCAGAAAAGAGAGAGTTTTTACATTGTACATCCATGTCACACACTGTATTCATAACGGTCAACAGACTGTGGGAAACACATGATGTATGCAGGTCTGGAAAGATTTCTTTTATGAGCTTATATGAAGCTTTCAGCAGCTGGTATCGTTTCCACACTTGCACATCATTTCAGTGTCTATCCTGTCAGACCCTTCGGATTTAACTCATTCATATTGATAAAACTCTGATCAAACTGGAGCTTTTGGAACTAAAAAGTATGGTTTAGGAATTAGGTAAGAAACTAAATCCAGTGTGAGCAGGAGAGAGATACATCAGGAAATCAATGCTATTTACACTGTAACTTACTAGTAAAGTCAGTCTTGCACTTGGGCAGCTATCGAACTGACTGGGGAATTACTTAAATCTCAAAAAGTACCTCACAAACCTCACATTTCAATAACATATTTTAAATCAGCAATAAGATCTGACATGAATGGTGTCATAAACTTTGTTTCATTCTCTCAATCAAGACCAGGCAGTGCCTTTGCAGATTGGCGTTTGTCTATTTTTATTTTTGTAGGCCAAAACCCTGAAACGAGTTAGCATTTTAGCACTTACTGAAGTCATTGTGTTTTTTGAATAGGTTTTTTGTTAAATGCTTGAAATAAGGTCTGTGGTGAACCTCAAGATATTTTCACGTTTTATTCTACAATCTAAAATACATCAGTAATATCACCTTGTGAATTTTTTAAAACTTGTCTTGAAAAGAGGAGATTGCTAACAAGTGGCTAAATAGGACTACAGAGGTTGTTGGGACATTAAATGTCACCACACCGAACAAACTAATCAACTAAATAGTCCGCTTTCACAGCCTCATTTTGTTTACAATCACACTCTTGCAAACTATTCTAACTCAAACTTTGATGGAAATGTGTTTTAAATAAAGACTAAAAGAGTTTAATGCTTAATGGTGGTGATATCGAAGTCGTGAAGTTGTGCTCATTATCAAGATGAACAAAAAGTGTAAGAATCATAATCTTGTGTTGGTCTTACAAAGCTTATTTTCTGCAATAATCCAAAAGCCAACAGAAAAATCCTTTTGGGTTTTTGTCGAGGGAACTAGTGTGATGCTGACTTCCAGGTTGACCTTCAAAAATATGTCATCACTGCAGCGCTCTATTAGAAATGCAGGACTTACTTTACAAGAGCATTCCAATTTCTCCCATTCACATTAATATCAGTGGTCCGTATCAACTATACGGCGTGTCTGTGAGAACTAGACTACCTCTTGAGGGACTCCTGAGAGCTACTGCACTTACGTCTGAAGAAAACAAGTGTTATGAAGTAAATACCAATTTACTATTTATCCATTTGTTTTTAATAAAGTAGCATGCATTATTAGAATACCCAAAATTTTTATGAAAAAAAAAAAATGATACCCCTGTTTTCACAGACAAGTCTTAAGCCTAGTCCCAAGAAATGCATGTTTGAGCTGTTTTAACTGAAAGCAACTTGTACTGACACATCTTAAAATATGTCAGTGTTATTGTTTTGTCTCAAGATGCACACCAATTATGTTTTTTTTCTAAGGCATGTTTATAAAAGCTACTTAAATGTCCTAAATAAACTAAGGCCTAATCCTGGCTTAATCTAAGCCCTGTCTGTGAAACCGGTCCATAGAGTTTACTGTTGCATATTGTTTCACATACTATTGTTTTTAAAATGCACTATGTATTTAATTCTGAACACAGCTTATATTTCAGCATGTGCTTATAATGTTTATGACGTACACACTGTAGTCAGTGTTTGGGAGATTACAGGAAAAGCAGTGGTGATTCTAACTCTGACCCTGAACACAGAGAGCATTACAGCTTCAGTGACAAAACTGAGCAGTTCAAAGCAGAAGTCACCACTTCAAAACCCTCGTAAAAACACCACACTCCAATCGGCCACGATCCCAAACCCTCTTTGAAAGCTCCACAAAGGACAGCAGAGTCATGTCTACTCCATAAAAGCCCGGGCTAGACTCCGGCACCTCTGTCATGCAAAAAAGCATGTTGGAGGCCTTTTGTGCGCAGTTGTTTCAGTTGTTACACACATAAAGAGCTGAAAACACTCAGTCAGCCATGATAGATTGGTCAAAACAACGACACAACAAATCATTTGGATGAATCTAAAGAAGCCTCTTTGTTAAGGGTGTCACACTTTAAGCTAATTTTCATCTGCATCTTATATGAAAGTATTTTGCTGGGCCATATTGTACACATCTGTGGCATTTGAAGTCCTCTTTTAATGCTATTCCGGGTTTCTTTACCAAAAAAAATTTCAGGTTTTTCACAAGCATTTTCTATCCTCTCTCTGACCCTAAGAATTAAACAGACTGTTTAACTAGTGTATCTTTAAGACTTCCATATGCAAATGTGATTGGCTAACCGCTTTGCATATGAAATGAGTTACCTAACCGAATGGCTGAATATTCAATTGGTGTAAATATAGGTGTCCGGATCAGCAAAAATGTGATTTATTGGAATCAGCAGTTAAAAATGTTTCGGAGAATTCTGATAATAGAATAGAACTACATGTTGTTTAGGCAGCAATGTTGTTTTGAAATGACACCAATGTTTACGGTAACATCCTAAACTGTAAAATGACCAACAAAACTATGATTTAAACATCTTAACAGTTCAATAGTACAAGTTTTGACAAAAACAAAAAGGTTTATAGAACAAAAAAAAACAAACAAAAAACAAACAAACATGTATTTTATATATAATTGGTGTGAACAAAACAGCAGATGGTCTGATTGAAAATGCAAACTCAGGTTACGCTTTATTTCGATAGTCCACATTAGACATTCTACTAACTCTCATCAGAGTATTAGTAGACTGTTAGGTTAGGTGTTAGGGTTTGGGTTAGTAGAATAAGTTGACGTAGTTGCAGAGTTACTTATACTCAGTAGAATGTCTGCTGAGGAGCATCAAAATAAAGTGTTAGCAGATTTTAAGCAGACCGTCTACTAATACTCGAATGACAGGTAGATAACATGTAGTTGCAAAGTTTCTTATAGTAAGCAGAATGTCTAAAGGCACATTCACAACAAGAACAACAACTATAAAGATAACTATAACGATAACTATATTTGTGTCCAAGGAATGAAAACTGTCTATTCTAAGCTCACGCGCTGCGGTTTTAAAGTGTACAACATGGTTTTGCTGTTCTTGTTGCATTTAAATGGCTTTAACCAGCAGATGTCCTCAGCATGCTGTTTCGAGTGAATAGCTAGTGTAATCGATCTAATCTAACAGTGAATTTACTTGACAAAGTCAATATAGTGGAAAAAAACAACAACACCTATAGTCTTTTTTACTGCAACTTCAAAGGAAGCAAGACAATGTTGTCGAAAATAGCGCTGGGTTACCTGAGGTAATTTTATGTTACACTGTTTACTAACCTGGCATAAGGATCTGATTGTTAATACTTCTCACCATTTATTCCAAGGGTAGGACCGATTGTTTTCCATATATCCATTTAAAGTATCCTTGAAAAGGGGGTTTGACTTGGCCTTTTCTGGACCTCTGCGATTAACTTCTCCAGAATGTCGTCTGCCATTTTAAATGCACGAGCCCTTAAATTTTCTGATTGGCTGTCAGTGTTTTATCATTCAAGCTGGAAAAAAAATTGTTCTGAATGTGATCCCAAAGATATTGTTCCTCTATATCAGGGGTGGGGAACGTTGATCCTGGAGGGCCATTGTCCTGCAGAGTTTAGCTCCAAC
The DNA here is from genome assembly GCA_003731715.1 of Anabarilius grahami. Lineage (NCBI taxonomy): Eukaryota > Metazoa > Chordata > Actinopteri > Cypriniformes > Xenocyprididae > Anabarilius > Anabarilius grahami. Next base: position 5,599,318 of record RJVU01042551.1, read on the forward strand.
CCTGAGCCCTAATCCTGAAGACCCTGATTAGCTTCAGGTGTGTTTAATAGGGTTGGAGCAAAACTCTGCATGACAATGGCCCTCCAGGTTCAACGTTCACCACCCCTGCTCTATATCATTATCGTTATAGTTGTGGTGTGAACTTTGCTATTCTTTTATATTTAGAATGATTTTCAGAACTAAATCTTTAACGTTATCTTTATAGTTATTGCTCTTGGTGTGAACGGGCCTTAAAATGGACCATCAAAATAAAGTGTCACCCAAACTCACTCTCTGAAAGTAGGTGGGACTTATGAAAATGCCAAAATACAGCAGTTACCGGAGAGGTAATGAATCACATGAATGCAGCTGTCAGTTAACTATCAGTTTGCTGATACGATCACATAACGTGTGTTTGCGCTTCCTGACCTTGTTGGTTTGGTCAGCATCTCTGTTGAGTTGTCTCCTCTCCTCATCCCAGCGGGTCTGTGCTTCCTGTATTTGTCTCTCTAGACCCTGCTGCGTCTGCCGACTGGCTTCCTTGGCGTTGCTCAGAGACGTCTGCAGCTCAGCGATCACCTGTGTGGACACATCCAAACACACACTCGTTCATCTTCTAACAGATATGTCAAGGTGACTATAGCAACAGGCTCCTAGGCTCAGTGATCAGTAAAGCTCTTAAGGGTCTGCGTTGATTACTCAGATAATGGATTCTGCTTAATTTAATGCTTGACCAGCTGGAGTCAAAGTATCCAGCAATGTCTTTGAGGTTTTCAACAGATTTTTTTTTTGTTCACTGGAAGCCAAGATCTCAATTCAGCTGCTGGTGTTACAGAGGTGTAAAGTATTCAAGTAAATGTAATTCGTTACAGTACATAAGTATCTTTTTGGCTACTTTGTAGTTGTACTAAGTATCAAATATATTAGCAACTTTTACTCTCTACTTGACTACATTTTTGAACAAGTAAATTTACTTTTTACTCAAATACATTTGTGATGAGTAATGCAATTACATATTACATTTTGCATGGCATCTAACTTTTTCTGCAGCAGTTTGTTTCTGATATAAAGAAGCAATATCGCCATCTAAGGGCATTGAAGGTACTATATCTTGTGTGTTTTTTTTTTTACTTTACTCAAACAAACTCGTCAACAAGGCTACTTTACATGAATGTGAGTGCAAAAGCAGGTAGTTGCTGAATCGCAGGTATTTGAATTAGGAGATGAGGTCATGCCTGCTGCCGGTGATGAGGCAGAAACCAGCACATCCAGTGCAAGTAGACTTTGACTAGTTAATTTTACTTAACATCATTTTATTTATCAACTATATTGACAAGACCTTTTGGAAAGATATTGGTTTACTTATGGCCTTTTTGTGCACTTGAGCTTAACTGAGACTTGAGTTTGTAGATATTTAAGAGGTTGTTGTGTCGACCTTGATTTATTGCAATATTGATTGATATTCAGTTTTATTTAGATTTTAGAATCTTACAAATCAATTGTTTCTTATTTTCACTGGCATGTCTCTCAGGTGTTAAGGACTAGTGCATCTTTGAACCTACATTCAGTATGAGTAAAATACTTAAGTACTGTTAAAATCAGATACTTTTACTCAAGTCATATTGGAATTGGTTTCTTGTAACTTGTAATGGAGTCATTTTTGATGTAAGGTATCTGTACTTTTACTTAAGTATGGTTTTCAGGTACACCTCTGCTCTAAATTCAGATGAACCAATAAGCAGATGAAATGGGTGAGAGGTTCAGTGTTGGAGAAGCTAATGTAATTTGAAGTAGTTCAAGCTACTCTAAAATAGTGAACTATACTAAATGCTTATACTTAGCTAACTTCATTGAAGCTGTTAAAGGGAGACAATAACTTTGCAATTCCATAACAATTAGATTATAGAGGAATAAATGTGAGCAGTACTGAACTGCCACAAAAACAAAGAGGATCTTAATAGTGAAAGCATCAATCTTGAATTACTGTAATTCTATAATTGATACAGTCATTGAACCAAACTGAATCAACCCTGAACTGACTTCAGCTGAACAATGGTCACTATTTTTCTATTCTTTTCAGCAGAATTGAACTCTGTTTCATTGAAACATTACTTTCCCGTTTATATCTGTAAAGCTGTTTGAAACAACCTGCATTGTATAAAGCGCTATAGAAATAAAGGTGACTTGACTAATTTATATGAAATAAGTAAACAATGTAATTTATTTTTTACATTACTGATAACAGATGGTATTTAACTTATTTTGCTACAAAAAAAGACAATGCCACACCCAAGCAATAGCTGAACCCCCCACTAAGAAAGGACTATAGAGAATTATTTCTGACTATTGACTCAACTCGCGCAGGGCAATATATACTAGCTATATAGCGAATCTCAATTTTTTTATCTAAACTGTATTATCACCCAGATCTTTCATCTGCTAAATGTCACTATAAGGAATGATAAGATATTATAAACATTAACATCATGGTTTTCTGTAAAGCTGCTTTGAAATGATACAGATAAAAAAAAAAGAATTTTTTTTTAAGTACTTTATTTCTGCCCATTACTCCAATTTCTTTGTATGTTTATTTGCATTCTGTCAGCTTATGCAATATGCACTTCTCTGTTTACAATTCGATGGCAAGACCAGAGGAAAAAAAAGTCAACTATGAAATCTCATGTAATGCATTATTGGCTTTTAATAATGAACAGATTTTGATGGTTATCGTTTTGTTGCCCGTGTAAACACACCTAATGACTGTTAAAATCTGTCTCTGTCAAGTGCAGATGAAGGTCTAGCCTCTAGCCTTTCCAGAGCCCTGTCAGAATCACTGTTGTTAGGGCCCAAATGAGAGCCGTACAGTAAAATCCCCAATAGACCACCCCTGCATCACTACAGTCGCCCTTCACATTTCACACACAAACCGAAAAAGAACAGAGGAGCAAAGCAAGAGAAGATGGACTGTTTAATGAAGCTCTAGCGAGATGAAAATGAGAAAAACTGGCCCTTTGAAATCTCGCAGTCCAAATTCAGATTCTATTTCAACTGCAGCCAAGAGAGCAGTGGAGCGCAGGGCAGCAGTGAAGCTCAGGGCTAGACAGATAATTGTTTATTGTGCATAAATGTTCGGAGGAACGGTTTTACTGGAATCCGTTCATTGTGTGGGAGTTGGGAGTGAACTCTTGGAGCGGACACAGAGGGAGAGATTAGGCTTATTTTGTCAGTGGGCGAACCACATGAAAGCACCAAACGCCCCATTATTATGGTAACATAAGTTCTCATGGTAATAATTATTTGGCTATACAGATTCTCGCATCAAGTCTTTTGCCTGAAGGGACACACTCTTGATTGTTATTCCTCGCTCTTGATATTAGGGAATTTTGCCGTTAATGGATTCAGCACGTCTTCTTTCATTTTAAAGCATTTCTTTAGAATGGTGGAAATGTTATACTCTAACTGACATCCTCTTTCTGATGGATGACTGAAGTATTGAGATAGGCAAAAACAAAACAATATATATGCGATAAGCTTTAGTGGTATAATGAGACATTGGGGAATTACCAGAAAATGATGGATCAACTTGGTAGGCGATATGGCAAAAATATTCACTTTTTTTTTTCAGGCAGGATCACGATCCACGATTTTATCACAGTTCTTTTTCATGTTGGTTTTTAAGACTATTTTGCAAGTCACTGAGCAATAGAGTCAAACAAATTTCCCTATTTTAAAAATTTAGCCTTAAAAGGTAAAAAAAAGAAAAAAAAAGAAAAAAAAAGAATGACAGACCATTTTAGGCCAAAGTAGAGGTGGACCAAAATGTTATTTAACTTTATTTTATTTCATTATTTTATCTTTGTCATTAAAAATAAGAACAAATATGCAAAACACAACATAAGATACAAATGAAATAAACAGTGCTTAAATTTCAGCTAAAGTAGGTATATTTAACAATAGCATTCATCTAATAAATTGAATAAACAAATGTAAAAATAAAACACTACACAGACGTCGCTTTATGAATTAAACATACATTGATTCATATCAAAGTAATCAAAGCTATTCAGTCAAGAGTTATTAAGTCTTAAACTTTGTTGATTGATTCACACTAAGGTTTATAAGGCTATTGTCACTTTAAGACCGAATGCACGGATCTAATACACAGACATGCATCCGATTTTCTCCCAACTCTTTACATCCAGATATAACTGTTTATATAAACCTTGTATATATTTGACAGTTTAAGCACAATAAGACGCGAAAGAGAAGTAATCTAGTAGTCTAGATTCTTCAGTGTAAGTCTAAAGATTTTTTTTGTTGTTGTCTGTTTTATTGTCCACTTGGCAAAAATTATTGAATCACAAATTCAATTCAATTCACATTTATTTGTTTAGCGCTTTTCACAATACATATCGTTTCAAAACAGCTTTACAGAGAATGCATGTCAACATTACAATTTAGAGTAATATATTAAAATATTGAGTAATATATTGAAAATAGCAGAGGGCCTAACACAGATCCTTGCGGCACTCCATAATTTACTGATGTTATCTTAGATTTTTTCCCGTTTAAAGATACAAAATGGTAAGGGTCTGATAGCTACGATCTAAACCACCTTAATGCCTGTCCCTGAATACTAGTGTAATTTTGTAGTCGATCTAAGAGTATTTTATGATCTGTAGTGTCGAACGCAGCACTGAGATCGAGTAATACTAGTATTGAGATGCAGCCTTTGATTTAGCCATTTATACATATGAAAAAACACACTTGATAATTCGTTAAAATCATTAAACCAATAAAATCAATTCAATAAACAAAATCATTTCATCTTGGACAAATTGGAGTAAATCTGAAACACATTAAAAATAAAAAAGGGCATCTGTCAACTACAGCCGTGCTGTGACATGAGTGTCAGGGGTGACGTTACTTGATCAGATTACTTTAGTCAATTAAAAATTGCGTGTTACGAAATTTACACAATATCCAAGTTTAAACAGTAAAAGTAACTGTAGTAAAAAAAAAGAAAAAAAGAAGAAAAAAGAACCGGAAGCGATGCTATCTGTTTTACAGAATACGGAAGTTTTTTTGCTCACAACCCCGATTATTACAGCTGAAAAAGTGAAATGTGTAAATCTCAGAACTGTGCTGGTTTCATACGTGCATGAATACTAATGCTCTAGCACACTTATCCATCCGATAGTGGTGGTGAAAGGAGATCTACTGTAGAAAGCAAAGCTCTGTTTGGACAACACCTTGTGTTGCCTCATCATTAGCTGGAGAGCTTCAAACACAAGTGAGATTAAAGGTCAGTGAAAGAGGAGCTGGATTTCCAAAATACCAATTAAAGACGCTCCAGTGTAATGAACAGTCATAGCCAGAGCCGAGATCCCTCTAGACCATGTATGGCATGGTATGGATTTAATTTCCACATGCAATTCCATAGCACATCTGAGAGATGCCTGTTGATGCCATAGGTTAGTATGTGCTTCAGAAGTTCAAAGGACACTTGTCTAGTACACAACCTTGCAATGCATAATGGGACGCTACAGCAACTGTACAGTTACTCTTCCAAGGCCAAATAGACAAAGGAATAGTTCATCCAAAAATGGAAATTCTGTCATTATTTTATTCCAAAACACTATGCTGTTCTTTTTTTCTGTGGAACACAAAAGGAAAAATTTGCTCTTCTTTCATACAGAAGATAGTGACCAGGGGCTCCAAAATGGACAACAAAACTAACTAAAATAGAATAAAAATGGCCACAAATAAAATGTACTTAATTTTAAGCAATGATAAAACAGTGTAAATACAGCAGGAAAACAGCGAAAAATCTACCTCATTGTTTATTCAAGGCCCAGTGCATGATAGGAGCACCAGTATCAGAAAAGTTGAGTAGTTTTACTTAATTTTTTTTATAATGTTGATATTTACGCTTTAATTTCTACAAAAATGTACTTAGTTTTTAAAATTCTTGCCTGAACTACCCTTTTCATGTAAAAATTATGTTTTTTCCGTAGCATTTACTTTACCATAAAATCATTTTTTACAATGTAGACTAAAATGCAACACTGTTAAACATTTTTAAATTACACCTGCTACTATAAACCAGAAATAAAAACTAAATTAATTCAATACAATACTATAAGTACTAATACTATACAGCTTTCCTGTAGCTCAGTGGTTAGAGCATGGCACTAGCAATGCCAAGGTCATGGGTTCGATCCCAGGGATTGCACATACTTCGATACAAATGTATAGTATAATGCAATGTAAGTCGCTTTGGATAAAAGCGTCTGCCAAATGCATAAATGTAAATGTAAATGTATAAGAACCCTGCTACTTTTAAGGTTTCTGTTTTTGTCCATTTGGGCAAACTATTCCTGACAAGAAAGCTAACAAGAAGAAGAAATCAACGGAGCCCTGCGTTGTTTGGTGTGGAGGAGGCGCATTTAATGTGTATTAAACAAAGACGTGTTCCCACCAAATGCGAGTGGGAAACAAGAGAGAGGAAAAACTATGTTTATCTAGCGAATGCCAATTTTGTGCCTCAGAAAAGGAATTAATCATCAGTGGCCCTCTCAGAGGTTATTTAGAAATGGGAAAATGCCTGTGAACTCTTTTCTCACACACTCAAAGTGTGTTCTTTTGATGTCATGCATTGTGTAATTTAATAGGCCTGTGTTTTCACACAACATCTGCTTGTCAACCTGACATTCAGCGCTCTGTGTTGTGGAGAGAACAGAAAAAAAAAGAGTGAGTGTTTGAGCTGGGACTAAGGTAATGAGAGGCAATTATGACAGGCCCACAACCTCACACTGAACGGTGCATTTTTTACAACATCTACAGTGTTTGAGGAGTTCAGCTCTGTGTTAATCTTACACACAGAGAAGAATGAAGGTTATTCTCCTGAACCTAAAGCGAGTGTAATGGCGTTGAGTCTAAACAGATTAAATCTAATGTTTAACACATGGCAGAGGCCGGCCTCAGTAACACACATGATGCAGGGATATAGAGGAGAGATAAGCGCTCAGACACCCTCAGAACACCCACTAGACCTTCTGAGTGTGAAATCGTGGCCAGGAACAGAGGGTGGGCAACAAGTGTTGAGTAGGAATAGTATCAGTGGCTATAAAATGAAATGCATGTGTCTAACACCTCAGAGGGCAAGTTGTGTTATGAATCCAGGGGGGAAAAAAAACAGTGTTGAGGAAGGCACATTGACACTCCGGTTTGCCAAGCTGCCTAACAAGCCACTCAAAACTGAAAAACACAGTACGGAGTTCGTAGTACGGTGCATACAGTCAGACGACGAATACAGTCAGTCACAGGCGATTCACACTCCAATCCAGAAGGGGAGACACAACAGGAAAACGAGCAGAAGAAGAAGAGATGATCTATGCACCAATCGAAAACAAGAGTTCAGATGGCACGCAAGAGCTTGCTTGTAGTCTATACGCTGAGTTTCGATTAATTTTTGTGATGCGCTCCACAAGCTTCACAGAAAGGAATCCAGGACGGCAGAAAGCGGCATCCTGTTTGTTTTCTCTATTTTACAAAAGCACAACGTTTTGTTTTTATTGTGTACACAAATAAAAACAGACCCTTGACAATTTAGAATGTTGTCTTACTCTTATCTGTATGACCATAAATGACGGAGTATTGCAAGTTGTTTCCGCTGTTATAATGAGACAAAATCATTTGGCATTGTGCCGATTTGTGTCGTGGAAGTCTCATTACAGTTTAGTCATGAAATATGCATGTCCTGGAAATGTGAAGCCTCAGGAGTCACTTATTTCTCTGTCTCCTTGTGGAAAGGTGAAATAAGTTCAGATGTAGATGCCAATTTTTCTCCTTGCTCATGTTTCCGTGATTTCGTAATATTGAACTTTGAAAATGTCCACTGCATTTTACCATGCGGGAGGTGGGGGTTGGGTCGGATGGGTTGTAAATTTACCGAACTTTTATCAAACCGCGACCCCAAAACCGAGGTATGTACCAAACTGTGACTTCTGTGTACCGTTACACACCTAATATGTATGTATGTATGTATAAATATATATATGAAGAGTTTGGTTCCAAAACACTATAACTCCATTTTGATTAATTTGAGTAAAAAGGTGTTTTCTTTACCAAGAAATTGGCAAGATGAAAACCACTATTTTCTGTTTCAAACTTTCATATAGCATCTTTTGGCTATAAAAACATTAAAAATTCAAATCTACATTTTGATTTTAAAAGGTTTATTATAAAAACGGATTATTTTTCCCCCAAAATGTAATTGTCACAGACACGCCAGGCTCCACCCTCACTCAATCCCAGTGCACTCAATCACCCGAGTACTAATCACCGGCACCTGCACCCCATCAGCACTCATCAGTCACAGTATAAGAAGCCAACACACACACACTCACTGTCCGGTCTCATTGCATCATACATACCCGTATGCTTACCTTAAGGACTCCAAACGAACTGCTTACCTGTCTCCAACGTCTTCGGTTTCCCTCGTGTGCCAATCCTCCTGTGTGTGAGTGTTCCAAGTCTCCAGTGTTCCAAGTCTCCAGCGCCATCCAGATTCCTTCTTCCTACAACCACATTAGGGACAGTATTACCATTCAGCATTGCTATCTTCAACTCTACATCATGTATTACTCACCTGCACTTCTGTCTATCTCTGCTGGTATCAATAAACCCTACTGTTTGTCTTACATCTGCCTCCGTCCCTTCTGTACCGTAACAGAAGACCGGACCTACAACAGCCGATACCAGCATGAGTCACCGGGACCCGTTTCAAGAGCTCGTGGACGCCCTTCGTCAAGCTCTCACTCCTCAACCACCAAGACCGTCACCACCCGTTGCTTCCGCAACCCCTGCTTCCACTCCTTCACCTGTGGTTCATGCCAGTCCCATGGCTAAACCGGCGCCCTACTCAGGATCGGCGGAGGATTGCAGCGGATTCCTCCTGCAATCCTGGAGATGCAACCGCGCCTCTACCCTGACGATACCTCGAAAGTTGCTTTCATCATCTCTCAACTACAAGGTAAAGCTTTGCAATGGGCAGACTCCCTGTGGACACAAAAGGGTCCTGCAGTGCAATCATACTCCTCCTTCGTCTCGCACTTCCGTGAGGTGTTCGGCAAGCCGGTCTCCGATTCATTTGCTGGTGAGAAGCTTTACAGTTTGAAACAGCGATCTATGTCTGTCAATGAGTATGCCTTGCAATTTAGAACACTGGCTGCTGCGAGTGGATGGAACGAGCAAGCCCTCATCACCTCTTATCGTCAGGGTCTGGAACCGAGTAAGCGGTTGCATCTCGCTGCATACGAGGATTCCATCGGCCTCGAACGCTTCATCCAACTCTCCATCCGCGTCGGCTCTCGTATGCAGTCGTGTATCGAAGAACACCAGGGCCAGCCACTCTCCAACATCCTCCTCCGTCGATCAGAAGCCGTCAGCCCTCCAGAACCAGCCAGCGAACCCATGCAAGTGGATTCATCCCGACTCTCTTCCGCGGAACGTCAACGCCGGCTGACCCTGAATCTCTGCTTGTATTGTGGTGCTCCTGGGCATGTCAGATCTGCATGCCCCATCCTTCCTCCTCGTCCCATGGTGAGTGCTATCATTCCCTCCATTAAGAAGATGAAACCACTCACTACTGTTGTAAACCTTACTGCTGCTGATGTATCTATTCCAGTGGTGGCGCTCCTCGATTCAGGGTCAGCAGGAAATTTCATCTCCGGCCTCCCTCTCCGACCATCTACCAGGTCCACTCCATCACGGGCAAACCCCTAAGCCGAAGAAAGGTCAGTCGGTGCGTGGGTCCTCTTCTGTTACGAGTGGGAATCTTACATGTGGAAGAAATTCATCTGCTCGTTCTGGAGGAATCCACCTCTGACGTGGTCCTGGGGCACCCGTGGCTAGAGCAGCACAACCCAACCATCTCGTGGCGTACGGGCGAAACCTGTTTCTCCGAGTTTCCTGTTCCCAAGTCTCCTTGTGCGAATGATCTCTCCCTCTGTGCCACCTCCATTGAGAGCCCGATTGAGAAACGCTCCGTGGATATTCCAGCCTGTTACGCCCCCTTCAGTGATGTCTTCTGCCCTCAAAGAGCCTCCAAGCTGCCTCCATACCGGCCATGGGACTGTGCCATCGATCTGTTCCCGGGTGAGCCAGTGCCCAGGGGAAGAATATACCCCGTCTGTACCGGAGGAGAAGGCCACTGAGGATTACATCAAAGAGGCACTTCATCAGGGTTACATCCGCCCGTCTACTTCCCCTGCTGCTTCGAGTTTCTTCTTCGTGGCTAAAAAGGACGGAGGCTTGCGGCCCTGTATTGATTATCGTGCACTGAACAAGATAACTGTCAAGTTCCGGTATCCCCTTCCTCTCGTACCAGCTGCCCTAGAACATCTCCGTGGTGCCACTGTGTTCACCAAGCTGGACCTCCGCAGCGCGTACAACCTCATCCGGATACGCGAGGGGGACGAGTGGAAGACCGCCTTCGTCAAGCCCACCAGCCACTATGAATATCTCGTCATGCCGTATGGCCTGGTCAACGCCCCCTCCGTATTCCAGGATTTCATCCATGAGGTGCTCCGGGAGTTTCTCCATCGGTTTGTCCTGGTCTACATTGACGACATACTCATCTACTCCCGGAGCCTGGCCGAACATCGCCACCACGTTGCGGAGGTCCTCCAACGCCTACGACAGTTCCATCTCTTCCTAAAAGCAGAAAAATGTTCATTCCACCAACCCTCAGTACACTTCCTCGGATACATCATTGATCACAGTGGCATCCGGATGGACGAGGGGAAGGTGGAAGCTATCAAATCCTGGCCCACTCCATCCACCATAAAAGAACTCCAATGCTTCCTTGGCTTTGCAAACTTCTACCGCCGCTTCATCAAGAACTACAGCTCCATCGTTCATCCACTCACCAACCTACTCCGCAACCAGCCCAAGTCTCTGTCCTGGGATCAAACAGCCACCAACGCCTTCGAAGCCCTCAAGAATGCCTTCACCACCGCTCCCCTCCTCGTCCACCCTAACCCGGAGCTGCCATTCGTCGTAGAGGTGGACGCTTCCACCACAGGAGTGGGAGCAGTGCTTTCTCAGCAGCAGGGGACGCCAAGTAGACTGCACCCATGCGCCTTCTTCTCCCGCAAGCTCAACCCGGCGGAGGTCAACTACGACATCGGTGACCGCAAGCTCCTGGCCGTCAAGCTTGCCTTGGAGGAGTGGAGGCATTGGTTGGAGGGAGCCAAGCACTCCTTCCTGGTCTTAATGGATCATAACTTGGAATACCTGAAAGCTGCAAAGAGACTCAATCCCCGTCAAGCACGGTGGGCCATGTTTTTCTCCAGATTCGACTTCTCGATTTCATATCGTCCTGGCTCCAAAAATGTAAAGGCTGATGCCTTATCCCGTCTCCATGCTCCCGTAGAGAAGGACGAAGAACCCGAAACTGTTCTCCCTGAATCCATCTTTGTGAGCCCCATCTCCTGGTCGGAAGAGACCTTACCCTCCTCCAATGCCTCCTCCAATGCTCCGCCGGGTTGTCCCCAAAGCTTGCAGTACATCACCAGGACACGACGCACTCCACTGATCCACTTGGCGCACACTTCACTTGGCACTGGCCACCCGGGGGTCAATGAGACCCTCTCGCTGCTGAAAGAGCGCTTCTGGTGGCCCAATATGGCCAACGACGTCAGAAGGTACGTGCAGGGCTGCAGAGAGTGCGCCATCTCAAAGAGCCCTCGTCATCTCCCAGCCGGCAAGCTGAATCCTCTGCCCGTTCCTGAGCGACCCTGGTCACACCTGGGAGTGGACTTCATCACGGACCTCCCAGCCTCTGATGGTCACACATGCATCCTGGTAGTAGTAGACCGCTTTTCCAAGTCCTGTCGTCTGACTCCCCTGAGAGGTCTACCTACCGCCATGGAAACGGCTGAGCTCATGTTTAACCATGAAACTAGGATGCCGGCTGTATTCAGAGCGCCGCCATTACTGTTTACAGTGCGTGGAATGGTGCGCTGTGATTGGTTGAGTGGATATATTGCGTTCTGCAGAGAAAGGAGACTGGTGTTTGTCACGTTTTGGAAAGAAAGGGAGAAAATATGCCAGAATAATACGACGGATATCGCATTTTGCACAAAATTCATAAATGACTTTTCATTTATTATATAAGATAAGATACAATATAAATGATCAGATACAATACTGATTTAAAAATGGCGTTTATTGCGTTTTGGAACCAAACTCTTCATATATATATATAATAATAAAAAATAAAAATAAATAAATAAATAAAACACTAGACTATATATATAGTAAATGTTTTAATGTTTGTATCACTCTGCTTTTCTGTTTGTTCCAGTCTGTGGGTTAGTCTGGGGATTTGGATTTTATTATTTGACTCTTTCTGCAGTGTACACCATTTTAATAATGGTAATTATGCGTGAAACATCACGTCATCATTGTGTATCAGACATTGTCACCTTGAGGAATAAAGGTGAATTGCTCTTATTGAGTCATCAGAGATTCAATTATTGTTGCACAGAAAATGTACTTACACTATTACATACCTCGGGTCACTAGCGACCCAGTACACTTCTTACAAAAAATTTATTAGAAAACAGACACTCTTTTATAATTTAATTTTTTTTCTTGTTATATTGTTTATAATTAATAAATTGAGGAATGCTAAGAAGGTTGATGTCTAACTTTAAAAAATGAATGAGGGGGAGGGTAGTGAATGACATCCCAGGTCGATAAAGACCCGAGTTATGCGTTTAATCATTAATTGTGAGAATGTGAAAACAAATAATATTTTCTTCAAAAACTGTGAAATCTATGTGCCATATGTCATTTGTTTCTCTGAATGTCATTTCTTTGACATTGTGTCATACAACTCAATGCATTCAGATATACTCTGTCTCTCTAGCACAGTTTAATTCTTACGCTGGCACCGCCCACATGGTAGTGCTGAAGCTTGACGTTTCGCCTCACAGAGTTCAGTACATTAGGGAATGTTGATGTGAGTCATGTGAAAAGGTCCTTAGAGCAACAGCATCAAACACAACAACACTACAAAATAAAACAAAAATACCATAAATAAAAGGAAACCAAAAAATTTATTTTATATAACTGAATCAAATCAGTGATTAACAGCATTATTTAACAAACATAATATCTATGAACACATCAATCAATCAATCAGTCTGTCTGTCTATCTATCTGTCCATCTGTCCCTCCGTCTATCTTATCTGTCTGTCTGTCTGTCCATCCATCCGTCCCTCCGTCTACCTTATCTGTCTGTCTGTCCGTCCGTCCATCCATCCATCCATCCATCCATCCATCCATCCATCCATCCATCCATCCATCCATCCATCCATCCATCAGGACGGAATAGCAGGACAAACTGTTTTTCCTTTTTTGCACTTGCCTCAAAACATTTGTATGCCGTGTTCAAACAATCGTGTCTTTACCTGTGCAGACTTGGCCAGCTTCTGATTATATTCCTTCTCAAGATGCTTTATCCTGCTGTTGGTCTGTAATGAAAGAGAACACAGAAGAGGAGGGTGTTAGAAACAGAGAGTGTGGACACATGACACCGGATCAGCTGGCAGGAAGTGCAGCGAGACGCTTTGCCGTGACCTCTGCGACTGGCAGGCATGTTGGCATGCGTGTGGCTGGAGCTCTGGGCTCAGGGCCAGGCCTGACACCACAACAGCACAAGGGCCTTTCATCAGAAGCCAGCTTATCACCACTTAACAGGAAGAGAGAGAACAATATCACACCGTTATCTGCAAAACAAGAATATGACATGAAAAAAAAAATCCGCTGTGGCTTTTATGAGCAAGAACATGAAAAGTGACAAAAAACAAAGAGATAAATGAGTATACGAGGGTTATTTTTTGTGAACAGACAGATGTGCTTTTGTTGCTTGTTCACAGTGTAACAAACGATCTGATATTAGTAAGAGATTGACAGAAAAATGGTAGAGTTTATTGATGCTCTGAGCAGCAATCCACTACTGTAACATAATCATATAATAATCCTAATATAAAACTGTAAAAATGGGACTCGAACAGTTTGTCTCAGCCAAGGAGGTCTAATATAGGTAATGAATTATTCTTGTGGTCATAGATGGCACAAAATCTTATCTCAACAATGAATAGCTATGGCGTTCTTAATTTTGTCATTTCACTGGAATATCAACAATTGCAAGATCAAATTTATCTGTGACAATGCATTATGTTGAATATCAACGTTTTTTGTTTCTATTTGAGGGATTTGTGGAGTAACAATATTTTTATTTTGAAATAGAAAAAAAAACAGACCCGTGCAATGTGGGGAAAGTTACTTTTAAAAGTAATGCATTACAATATTGCGTTACTCCATAAAAAGTAACTAACTGTGTTACTTTTTATGGAAACTTT
>RJVU01042551.1:5624219-5741484 GCA_003731715.1 Anabarilius grahami
CACTCCCTCTTTGAACTGTTGCCATCTGGTCGACGCTACAGAGCCCTGAGCACCAGAACGACCAGACACAGGAACAGTTTCTTCCCTCAGGCAATCCATCTCATGAACACTTGACAAACATGGAACACACAACACTATTACACTATTACACATCATTTACTTAAAACACTTACTTATACTTCAAATTTGCACACATAACTGCACATACAATTGTCTATATTATATATTGTTTTTTGCTTTTTTTGCCTTTGTCTATCTTGTAAATTCGTATATTATTATTTTATTCCTTTTATTATGTGTCTTGTCTTGTCGCTGTCACTCTGTTGCACTGTGGAGCTTCTGACACTAAAACAAATTCCTAGTATGTGTAAACATACCTGGCAATAAAGCTCTTTCTGATTCTGATTCTGATTCTGATATATATTTACACAAATGCATGCATGCATCTATCAAATACATAAATATGGGAACAAATACTGGATATCATCAAAAGGCTGAAAAATATTGAGATGTATATATTTTTTCTATCTATATTGCTCAGACCTATTGTGAACACACCAAGTCAGTGAAGGTTATGCTAATGAAAAACAGATAAATCCTCACTCCTCGTCCTTCCTCATCCTCTTTAAAAGCGCTGTCACATATTACACTGGCAGGTGTGGCTACACCCCCAGCCCGTGTGTAGCTATAGGGTTCTCTGATTTTCATCATGGCTTCCAAAATCTGTTTTTGGGCAGGGATCTGTCACACCTCTGTGAGCAGGTGGATCAATGGACTGGTGGCAGAGAACATGGGAACACAGCCATTAATGCATCTGCGTGAGGATTTAGGCTGCCGGGTAGTTTATTGGCCTCCCATGCTTTAAGTTGGGACCTCCTGCGGTCTGTCCCATTTGATGACCGTGGGTGCTGATTTGCTGCCAAGGTCAACAATACAAAGGCCAGCTTAGGGATTCAATGAGAGCCTTTTATTTGGCTGGTGACCCCAGAGCCGCCATCTCCATCTGGTGGTGTGATTAGAGTGCTCTGATGAGGGGTGGGCAGCTTTCTTCATACCAGCTTCATCAACGATTCGTAAGAGTGTAGAGTTGACCACTTTGAGCACAAAACATTGACTGCTTCACAACACCATCTATCATCACCCTTCAAGCTGGAGGAGAAGAGAGCAGAGACTCCAGAGATATCTCTCAATACTGATCAAGTTTCATGCTGACAGGTGGCCTTTGTGCCTTCATGCATTAGTTTGTCTAGCACTTCATTTGTGTCTTTTTGGTGATAGGTGGATGATGGTCTCAGGATGGCTGCTGTTGAAACGTCCAGATTGACCATTCACAGACCATCTGGTGCATATTGCACACATGTAATGACTTTCTCAAAATTGCAAGCTGCAATCTGATTGGCCAGTAGTCATGTTTCACATTTTGTGAGGTTCATGGTTTTGATTCATATGGCATATATCCAATCCAGTGAAAAACTGAAATAGATCTAACAGAAAATGAAATTTTCATGAAATTTTACTGTCACAGTTATATATATGAAGAGTTCAGATGCAAAAGCCGCTAAATGCCACCTCCATCAAAAATGAGATGTTCTCCACACACAGTATACGTTCATCAAATACTTTCGCTTCAAATCCGCTAAATCCCAGTCTAAGCCCATTCAGAAATACCGGTTTGTTGGCAGAAACTACTAAAAGCCACTTCCCTTTGTCAGCAAAACCCTCTAAGTCCACAGAAGATCCAATCGGAAGACGCAAAACAAATCATATGATTTCAAGATGAATGATGGTGTGTGTATGAGCCAGCTTTCAATTGTCAAGTTTTTATCATGTTTTGTCCATCATTGCAGTGGCAATGACAGGATTTCATGAGTAGCAAGTAAACACAACTTTCTTTTTGCTGTGTAAAACTGACAGAAACTGATGTTTTACTATGTCTTGTTGTCCAAAATGGTGGACTAAGAGGTTTTAGCAAAAAAAAAAAAGAAAAAGTTAAAAACCAATGAATTGACTAAAGTGATTTTTTTTTTAAATTAGACATTTAAATAACTGACTAATAACCTTTTCATTGCCATTGAAGTGAATTTACTTAACCTAAATATAGGAGCCGGATAAAAAATTGCTAATTTAAAAGAAAACATGTCAGACGGACTTAGAGGTTTTTGCAATGGATCTCTTCATATATATATCATATATTCATATATATGAATATATATAAATCATCTAAGTAACGAGACACTGTATTAAGAATTAATTTTGTAACAGGGTCATTTTTATAAACTCATCTTATATTTCGTATATTTTAGACTATATGTAAACCCTTTAAAGGTTAAAAGAACCGTTGCCAAACATATAATATGCTAGAAACATAATAATCACTGCAATAATGATCCATTCATAGATTCTTAAGTATTTGCCTATTAAAATCCAAACAGCGAAACATTTTTTGGCCGGGCAGTGTATATCTATAATTTAATTTCAATCTATAATATTTTTTTCACTTTTAACTGCTTCTAAATGTCACAATAAAAAGATTGTTAGCTTTACATGCCAGTTGATCAATTCAATTCCTAAGTGATGTTCTTGGTCAAAATAAGCTGCTGTATGGACCACACTTTATGCTGATTGTAAAAAGTCAATCTGTACAAGACTAGATTGAGAATTTCTTGTCCAGGGAGATTTAAAAGTCTCTGAACGAGTGGCCAATAGCATTGTGGATGCGTTCGGTTGGCAGTGGTGCTCTAAAACCAGAGCTTTCTCCACAGCTCTACACTGCCGGTCTGTGGCAGTCTTTTCTTGTGTCACCGACTTTCCCAGCCATCGTGAGAGAAACAGAATGAGAAAAATACTGGAGGATGGGGGGAAAAACGGCATAACTTTCATCTCCGAAGAAGAAAGAAAAATAGAATCACCAAATCCATCCACATGCCTGGCTGGTCTAAATCTGATTTTCTGCTATTAAGCTCCATTTCCCTCTCTCAATCTGCCACTCCGAGGTGATGGGGAGGTGTCTTTGATCATATTCTCCCACTGTTTTGCTCTCTGTAATCCATGACCAAAAATAATGGGATTTGGTGTATCTCCAAATGGCAGAGAAACCACTTGACAGAAATTAATAAGTTTGCAGGGACAAAAAGTGAAGACAAACAATGACAACAACATCCCCAAAACACCACCATCTTCCATCAGGAGTGAAAGAAAAAGAGAAAATATGAATCATAATGTTAAACAGAGACTAAAAATGGTGGTGGCACATTAACAAAAAAAAAAAAAAAGTTAAAAAGAGGCAACATCCAAACTTTGGGCAGAATGACAGCTGACAGGCGCGCCGTGGGGGAGCTGGGTGTACTGATGTGTCTTTGAAGTGAGCGTGTGTTTACCGCTTTCTCAGAGACAGCAGCATCCATGTTCTCAGGGCCTGATTCACTCTAATCCCTCCTGTCACTGCTCAATGGAAATCTTGTATGAATGCCACATCCTACTTTGTCAACAGGTGCATTTCATTATGCAATGTGTAAATGCAATCATCTTGACCAGTTTCCTGCCAGTTTCCTAAGGTTTTATGTGCAACAGACTCACAGTATTTGTCCAATGGTATTTTAGCTGTACCTTTGCATTGTTGCTTATTGTTTGCATATTTTATCTCAAACTGCCCAATTCGTTTCAATATGACAATTGACATAAAAATGTTCCAAGAACAATTTACACACTTTTCTCAAACTCATCATTTGGTTTGCTTGGGAGAATCAAGCATTTACCCTGAAACTTTCCTTTGAATTCATCTATTAACAAAAAAACACTATGGCCCAGTTTCACAGACAGGGCTTAGATTAAGCCAAGATTAGGCCTTAGTTCAATTAGGACATTTAAGTAGCTTTTGTAAACATGCCATAGAAAAAAAACATTACCAGTGTTGTAGTACTCGAGACTCGGACACGATCTTGAACTTGGTCTCGAGACATATTGTAATCGTCTTGGTCTTGTCATGGACTCGTGTGCATTTTGACTTGGAATTGACTCGTACTCGAACATATTAGGAATCAGACTCATTCCCGAGTCCACTCGAGTCCAATTTAAAATATTTCATGATTATTACTGCATGTTATTATTTCTGTAACTTGATGTTTGGATGACATAATTGGTGATTTTCTTGTGCGCAACTGCGCATGACTTGAGACTATAGTTAGTGCAAAGGCAGCAGGACTCAGGTAGCAGCGGGAAGTCCGGATCATTTTCCTGACTCGGATCTTTGAATCACATTCAGCAAAAAGAACAAATATTTTTTTCAAGTAATTTCATTCATTTCAGCAGAATATAATTGAAATGTTACATTTTAAATTCCCCAACATATACTACTTGAGCAAACGTTTATCACATTTGTATTAATAATAATAAAAAAACTCCAGGCTAATACAGCCATGAAGGCCAAATCATGAGTAAAAAATGATTGATTGATTTATTAATTGCTTAGCAGGGTTTGAGGCTATGCAGTCTGTTAGTTCACCTCACCTCCAGATCAGAGTCGTTCTTTCTTTTGTCACCTCACATTTATCATGTCTGTTCCCCAGAGATTAGATACCTCTCGAGAACTCCAAACTTTCTGGTCTTGGTCTCGACTCAGACTCAACTCTCTCTAGTCTCGGTTTCAACATACTCTGAACTCGGTCTTGACTCAGACTCGAAAGAGCTGGTCTCAACTACAACACTGGCACTAACAAATTTCAAGATATACCAATACATGTAAACTTTCAGTTAAAATAGCTCAAACATACATTTTAGTCTGGGACTAGGTTTAAGCCTTGTCTGTGAAACCGGGGGTATCCGGACTGTATTCAGTATTAAACTACGGACATTCTTGGCAGGCAGTCTGGGATAGTGGTCTTTCTGATATGTCGCATCTCTGTAATATTAGCTAGCAGTGAATGTTTCTGGGGGATGTGGATGGTGGGCAAACACTGTGTAAGCAGAAGGTAGGTGAAACATTCTGACAACTTCCTCCCGGATCATTCACAAATACACTTCATATGTATTTACATTCTATTCAACTGGTGTAAATTCGGTTGCTTTCACCATACATGGCTCTCCACTTTGGCTGCAGAGGAAAGGCACAAAAAAGCATGTGCTGGCTTTTCAAAGCAATCTCTCTCACAATACCTCTACCTTTGTCTTCCACTTTTCTTATGTTCTTTGTCACAGTGAGGAAACCAAAATAACCGCATCAGTTGTGTGCCGCACACCTTGTTACCATGGTGATCTCATGCATGTACAGAGACCATGTAGATGGAAGCATAGATGCAGTGACACTACAGAATTACCATATGTGTGAGAGAAAGTATATAACAATAAGAACATAAAAGTAGGGCCCTACGATTTACGTGATGTGTAAATGCGTACAGAATCACGGAATCCAGTCATAAAAATGGAATTTACTGTATATTGCAGAAAGTCACTGAATAAATCAAAAGTAGGTCTGCACACTTAATCAAATTGCGATATGGTCTAGTGTCTGTGAATATTAAACCACAATAAAAATTCAATCTAAATATGAAGCCTGCTTTGAAAGAGCGCTGCAGTTTCGATACTACACATACTGAAGAAAGTATGACGCTCGTGGTGTTCTCAGCGTCTGCCTTCTCACTATAAGAGGACAGAAACACATTTCACCAGCATTTCGCCATTTCATTTGAGAAAACCATTGTCAGATACACACAGAAACTCAAAGGTCTTCACCACAACCTGCCAAAATAAAAGTTTGGTTTAATTTTTGTGGAAATTATGACNGAGGGCATAATAGGTGCCTTTTAACCCAACCTGCTGGGTTTGTCCATATTTTACCCAGCTTGGTTTTTTTTAACCCAGCATTTTTTAGAGTGTATGTGAAAGAGCGCTGCAGTTTCGATACTACACATACTGAAGAAAGTATGACGCTCGTGGTGTTCTCAGCGTCTGCCTTCTCACTATAAGAGGACAGAAACACATTTCACCAGCATTTCGCCATTTCATTTGAGAAAACCATTGTCAGATACACACAGAAACTCAAAGGTCTTCACCACAACCTGCCAAAATAAAAGTTTGGTTTAATTTTTGTGGAAATTATGACAGAGATATATTACTACTTTATGTAAAGTAAAAATAACAAAGTAATATTAAAGACAAAAATACAGATTATTAAAACATTACTTTTTTATGGAATATGTTTTAATTTAAACTGTAATCCTCTGTTGTGCAGCACTTTATTTGAGAAAAATTAAATAAATTGTTTAAATTTCATTTCAATACATTTTAAAAGAGTAATTACATTGTTTTATGCATTCATTTGATTGCCACCGTTTTTGATAAAAAAATTTGTATTAAATCATAAAACCCAGAACCCAGAGAAATTATAAGACAACACAAAATTTCTGAAAAAAAATAATTTTGCACTATTGTTAAATAATCTCATAAAATGTTTCATGAATTCGATTAATTAGGGATTTAACCATTAAAAATAAAAAAATGAAATAAAACGGAAAACAAACACTTGTGAAAAGATAAAAGATTTCATAGGCCATACAGAAGAAAAAAGAAGAATATCCTCTTTTCCATATTATTTTGTATTCCATATTCATAATGACTTACATTTAGGACCACAAGGCTATTGTCCCTATTTAAAATACATTTATTTCATGCTATGTATACTTCAAACCATTAACATATTCATTAACATATTTATAAGAGTTAATGATATAAAATAATAATGAAACTTTATCTGGAGTATTTCTTTATTGCACAATGCACATTTCTTAATATTATGCCTAAAAAGTGTTTAATATCACTATTAATAAGGATTGTATGATCTTTGTATAATATCAGTCTTTAAATGCAAGATATTTAAAGTGTACCTAAAGTATACTTTCAATAGTTCCACTTTAGCACAATCAAATATAAGTAAGTATATGTTTAGTTGGCCCTCAGCACTACTTCCACACAATTAAAGTGCATTAAGTACAAAATTAGTTGTTCCAAAAAGTATACCAAAAGAATAATTGCAGAATATTTTTATTAAGCACATAAATATGTAAATGCATTTGCAGTAAACATACACAAAATAAATGTATTTCAAATACATTTTAGTATATATTTTTTCACTAGGTGTATGGGTTGTTATTTATGTATTTATTTTGTATATTATGTTTGTTTGACAGCCCAGACCCTCATTCACTTTCCTTATCTGGAACAACCAGTGCATTCATCACCTTTTCTACTTTTGTGTTCCACTGCAGGGAAGTCATATGGCTTTGTAACAACGTGAGGGTGAGTAAATGATGAAAATTTTTACTTTTGGGTCAACTGAATAAAACAGAATGTGGCCATATTGAAGCAATTTATAAGAGAAGCCACATGTCTATGCTCTGAGCCCGCTCTCATGTCAAATCTATGGCACTGGTCTGACAGCTCCAGTGAATCAGGGTAGGTTAGGCTGGTGCCTTTTATCAGGGCAATCCCTTAAGCCTTTGGCTTTGGGGCAAACAGAAAACAGAAAAGGGAACCAGCCACATCCAGTTCAGTGCCTACAGCTATAGTTTGTAACGTTATTCATTTTGTCCTGAAATGACCAATCCCTCTGATGTTAAACTCAGAAGTTGCATCATCTGAGAAACCCTGAACACTCAAAAAGTGTGGAAATACTTCAGGAATGAGGTCAAACTAAATGAATTGGGAATATGTCTGTAAACGAAACACAATTGGATTGAACATGACAAACTGTCATCCTCATATGAAACTGTTCCTGCTCATTTAGAACTGGGAAATAATACATGCTCCATTAAAACAAAAGCCTCATGCTACAGTTACCTGAATTTATTTTCATCCCTCAACATTCTGATGGTGTTAACAAGTGAGTTGAGCTGATGGCTATGAGAGCTTCTTATCTGGGCTGGTGCATGAAAAATCTACAGCAACAATAAATACAGACACCAGAATCACAGTATTTAAAATGAAGTTGCACTTGAATACACCACAACTGTGGATATATGCCAAAGTATAATGTTGTGCTCAATCATTTGATAAATCTGCTGCTAAGATCACTAGAAATCTACACTAGCATTCTGTATTTAATTGTATTAGCTGTGTCACACAAACAGCAATGGCTTTCTATGAGTCTCGTTTACATAGAAATAATTGTGATAATGCCTTAATTTTTAAATACGCATGTCGCAGCAATATAAAAGTGCATATAGTGTCTGGTTAAGTTAGACTGCAGTAAATAAAATGTTGTGTTTTACACTGACATTCAGTGGCTGTAGTGATTTTGTACCTCAATGCTATTCTTTATGTGTATAATCTAAATTTATTTACAATCTATCTTTATGATTGTTTGTAGTTGAGATTCTCAAACTAGCAAATACAAGATAATGTTCATGTATGCCACGAGGTATCACCTAAGTAAAAACGTCTTTCCTTGGGATCCAGATGAACTGGATGCAGTGATTAAAGAGAGATCCTGATCTAAAAATCAACTTTGAACTTAAGTTTTCTTATTGGCAGATTTTGCTGAGGAATCTGCAGTAAAAGAGAAGACATGAAAAGGTCTGAATCCGGAGGAAATCAGGACAGGAAGCCGTGATTTGTAGAGCCGTTACTCCAAAGCTCCAAAGAAGAAGAAAGTACAAAGAACATCTAAGCATCAGAGGCACTGGCTGTGAGCTGCAGAGAGAAGTCAGGTTTATCTGGAGGAACAAGGCTCCCAGGGTTCTCTGTGGTGGATGGAGATTGGGTACTGTTGGCTGCACACACACACACACACACACACACACACACGCACTCGCCGCAGCCAGATAAACCTCCGTTGTTAACAGAGACTGGAATAAATTCACTTTTATCTTCCTTTCTTTTCACTAAGCGTCTGACGTTGGAACAATCTTACACATGATTTTATCGCTTCTGATATTCCGTTTCTTATTATTTTATTCCACACGCTCTCCTTCAAAAAGTCTGTGTCTTTCATGAAAACCCATTCATGGATTTAATGGATTTCTCTTTCCTTTTTCTCTGGACCTGTCTTCAAACTCTGGCTGGCCATTTCAGCAGCGGCTGACTGCCGAGGACAGCGTTTCTCTTACCATCAAAAGAATACGAAATTTCAGCTTAGAAACATGCCAAGTCACTACGAATCTAAAAGCCTGAAAACTTCCAAATGAAAATAGCTAAACTTTTCTCTCTGAAACACACACACAAAAAGAAGCTCTGACACAGTTGGGGAGAGATAACGTTTACTGGGCTAAACGTGCAAATGAAATCATTAGCTGCCTTTAAAGTATTCTGGCTAATAATCTGTGAAACCAATAGGATTTATCTCTATAACGTTTCTATTATCATGCAACATGGAAAAACTAGTTTTTACATTTTCTGAAGAGAATGTCAATGCAGTGGTCCTTTCTCGTCTCCATGATGCTAGGATGCTGAGTCATTGCCCACTAGCGTAAACTAAAAGAGCCTTCCATTACCTTTCTACCAGCAACAGGGTGCCAGTGTTGGAGCCAGAGTCCAATCTGAAAACTCTTTCCACAGAAAAAGACGGATCTGGATCAGAAAAATCAGCTATGCACATTAGAGGCCAGGGCGGGATTACGTCTTCACCAAGTATTGTATTCAAAAACAACAACTCAAAACAAACCTAGATAAGATTTATATACAAAGTCTGTGAGTGGCAAGTTTGTTTGTGGGCTGGCTATGTAGTAATGTGGTGAGTTGCTACATGCCGGCTGAACACTGTCTCCAGTAACAACATTATTATGATTGAAAAGTTGTATGACTTGGGGTATGGCTTGGGTCTCTTCTTCATTTGAAGTATATGGGATTTGTCTGCCCATTTTTTGTCCACCAGGTGAAAATCGTAAGTCTGATTGCACAGAAAAATGAGACATATGTGAGTGTGTGAGTCAGATGTTTGGTTAATCCTCAGAGGACAGAGCAGCTTTACTCTAGAGGAATGAGTTTGATGTTGTGCCTCTGGCCAGAGAGAGATCAGAGAGCCGGTTTAGCTGCTTTACCTTGCACTATAATAGCCTGGTCACTCTACACTAACATCATCTGTCTCAATAAGCCATATTTATCTATTTATGTATTAGTAGTCATGACAATACTTCACAAAAGTGAATAGTGATTGAGACTTTCACTTGTGTTCCTCTAAAGAAAGGATGCGAGTTTGGAATGAAACATAATTTTTTTTTTTGGCCGAACTATCCCTTAATACACTTACATTTTCTTGCTAAATCTGATGGATAATTTATAGAATACATGATAATGTTCTTGAAGACTCAACACCATTGTGTGGCAAATTCTGTTGGTTAATAACTGTTCTCCACAAATGTGTCTTCTTCAAGGGGGCATTTATTGGTTTTAACAGA
This sequence comes from Anabarilius grahami, assembly GCA_003731715.1. Lineage (NCBI taxonomy): Eukaryota > Metazoa > Chordata > Actinopteri > Cypriniformes > Xenocyprididae > Anabarilius > Anabarilius grahami. Next base: position 5,634,605 of record RJVU01042551.1, read on the forward strand.
AAACATCAGATTTTTTTCATCTTACTGGTGTCATTTGACATTGCTCAAAATTTACTTGATTTAATTTTAACTAGGGCTGTTGATTTAAAGTTTTAATTAGTAGGGCTGGGTAAAAAATATCGATTTCTCGATTTTAATCGATTCTCATTTTTATGAACCGATATCCATCCTTAAATCCCAAGAATCGATTAGTCTAGTCTGTTTTCAGTTTATGAACGAACAGAATATGTAGCGCGCCTCCCATCCAATAAAGCACAATAATCTTTGTGCTTTGTTACTTTTGATATGAAGCAAAAACTCAGATTTCAAATGACGTCCAAATGAAGTCTAAATATAAGTTTATTATAAAAACAAAACATAATTGAGTGTAATTTAAGGGTTTTTATATAAATAAGTAAATTTTAACATTCAATATGTAGTTTTTTTCCTCTAGAAAATGTGGCATATACTGTAACTGATTCAAAATAATCGGCATCGAATCGAAAGCATGTGATTAGAAATCGAATCGAATCGTGAAAATTGTGTCAATACCCAGCCATATTAATTTGATTAATCACGGTAAAAAAATAAAGTGTTAAAATTATTAGCGCATTTAACGCACTTGCCCCGCCCCAGACCTATGTAGAGTAGATCAGACATTTCATGTAGTTGATGGATAACTAATATGATGTAGGGCAACAACTCAAGTGCGCAATAGCTATCACACGAGTGCTGTTTTTCTGTCCAGAATAGCACGAGTGCAAATGTGATACTGATTTTATACAACAGTTCAATAAATAAGAAGTTAATATTACGTTATTTTAGAAACAATGTTGTCTGTTTTGCTCAATTTTGCCAATGAAAATATAAAGACAAAGCAGAACTGTTCGTCTCTGAGCAACACAATGACATTTCATTTCTAATTCCGCACTTTGAATGAATCGGGTGAACCAATGTTTCAATGGACCATTCATAAAGAGAACCATTTAGTTCATGAATCAGCCATTTGAACAAATCGAATGAATGAATGAATGAATGAATCATTAAGACATTTACCGCCACCTACTGGCAGTTTTAGTTTTCTTTTATTTAAAGTATAATTTATTTTAAACATAATTTCTTATTTCCATGTTAAAAAAACAAAAAACATTAAAGGTATTTCATCCAATAATGAAAATTTAGTCATCATTTACTCACTCTCAAGGTCCAAAAGTTTTTGTGTAATAAATTTTATGTTGAATCAAATGAAATATTTCTTTCTGAAACTACCTTTTGTAATGTCTATTTGATGCTTTACACAATAATGATTTTAAATTATCTTTTTTTGGGGTAATTTCTCAGCCTTATTTGATGTGCATGTTATGTGATGTTAATTAATCGCCACATCATGTAATTAATTAGAATAAAAATTTTAATCACTTGATAGCCCTAGTTTTAATGATTTTAGTGACTTTTCCCCCAAACTCTTTAATTCTACATTTACAATATTCTACTTACGTAAATTAACACTGCAACACAATTTTAGGGCTTGATTGATTTTATCCTTTGTGATTTGATTGAATCATTAAAAGTTGGCTATACTGGAAATTTGAGAGGCCCAACAAGCTAATTTTTATATTATATATTATATTTTTAATGACATGCCTTGATGAATCATGCACAATAAAATCTGGAAAGCGTATTACAAAAGTAAAAACTTCACTTTAATGATAACGAATGATGAATGTGTTAACTGCATAACATGTAACAGTATTAAAACATGAAAACACATTAACTCTGGCAGCTCTAGTTTGAAGTGTGTCAATCAGTCTCAGAGACAGACATTACTGAAGTCTCTTCAGAGGAGGTTTTCAGCCGCAGGTCAGGATGAGTATCAGATGAGGGGTGGCAGAAACAGAGACTGATTTTGTAAACAAGCCTTACGTGTCAGCTTGAGAGTGGAAAAGCGAGGCGCAATTCTCTTCAGATGGGATTTATGTGCAGCAATGCACTCACATATGGTTCCAAAATGGAGGCCCAGGATTTATGAAGAGGCCAAATGGCACGCTAATGTGCCGCAGATGTCCTGGGGGAGGGTGCAGTCAGCGGTGGTGCATGTGTTTAATGAAAACTAATCGCTTTGATGGGCCTAATCAGGATTACCCTCTGATCAATACCACCTTTAGCCGGTTCCTGGCCAACCTGTGCTGGATTAAAGCCACTTTCCAGCCCTCGTCTCTGCGGCTGGAATCAAGAGCTTTAAAAACAGAAAGGATGCAGGATTTCCGGTATAGTCACCCAAGTCTGCTTGCTCAACCTCGATGGAGTCGGAGCAAATAGGGGCTAATGTGTATAATTAAATACTAACGTGATCTCTTCCCTCAGTGCTGGAGTTTAAGCCAACATAGGCCATCAGTGAACATGCGTGAATGTGTTTGTGTATATTATACGCAACACACACATGATTAGGTGAGAAGCTTGTCTTGTGTATTCATTCATCTGTTTATACATTTATTTCTGTCTTGACAACTCTCGGGATATCGATATGACAATTGAGATTGGCATGGTAATGGAAATAACAATGTTAATGTATTTGGTTTTGGCGGAAAAGATCTGCTACACTGCCACTGCAGAGCAAGTACAGAGACTTGCTACTGCAAATACATTCAGAGACATTGAACATACATGAATTAACCCCCGTAGCAGATCTATACAGGTGGACCTGGGGAAGGAGAAGGGTTCTGAAAGTGCGCTGCAGACTGCTAACAGCAAACAGCAAACAATGCCAAATATTTGAATGTTTGAGCAGCAAGCTTATTGGCCGCTGATGCAATAGCAACCAATCAGCTGTACTGTGTAGATAATGATGTGATCGGTACCAAATGAGACCCATCAGTCTGCATCGTCAGAGTTTCAAGCCAGAACTAGGTAAATGTTTATTTGTTGCATCCTCAAGGTGTGGCTGTGATTTATTTATTTACTTTTTCCACCACAGTATCTAATTATATACAAATTCTTGGATTGTGGAAATTGACTGTGGAAAGTGTGATGTGAATATTGATATATAATATTGATTGTGTATATTGAAATGACAATGCGATCCTTGTTGTTATAATGAAACACTAAATATAGTGGAAAAAGATGAAAAAATAGTGAAATTACAAGGAAAAATCTAAACAAGTGTCAAAAAGTTGGCATAACAGCATAATAGAGGCTTTACAGATGCAAACGGGTAAATAATGTTGTTTTGTGTGTTTTTTTCAAAATACTTTGGATGCATGTCATATTATTTATAACTTATCAGACCACAGAGATGCTGAAACCAGAGATTCACACCAGAATCCATTAAGCATGCTTCTGTTTTTCAAATAAAACCAAATAATCAACACATTAGATGAATTCAACAGATGCACAAGTATCTTGGATGAAGCCTATGCGCATATATACAGATGTTCACTCTAACAGTAGAAAGATGTTTACGGAGAAAATAAACCAAATATCATCCTCAAATGATCTAAAGCAGTGGTTCCCAAACTTTTTTAGGCCAAGGCCCACCTCCTCTCTGAATCAACACGGTACGGCCGTGCACAATGAGAAACGACCTGGGCTGAACCGAAACAATCACAGAATACATACGAGAGAGGTGGTGCCTCGTTTTAAATGTATTTTCTTTTTTTTTATTATTAAATGTAACGTATTAATAATTAAATTAAGGAATTATATTAATATATTTAAATTAATTTTCATTTATCTCGCTGCCCACCTGGAGGATCACTGAGGAACCACTGATCTAAAGATAATACTGCCATATAAAATTCCAAGAGTCTAAACTGCATGTAGTGTTAATGAAAACTTCCCAAACTCACCCGCTTTATTCGTACAGTCCTTTTTTTTAAATGAAGAAAACATCATGGAATGACGGTCATAAAGAGCAACAAAAGATTATGATTTAAGGAAACAGAACAAACAAAACTCTATTAACTAGCCACTCTGGATGCCTAGTATCCAAATTACATGTGCCATAACACCACCTTTCTACCAGTTAAAATAATTTGATCAACAACAAAAAAAAGGCTCCTCAGCACAGTGATTTGATTGGCTATTTAGGTGTCAGTCGTTCATAGTAAGGTCAATTATCACAATATTATCTCAATGATCTCAACAGTGTCATCAAATCTGGCACACCATATTTGAATCGAATGAGATTTTGAGACAGAAAAAAAGTCTGATTTGGAATGACATGGGTGAGTAAATATTTTTCTCTGTAAACTACAGCATGCCATGTGCACTCAGCTGCAGAATTTAAATCTTAAAGGGTTTGAACCCTTTGAAACCCTACAACCTTTCAGTTACCATCAGCCTATCAATCTGCCAGTGATTGGTCACTAATCGGAATACTGTCTCCCACCCAATGTGGTGTATGTAGTAATATGCATATTGTGCAGTTTTGTGTTTACTAGATTATCATGATGTTAGCCTAGCAACATGCTAATATCAGAATCTGTGGGAATCATAGATATTAATGTATAGACACCACATTAGCAACAGTCACTGATTACGACAATACATTTTCATGTCCGTTGTGTTGGAAAGGTCAAGATCCTCTGGTTAACACATGGTGTTTGTCATAAACATCAGACAATCCTGCATAATATCAAAAGAAACGAGTTGGTAGTGCCAGAAATAAATCCTGCCTGTTCCGCAATTCCTGTGACTTGACTTTTTTTGAAAACTCCAAATACAGTTTCCTTCAAAATGAATGAGTCATGACAAATGTTGTGAAGATTAGGATCAAGGCAGTCAATTTATAATGAATTCAGAGGCATTTTCTCTATTGACTTCCATTCAAACAAGCACTGTTGACCAGTGCTGTTGATGTAGGCAGTGGCAGATGTATACGTACATGGCATTTATGTATTAATTTATCTACGGTTATGAGTAGTAGTTGAGTCTCTATGTGCAATGTGTGGGATGTGCCTACGAATGTAGCATCCTATTTAGACAGTAGCTCATTAGGGTTTGGAAAAAGGGATGACCAGCCTGTCTGACAGGTCACCCATCGGTTACATTATATAAATCATTTAGGAGTAACCATGTGGATTGTGTGATAAGAATTGCAACCTAGAATGTCAAAGAGACATTATGTCTGAATTGTACACAAACCTTCTCTTGGGCCAGCTCTCTTTCAGACTTGTGGGTTCTTTCCAAGTCCTGCCGCACCTGATCCATCTCGGCCCGCAAGCGGTCCAGAGCTACTTGCTGGTCCTGAGCGGCCCGCTGTCGCTCCTCCTCCCGCAGTACACCCAAGTCCATCAACTGCTGTTTCCTCTGATTCTGGGCTGCCAGTAGCTCCTTCCTCAGAGAATGCACCTGGGCCTCCAGATCAGAGATGGTCTGGTGAGAAACACAAACAACAAAATTTGTAAATCCGTTAAGGTGAACCCCTATATGGAACAGATGATGTGTTTATGGAATACTGAATCTGGGAATACAATGCTTAGACTGCAAAATAAAAACAAATTCAAAGCGAAAAAGAAAAGACGGAAGAGTCCGGATAGAGAAAGAGAGAGGATAAGAGAAACAAGCCAAGCAGGACCAGTGGAGCATTTGTGCCCATTCTAGCCAGGAAGAGGGAAACAGACACCACAGCCTCTGATCTCTGATCCACAAGAGTTCAACATCAAAGCTCAGCATTCCATGAAGGTCAGCGGTTTGATTTAATGACCAAAATTAGTGCAAATCAAAGGTCAGTTACCCATGGGGACGAGGAACCGCTGCCATTTCTCATTTTAGGATGATGAAAAACCTAATCGAGACCACTTACCAATGAGCTGTTGCATTATTGTGAAAGCGAGTGAAATAAAGTAGATGGATTACAAAAAATAAAAGAGAAGAAATCAGAGGCATTACCACAGGAATTAGCCCTTGATAGACCGGAGACCTCGTTCAGTCTGACACACTGACCAACTGCTGAAACTTGAGTACAAAAGGACAGCATTATGGAATAGGTAGCTTTGCTCACTGCTAGTGGTAACTAGGGCAAAACATATTTCTAAGCCACCAAAACTGCACTTAGTCAAGTCAAGTCTTCATTTATATAGTACTTTTTACAATACAGATTGTTTCAAAGCAGCTTCACAGTGATAATAGGAAAATTAATGGACAGAGATTATTTTGGATTTACAGCAGCTCTAGGAAAGAGTTATTCTTGAGCTTAAGTAAGTTTTGGATTGAATCACTTCCGTTGTAAAAATCGTTAATTATTAACTTAGGGGCTGCTTAAATGACACCGTTTTAACTGAAAACAGAAGACTTTTAATGCGTTCTTGCCGTTCATTTACTTTAGTCTATAGGTATGCACATTTGAATGTGTATATGCACAGACGCTTAGTCTTTTTTACAAAGTGACATCACCAAATTACTTGTCTGGGCCGCATAATACAGAATTATTAGTCGTTTCCACGGATGCATGCGAACTGGAATCATTTTGATAATGTTTTATCAATACATAGGGAAAGGAAAGGGAAGGAGGCCTTCGCAGGGGATAGTTTAGTTGACACTTCAGGGCTGTGTTGTCATCGTGTCTAGGTGCAGGTCATTCATCTCCTCTGGATAGGGCCGGGATCTGGTAGACTACGGTAAACCTGCTGCTTTTTGGACCAGCTGGAGTTTGTTTATTAGGCATGCAGGGCAACTACCCAGTAAAGCATTACAGTAAATGGCTGCCCACTGCTCCGGGTGTGTGTTCATGGTGTGTGTGTTCACTGCTGTGTGTGTGCACTTGGAAGGGTTAAATGCAGAGCACAAATTCCGAGTATGGGTCACCATACTTGGCCACATGTCACTTCACTTTCTTTCTTTAATCTAGCCTTGAGGTCATGAACGCATGAGCTAACTGTTCTGCATTTGTCATTGAGAGCATATATCGTAATTTAGATGGAAATGAAGAAGATGGAAGAATGTGGTTTTACAGATACTAGAAACGGGGCTTTCAAATGAAAGATTGGTATCAAAGAGCACACCCAGGTTCCTAACCAACAACGAAGACTTAACAGAACATCCATCAAGTGTTAGACAGTATTCTAGGTTATTACATGCAGAGGTTATTGGTCCAATAATTAGAATTTTTCTTCACACATCAATCTTATCAAATCCCAGTAGATACAATCAAGTCATTATTTCCTGCTAAACTGTTTACTCAGATTATTCAGAATTATTTGGAAATATATCAGAATTACAATTTATCGTATGAAATCAAGGAGGTGTGTTCTGAACTCATGTCTGTCCACCAATAACAAGACCGATACTGCTATTGGATAAAGATGTTGAAACCATCAAACTCAGACGTTGTTCTGTCAGTGGATGTAAAGAAACTGCACCTCCAAAAACTTTAAATAGCCTTCTTAAATATTCGTACATAAATATACTTTAGAAATGTGTGACTGATTTTTTTTTTTAATGAGGTATTAGTGAAAGTTCTAGAAAATTGAGACGCATACACGGATGTCATATTTCTAGTTCGTTAACTTCAGAAAAAAACAATGAAAAACAGCGACCACAGTACTTTACAAGGCTGAATTAATAAAGTTATCAGCACACTTAGTATGTACTTGAAGTATACCAGGGTGGGATGCATATTGTTGCAATCTTTTTCAACAACAAAATTTACAACATGACTTGACTGAAAGATAAAGTTTGCCTTTGTTCTTCACATTTCACAACAGACTGTTTAGTGAATTATTCTCAACATGCCGCCGTTTTTTTCAAAATACCTTTTATTGAAAGATAAGTATGTAAGAGATAAAATAAAGCATCAGTTTACTGTTGGGGATTTGTCGTGTTGCGTTGACATCCAGTGTAGACAGTGTCACTGATTATAATGGGTTCTATTGTCTTTTGTTGCGTTGCGCCATTCAGTGTTACAGTGTGTTTGTAATTAACGTCAAACCAGCATTTAATGCTATCAAGACACCAAAAGTATAATTGTTTAAGTGTTGCCAATAAAATCAGTTCATACCCGGTTGTTTCTATTTCTTCTGTCTCGGGCTCAAACATATATGGCTATATTACAGCGCTTGCCATCTTGAGTATCAATGTTATAAAGTAGGGTGTGGATACAATGCGATGAAGTTAGCCAATCACAGCTGTGGGCAAGAGGTAATGCCCCTTGAAATTGAGTGTTTTTCTCAGAGAGTGAAATTGAGGATGGAAAATGATCATTGTTTACAAATATTGGACCTTTTTTGTTGCAAAAAAACATTGCAAACTTTATAAACTAACCTCGAGAAACATTACATAAAAATTGAATGAAACTGCATTTCATGATCCCTTTAAGTCTACATAAAATATGGTATACTTTACAAGCTTGAAGCTAACAGCCATATAAGCACACCCCGTCCGTTATAATGAAGTGACATCTTGATATCAAATAATCTGTGCTCCCAAAACATTTAACCCTCGCGCAGATGGTGGTGTGTGGTAGAGTCTGGCATGTTGGCAGTCCCTCGTCTGCACCTCGCGCTCCCAAACATCCCTGGGAGGAGACTGCTAAGTGCATCACGTGGCACGTCTGTCGGAAAACCATCTGAAGTTGTTTTGCGGCCACTTGGGGGAATAGCAGCGAACTTCAAAGCCGTGTCACACAAACACCCAGATGCCAAGAGTGCGCGCGGGTCCAATACGGCCAGAGCAGCGCAGCACCAGCCCACATGCTGCTGCAACGGCACAAAGCTATTAGATCTCGGCTCGGAGGAGCCTTTAATCTATAATTCCCTCTTAAACTGGACTCTGGGAAGAATTTTCTGATGCATCTTTGATGGGTTTGGACGTGCTTTTATGAATAGAAGCTGAGAAACTAGCACAGAAAATGAAAGGCAATAACCACAGAGAATGTCACATCATATATGATGTAACTTCAACGGTTTAACAAAAGAATTTAATTAAAATGAAGTGAGAGAGATAGGAATGTAGGACATAGTGTGATGTATTCTGATATTTAGGCACATATTCATTGAGAACCAAAATACAATAAAAAGAAAATATGAATACCCTGGCCAAACACAAAAACTGTGCTCACGGGGCTTGCTGTGAACTCCACAGCAAATAGGCCCAGACAGGTTTAAATTTGTGTGAGGAGCTACACAACCTCACCTACTGCACTTCCTCACAGAGGCACAGTACTTCCTGTCAGTGTTGTTCCACTACACTCTTAAAAATAAAGGTTCTTTAGAGGCATCTATAATTGAAGAACCTTTAATATCCGTGGGAACTCTGCCAGTTTAAATCTAGACTAAAAACGCATCTCTTTAACCTGGCATACACATAACACATTATCAATCTATATTTTCAAATCCGTTAAAGGATTGTTAGGCTGCATAAATTAGGTCAGCTGGAACCGGGAACACTTCCTATAACACCAGATGTACTTGTTACATCAGAAGAAGAATGGCATCTACACTATTATTAGTCTCTCTGTTTATCCCGAGGTTTACCACAGTCAACCGGATCTGGGCCGTATCCAGGTGAGATTGAGGACCTGCGCCTTGACACGACCACAACGCAGCCCTGAAGTATCAGCAGAGATCGAGTCAGCTAGATCATCCATTGTGAAGGCCGCATCGACACGACAGCCAGTGGCACAGTTCCTCAACAAACCGTCCATACCGGCGTGATGAACACGATCCTCAACTGGATGGAACTGGAATAAATACTTTGAATGTTGCGATCCCATCGGACTTATGATAGCTACCTGAATCGTAACAAAGCACTGTTCGCCAAGGAAGAACTGGCCCCCCGACTAAGCCTGGTTTCTCCCAAGGTTTTTTCTCCATTTTAACACGTTTGCCACCTGATGTCACCTGTTGGAGTTTGGGTTCCTTGCCGCTGACGCCTTTTGGCTTGCTTAGTTGGGGACATTTGACATTTGATATTCAACAGTGCTTTGATCTGCCTGCATTGACACCATTTCCAAAATGATATACCAGTTATCACTGTAAAGCTGCTTTGACACAATCTGCATTGTAAAAAGCACTATATAAATAAAGGTGACTTGACTTGACTTCCCATTCCACAAAAGGTTCTTTGTGGTCGAAAAAGGTTTTTTAGATTTTTAAAATGTTCTTCAGACTTCAAAAAAAAAAACATTCAGAAAAATTGCTTCTTTTAAGAACTTTTCACTGAAAGGTTTTTTGGGGAACCAAAAATCGTTCTTCTAGGGCATCAGTCCCATGCCAAGCCTTAAAGGGCATTTACACTTAGTAGTGGAGAAAAGATAGGAAATCATTTGTTTTCAATGAGAGAAACCAATATGAGATGACTTGAGAGCAAGAGATGGTTTTACAGATTTAAACAGTTGCAATTGCAAATGAGTAGCAAAACTATGCGGTGACTACTAATGGGAATAAAGACAGTGAAGTTCACGTGACCCACCACCTGATACAACTGGATACAGCAGTTGGACGGGAACGTTTCTCAAAACCCACAGTGACCTGTAGATTTAATCACTGTCGGTGTGAGTTCGACTTTACCAAACTGATTTGCTGTATCAACAGCTAGCTGTACACACTATGAGGATTTAAAAGCGGTCGTCATTTGCTGATGTCTGTGTACAGAATGAGATTAAACATTCTGAAAAGGAGTGTGTATATACTGCAGTATATACGTGGCCTCTGTGAAGTTGACATTAAGTGTCATTTAACCAGCTTTTGTAAAACAGTGAGATATCCCAAGTGCATTGTTCAGGGAAACCAATAAGACAGAGTATGACAGTCCCTGTTCTTTTAAGGCCAATTCACAATGCGCCGACAGATGGCAACAGACACTTCATCAGGTTTGGTCGGATTAGTTTTTAACCCCCGTTGGCATTGATCGTCCCTTTTCGATGATTGAACATTTTGAATCAGTGTTTGTTAGGTTGTGGAATGTCTGAGAAGTGATGTACTGTAATCTGGTGATTGTTGGCATTGGTCGGCGTCTGTCGGTGCAGTGTGAATCGGCCTTTATGATGATTTTTTGAGGTATTATATGTGTGACATGCTCCTCAATTTGCATTTTCAAGGACTACAGCACCATTCTGGATGAAAGATGGATGGTGCGATCCAAATCTCCGGCTGAAATGCATTTGCATGTCTTTAAGAGTTCAACGTGAAGCCTAGTGAAAAGCTTCAGTGATGTCTGGCCAGAGATTAAAACTCTTTTCATCATCGAGGGCCCATCTGGTGGTGAGAGCCCGTCTGCTGGAGCCCATCTTCAGTGACCCATCACAGCTGGATGGACGGACTCATGATGGTGCTGTTTTGTTTTCCAGAGTTGAAAAGAGCAGCTGAAATCAAGACAATGTCATTAGATGACTGCTTAAAAACAGCCGTGGTTTGGCAAAGTCTCTTGTGTCAACCATATGTCCTGAAATGGGGGGAAAAAGGATCTGAATGATGACTTGGATATACAGCATGGCTGAGTTGGATGAGCTTCCACTCTTGTACAAGAGAGCAAAGTGAAATAATAATGGAATAGGGCTGCACGATGATTATTTTGGTCAATATTGTAATCTAGGTCTGCACGATATTGGAAAAAAAACTGACATTGCGATTTTTTGTTTTTCTGCGATATATATTGCATTATGAAAAAAATCAAATAAATCAACAGATGACTTGAATAGCTCTATTTGGAAATAATTAATCATTCTAGAATGATTGGGGTGATTTTGTAGGTGAGTGAATATGCATAGAATTTAAATGAACAAATTACAAGCATAGATTAATATAATAAACAAAGATACAAATGAAATAAATATATTGCTTTACCTGCAAATATAATGCTTTATATCTGCAGGTAAGTCTAACAGTATTCAGGTACAGAAATTGAATAATCAAATATATAATAATACTGCATAGTCTCACTGAATAAATTAAACAATCTGTGTTAAAACAATCTCTTTGTCTTTTGTTGTTTGATTAACATTCATGACACAGAAAGCATCTGGTCTTCACGTGCATCTGCGTGGCTCTGTGTGTGTGTGCGCCTGTGCGTACATATAAAAGCTGCACATTCAGAATTGAGTTATTTTTAGCGTCTTTGTGCGCTCAAATGGTTTAAAATCTCTTGAATGTTTAAACTGACAGGACCTAAAACATGCTCAAATGATAAACTTTCATTTTATGATGGTCAAGCTTTGCAATTAATTTAGAGAATCACGTGTTTTGAACTGTGGTGTCTGGTCCGTATGGATTAACAATCGCTATACTGGACATTGCACATCCTGCGATGTGACTATTGCGGATGTGCACATCACGATTTCGATGTTAAAGCAATATATCGTGCATCCCTTTTGAAATCACAAATATTTAACAGGATTATTTCACAAAAGCAATATATACATCAAGTTATTTTGCTGCAAATAAAGATGCTATGATATCAATGCAAGTCTATATCTATAGTATTCAACTAGCCTACTACAGAAATTAATAATCAAATATAAAATACAACACAGCTTATTCTAACTGTAACAATTAAACTTGCTTTGATTCTTATTAAAGCTACTAAAGCTATTCAGTCAAGAGCAGTGAATGATTCTTTCTTTTTCTTTTGTTGTTTGATTAACATTAATGACAGATGGCAGCAGGTTTATTAAGCTGCGGTCACTTTAAGACTTAATGCACAGATCCAATATATTGATACATAACCTTCTCCCAACTGTTCAAATTCACTTAAAGTCACCATGAAATCACAATTCTTATTTTCCTATGAGAAATTCATCACAATAAGGAAGAAAAGACTATTGTACCACATTTTTTAAAAACTGCACTCTATTGGAGCTTCTGCAAAGCAGCCAGCCTTTGCCTAGATAACAGCTCTGAGATTACTTGGGCGGCATGACAATCCAAATGGCTGAATCCAAACCCCCTGCTGGTGCAAGAGACAACGTGACCGCCGTCAACAAGCCTGTTGTTTTTGGCACATCAGAAAGCAGGCCTGATCTCCTATGCCATGTCCGCCTTCATTTTCTATGTTCTAATCTCTTTTTGGGGAATCAAGTTCTTTGAAAGTTTGACAGCTTCATTAACTTGCCAATCAGAGCGGTATGATGCTATACTCCAAGGATTTCAGATGTTCTCCCATGCTGTTTGAACTCCATGTTACATGAATGAGAAATACAAAATAAATAAATAAATAAAAAAAACGAACACAATAGTGGATTTGAATGGCAGAATGAAGCATCTGTACAGTGGGTCTAAATTAAATGAACCGGTTCTCTCTTTTGTAAGTGTCTGAGACATTATAGGGGACCTATTATGCAAAATTAAAGTGTATTGTGCATAATAGGTCCCCTTTAATGTCTTAGACACCTAGTTACACGGTGTTTGAACATAAATGTGTGTTGGCAATGTCACACACAACCACCCTATAATGGTAAAAATCCACCCACTCCTCTTTTTTAATCCCTAAATCATAAGCAGTGTCTCAGAACAAGCTGTTTGCAGATTCTAGCAATGTGACTTCACATTGCTTAGGCCCCGCCCACGACTGCTGACAGACTCTGCCCTATTAGCTTAGCTCCTCCCCTGAGTGAGCTGTACAGTCCGCCATGTTTATCTTCTCACCAGATCATTTAACAGCAACATTCAAGTAAAAAATGTATTCTTATTAAAGCTACTAAAGTTATTCAGTTAAGAGCAGTGAGTTATTTTAAGAGCAATAGGTAGTGTATATTATGCTGCTTTCACTTTAATACACAGATCTAATATACACATGCAATTCCTTTACTTGCTGTTTTCGATCACCACGCCGTCTGACATCCAGCTTTCTGTGCATGTGCTTCAGATATGTGTGCTCAGAAAACCATATATCAGAAGTTTAGGCTGATATGACTTTAAAACGCATGCAGATAATAAACTTTCATGATGATGAAGAACTGCAATGTCACGTAAGCGAGACCGTAATAAAGATGATAATCAAAACCAAACAGATGTGTTAGTTTTTGGCAGAGTATTCGAGGCACGAGCTGTACAGGCTCCGCCCTTTTCCGGAAAGTGGGGTGGGGAGCAGCAGCTCATTTGCATTTAAAGATACATGCATGAAAACAGCATGTTTTTCCTTCCTTCCCTTCCAAAAATGGGCATTTACAACATGGTATAATAAATGATCTGTGGAGTATTTTGAGCTGAAACTTCACAGACACATTCTGGGGACTCCTGAGACTTATATTACATCTTGTAAAAAAGGGCATTATAGCTCCCCTGTAACATCGGTCTGAAGATCAAAACATGAAATATGCAGCAATTCTCATTCCCCAACAAATACAATCTATAAACAGATAATACATACTAATTAAACCACAAAAAATGTTGATTTATTTAAATTAGAACATTATGAAATATTGTTCAACCTTAATGTTATGAAGCGACGAGAATACGTTTTGTCCGCCAAAAAAAAAAAAAAACTTTATTCAACAATATCTAGTGATGGGCAATTTCAAAACACTGCTTAATGAAGCTTTGAAGCTTTAAGAATCTTTTGTTTCGAATCAATGGTTCGAAGCGTGTATCAAACTGCCAAAGTCATGGCCCCCAGTGGTGAACCATTGAAATTTCAAAACACATATGTATTAGATGTAACGAAGCCTCGTTTATTGAAATCATGTGACTTTGGTGCTCCAAACCACTGATTCGAAACAAAAGATTCGTAAAGCTTCATATTCTTGTCGCTTCATAACACTAAGATTGAACCACTGTAGTCACATGAACTGTTTTAAATATGTCTTTAGTAGCTTTCTGGGCATTTGAAAGTGTTAATTATCTTGCTGGCAATGGAGGCCTAACTGAGCCATCAGATTTTATAAAAAATATCTTAATTTGTGTTCTGAAGATGAACGAAGGTCTTTTGGGTGTGGAACGACATGAGGGTGAGTAATAAATGACAGAATTTTCATTTTTGGGTGAACTAACCCTTTAAAATAGAATGAAATACTTCTCATTTGTGATCTGATTTTCAAAAGCTATGTCCAGTTCTGCAGCTTACCAATAACATTAGATCATTCAGCAGTAGCAATGCTCCCTAGAGACAAACAGTACAGCGAGCGATTAAGCCGCTCATAGTGAACAAGGCTTAATGCGTGCAGGCTAATAAAAGCCAAAATAAATGAAAGTGTAGATTTTGACCGCTGTTTTTTTCTTTATAATAATGATAGCGCCCAGAAGTTGTGGACGTGTGGAATGGGCATTAAAGAGCATTATGGTCTCTGGAGTCTGCTGTGTATTGGTTTACTGTGCTAGCTGCAGGCAACTATATTTACTGAGAACCATCCTGATGTTCTGGTCTTTTCATCCTCAAACAGACTAAAAAAAACAGGAACCCGGAGGGCGGCAGAGTCTAAGGAAACTAATACACAGACTCCAGTCCAGAGACGAGGGGATTTGAACTCCCTCATCATCTTCCTTCAGATCGATACAGCCCTCCACAGCCACGCATGAGAGGAGGGCTAAATCTAACACACCACTGAATGGAAACTGAATGTGGATTTGGACTTGGACTTGTAGACAAACTTGAAGTCTCCAATGAAGGTTGTAAAACCAGATGTGCTGTGATTTCCTGCAACTAACAGGAAAACACACGCTGACACCATGTAATGTGGGTTACAGAATGAGCTGTGACAAACCAAGGATACAGAGCGAAAACAAGTCACCGCGACCTGGAACAAAAGCTCCCTGTGCTGTGAGAAAAGCTAGAGTCATTTGCTCATCTTGCACGCTCCTGATGTCCTGACCACATCAAGACATGAGTCTGAATGGCTCATCTTCATTGTGTGTGAAGGATGTCCATTCACACTGCCAGCTTTCCGCAGTATGTCCTCTGATGTATTCCAGGAAGAGATGTGAGTGATGTTACCCGTCACTGGATGACCTGTACTGTCTGCTGGTGACGTGTGAAGGTTTATGGGATGTGAACTGACTTGACAAGCATCACCTTCAATAACAATCATTTTGTTTTACTAAAATTATTCTCTTTAAACTTTTAGATCTTTAGATTAAAATCACATGTATAGGACTGACTAGAAACGTCTTGGCAACACTTTATTTTACAGTGTGCTTGTTACACGTTATATGTACATAAGGCTTGACATTCACACCCGTCATCCTGCCAAACGCGGGTGGATTTCAGCAGTGGAGTGTAACGCAGTCACTCCTACTAGCCACTTTGGCGTGTTGAATTTTATTTATAACATACATTTTTCAATTGTAGTCTTTTAAAAAGGCATCTGAAAATATAAACTAAGTGCAAAGTACTTATTTTCCACGGAATAGATAAACGATACCAGCTGCTCTTTCTCTCTCTCTCATCTCTCCGACAGCAAGTTGACACACAAACCCGCCTCCCCTCACTGACTCGTTTCAGGCTAACTTTGGAAAACCACTAGCCACAGTGGCTGGTGAGCAAAAAAAGTTAATGTCAATAACTATACATTTTGCATAATGGACCATTTTCACATTTCATCATAGTTGGGTAAGTAGAAGCAGTCATAGTTGGATAAATGTCTATAGCGAGATGACAGCAAATATAATTTCTGTTCTCATTTGCTACTACAGCAAAATAAAAAATCAATTATAGTCTTTCCATGATATTCCAAAAGAAGGACAAAATAAAGAAAAACTGATTACAGCAGTCAGAAGAAGAGCATTACGTGAAATTTGGCATCAGTCCCTCAGCTGTTGTATTAGAAACACCCTCACAGCAGTGTTAATTTATTTTTATTTTTTTTAATTTACTGCTATGGTAATATAACACAAAGTATAGAGTTATACAGTTGTGGCCAGAATTATTGGCACCCTTGGTAAATATGATCAAAGATGACTGTAAAAATAAATCTGCATTGTTAACCCTTTTGATCTTTAATTCATAAAATTAGCAAAAATCAAACCTTTCATTGAAGGAAAAGAATTGAAAGTGGGGGGAAAATCACATTATGAAATAAATGTTTTTCTCCAAAACACGTTGGCCACAATTATTGGCACCCCTAGAATTTTTTATTAGTAAAATATCTCTGAAGAATATTCCTATTCATATTTACATTTTTTTTTTAGCACACCAGGGTGATCATGAACATAAAATTGTCCAGCCATGACTTCCTGTTCCACAGGAGTATAAACATGAGGAAACACAAAGGCTAAATTCCCATAATCATTCATCACAATGAGTAAAAAGATTGTTGAGCTTCACAAAATAGAAAATGGCTGTAAGAAAATAGCTTAAGCATTGAAAATCCCCATTTCCACTATCAGGGCAATAATTAAGAAGTTCCAATCAACTAAAGATGTTACAAATCTGCCTGGAAGAGGACGTATGTCTAAATCGTCCTATTGCACGGTGAGGAGGAGAGTTTGAGTGGCCAAAGACTCTCCAAGGATCACAGCTGTAGAATTGCAGAGATTAGTTAAGTCTTGAGTCTCAGAAAGCCTAAAAAAAATGATCGAACAGCACCTACATCCCCACAAGTTGTTCGGGAAGGTTTCAAGAAAAATCCTCTGCTCTCATCCAGAAACTATCTCCAGCACATTCAGTTGTCAGACAAGACTGGAACTTCAAACGGGACCCGCTTCTATGGCCAGATGAAACTAAAATAAAAAGCTTTTTGGCAGCAAACCCACCAGATGGGTTTGGTGCACACATGGATAAAAAGTACCCCATGCCCACGGTTAAATATACTGCTGGATCTTTAATGTTGTGTGCCTGTTTTTCTGCTGGAGGTCCTGGACATCTTGTTCAGATACATGGCATCATGGATTCTATCAAATACCAACAGATAAAAAACAAAACCTGATTGCTTCTGCTAGAAATCCAATAATGGGCCGTGGTTGGATCTTCCATCAGGACAATGAAAACGAGTGGAGTGAACTGAAGAGAAGAAGCACCAACATGGAGCTGGGAATCTGAAGGATCTGGAGAGATTCTGCATGAAGGAATGGTCTCTGATCTCTTGTCAGGTGTTCTCCAAACTCATCAGGCATTATAGGTGAAGACTCAGTGCTGTTATCTTGGCAAAAGCAGGTTGCAAAAAGTATTGAATAAAAGGGTGCCAATAATTGTGGCCAACGTGTTTTGGAGAAAAACATGTATTTCATAATGTGATTTTCCACCCACTTTCAATTCTTTTCCTTCAATGAAAGGTTATATTTTTGCTAATTTTATGAATTAAAGATCAAAAGGACAAACAATGCAGATTTATTTTTACGGTCATCTTTGATCATATTTACCAAGGGTGCCAATAATTCTGGCCACAACTGTAAATATATATCTAGATGTGTGATGTTATAACTGTAGAAACACGTCATCACAGTCTTTGAAAATGGTCTATTACATGCAACTGTAACACTAAACCAAACCCTAATCCTATAATAAGTACATGTTGTTAATTAGTATTACTCAGTACATAATTGTATAAAACCCAATCCAAAACCCAATTCTCAACTCTAAATATAACTTTTAATTTAGTTGTTACCAAACAGATACTATTCAGTATCCAACTAGTTCAACACTGTAACATTGGCTCAGCCAATGGTGGGTCTATCTTTTTGTTTTTGTTTTTTACCAATGGCATATGAGAGAGTGGTCGGAAAACCATTAGTTATGCATGTCCAACATTTGAATCAGAATTCACTAAATTTGAAATCCAAATAATAAAATTACAGAAATACAACACAGGAAACTTAATAGCATATTTTTTTGTATGAAGTAATGAGTAGTGGTAAATAGATAAGATAATTTAATTGCCAATGACATATCTAGAGCTCATGTTGACTGATATCTAATGAAATAAAATGAAATTAGCATAAATTACATGAATGAATGTTGAAAAAATAACTCAACAGGTAATGGAAAGAACTGTGGTGCAGCAGTTAGTGCACATGCTGGTGACACGCTGACCCCATTTACACCTGTCATTCATTGCAGTGGTCAGCACAAAACATAGGTCTAACTTGTTTTGTGATCTGATCACTCAAACCGCATTCAGAGGCGCAATATTTTTGTGGTTTTATGATCAGATCACCTGAGATAGGTGACACAATTTCAATTCCGCCCTGTTAATTGCCCCAATTTACACTTACAATAACATCCTGTAACTCTCCACTATATTCCAGAAACGGTTGTTGTCGTTTTGGTCATTTGGAGCCCGAGTCTGCGCAGTAGTGATCCTGAGGTGGAGCCGCGATATCAAGGTCCCGCCCACACTCCCGCAGACTCATTCGCAAGCACAGCTGTCAATCATGATGTTATACCCCTTTTTATACCATCAAATGAACTAGCTAAAACCAAAAAATTTTCAGATTGTTTTCATGAGTTACTGACGTTCCCAAGCTACCTGGACAGCTGTGAAAAGGAGGGTGTGATTTGATTTCAAGCCCATAATGTAAACAAGTAATGGCAGCATTTTAGAGGCAGAACGGGCAAGTGGGTTTAAGGTGGACTGTGAAAAACATCACTATGTCTGTTACGCGCCGTGATTCAAAGACACGTTTCAGTGTTTTGAGAGGCTCAGTTCACAGTAAACACTTTCCAGGTGCTCCGAGTTTGGATCACTTATAAGCGCACCGACTTCACTTTTTCTTGTGGGTGTATTGTCGAGCTATGCTGCATGAAAGCAAAGAAATTAAGACAGAACTCTACAGAATTATTTCATTTAAAAATAAAACCATATAATAATTAGTATTTAGCTCTTGTTTTAGGCTTGTGGTCAAAACACTAATTTTCGAGTAGTTTTCTTCAAGCTATCTGTAGCTGTTATGACACTCTCTAAACGCACAAATTCCCTCAGAGCCTATACTGCTTGTATTATCAATAATGTTGTTGAGCTGATTACAACAACTAAACAGAAATGCAGAGCATCCTATAGGAAGTCACTCACTGTAATGGCACCATGGGCGGAAAAGTGAGTAAAAATATGGATTGAATAATATAAACCTTTGAGATTTTTGTAATGGTGCAACAGTGGGTTTTATAGTCAACTATTTTTATGCTCTTCCCAGAACAGAGCTCATTCAGTAAATCATAGATTAACTATTCTAAGTGATTTTCATCGTAGCCTAATGAAACTTTCTGAAGTGTAAGAGGGGTGTAGGAATATTCTTCTTAAAGCTTTAGAGAGTTTCAGAGGACTGCTCTGAGATTTTCTATTCCAAATTTTAGGCTTCTCAAGAAAGTAGAAGTAACACTAAATTATTACAGTGGTGAAATTTTGAACCTTAAAAGTCCAGCATTTAAATTTTTTCAACACTTTTCTAAAATCGTAATCCAATACATCATCAATATCAATACTTGGGTCCCTGAGGGTTGAGGTTGAAAAAGTTATTTTCTTCATAAATAGCATTACATTTCATCATCTCTCTACCTGTCAATATTCTTGCAAATATTTCCTGGGATCTTTTCAAGTCCACGAGTTTCACTCTTAGTGAGTTAGAGATGTTTTTTTGGAATGGAGATTTCTTGGGCCGTAGAGGTTTGATGTACTTCTTGGCCAAAACTGCATCATTGAATCACAGAAGAGAAACAGATCAGCCAAACCACAAACCTCTTCCTTCAAGTGCCAACTACCTGCTAATGAAGGACATGTCCACTGGATCAGGCCACTTGAGATGCAAGCGCTCAACAACACTGGGTTTCTTGTGAAGCTTTTACTATTATTTAGTATTTTCTTCTTCTTCTTTTTTTTTTTGTTGTAAAACATGATCTTCCTCTTTTATCATGACACTGATAAATTCTTTAGATTTTTTTTTTCAGATAATTGATCATTAATATCAAACCACTTCTAGCGTTAATGTAAAATAAATAAATAAATAAATAGTTGTTTCTATTTGCTGAGGAGTACTCAAACTTGCACTCAAAACAGAAAAACCCCAATTGAATGTAGACCAATATTATCAACACGTTACCATATTTTTCGCTAATATATCAATTCAGATTGGAAAATTTCATCATGGAATGTTATGTCCTATGCGGCATCAACAACTCTGAACTTGTTTCTCTTGCTAGGAGCCAATAAATATGGTTTAGCCATGCTGACAATTTACATTTAATCTTGGGGTTTGACGAGTCCACTGAATCCACAGTTGGGGGCTAGTCTATCAAACGGCTTCCCACAGAGATCTCACGATAGCCAGGTTGGAGAGGGAAGCGGTGGACGGGGCACTTGGCACAACAGGCACCAGAAACCCGCTGATGACCAAAATGGAGGTCTTACGGCTAAAGAGCTCATTAATACTCTCTAAATAACATATGCCTGTTGCAGCAGTTTCAGATATTAGAGAATAGTGCTTATTAGCAGATAAATGCTACCTACACCGCAGCGAAAAAAACCCAGCAAACAAAACTGTAGAACTCAGTGGTGGTGCACAGACAACTAACCCCAATATAAACATCCCAAGAAAAGAAGAATGCACCCTACGGTTTCCGATAAAAGGCCACAGCCACAATGGGCTGGGAAATTTACCTTCTTCATCTGGCAGCCTGTGGTTTCAGCCGCTTTTTCAATGAAAATGATTACATTTTCAATGAAATCCCGCAGTGGAAAGTTGTACATGAAAAATAACGGCCAAAAAGTTTGCACTTTCCTAATTTAATCCTTATTTTTTTCACACTGCATATTAAAACATGACAACAGTGTTGCGAAAAAGTGTGCGAAATACAATTTTTAAAAAAAGTACCTTCAAAACAAATTTCTATGTAATGGAACGTGCAAAAATACGATAATGTAATAAAATTCACAGAGTAAAAAGAATAACCATCAACTGTAACATCCTAATTAGCAAAACAAAATAGTGACAGAAAGCGCCAGAAAGGGAGAGACCCCCTACCTGAGCGTCGCGCTTCCTCCACTCCTGGGTTTGCGTTTGCTGCTGGACCATGGCGGCCCTCGCCTGCTTGTCCAAACTATCGATTTCCCGCTGGTGGTCCTGGACCAGGCTGTCCTTCTCGGCATTGTGTGTCTGGAGTAGGTGCGTCCGCTCCTGTTCATGCTGCAGTTTCAGTTCCACAATCTGATTGGACAACAAGGAGTAAGACTTCATCAGCGGAACATCCCTGTCGTCATGACAACTTGTGCATGGCTCAGCGAAAGAAAAAAGTTCAAGGCTTGCCTCACAACACAAGAAGCCTACGCAAGTTTTTGCATCACTATGACCTCACATGTTGCTGTCCTTTCACTTTCGCGCTAATTATGACAAGCTAGCCTCTCTTTCAGCTCTCATTCGAAAAAAATTATGTGGCACAGAACTAGGCACATAAATTGGCTTAAAATTATGGCCAATATCATCATCATATGCTGCATAGAAGACGAGGAAGCAAGAAGTGAACAAAAAAAGAAAACTCTGATATTATCCAATTTCAAATCTTTAAATTTACCTATAATCCCATTTATTCCAACAGACTGCTCAAAAAAAGAAGAAAAAAAGAAACACTCTTCATTCTTTCATTTAATCTGAAGTTTCTTGTCTGCCCATACTGTAATGATGGACACACTGCAACGTTAATAACCACTTACTGTTACTTCTGAGTCCTTTTCCGAAGTGTTGCGCTTTGTCAAAAATGGAAAATTAAGAGTCTAAAATATTCCAATCCGCACAGCATCCCTGCTAACACTTATTCAGAAAAAAATGTGGTCAGCATTGAAAGCAAGAAGGAAAATGTTGAAAGAACACAAAAGCTAGCAGTGGCATTATCTCGCTGACTTGCACCTGCTGTGCGGTGAGTCGAGCCTGGCGATGAGAGGCAGCGCCCAATGGTTCCCAAGGTCCGTTCCCACTCTCCTCTGGATGGGAGATGGTGACCTTGGCCAATCCGGCCCCCCGTCTCCCAGTTAGCCTGCAGCGAGAGGCCTGGTCCCTGCAGTTTTCAAGCTAATCCCCCCACATTGTGCAGCTCGGCACCCTACCTGGCCTGCCAGCTAGAGGCTGCTGTGGTGCTATTGAGTGTAGGTGATGAATGGGATTTCAGCTTGATTCCCCCAGCCAATCAGGCACAAGGCCACAAAAGACGCTTCAAACAGCCCCATGGCATTTCTAATTTTAGTGGATTTTGAAGAAGCTGAAGTAAGATTTGGTAAGGAGATTCCTCATTCCCCAGCTTTATCGATTTTGCCCTTCAACACTGTAGAGGAAGAGATGTGGATGCAAGCAGACATCTCTAATAGGGCGAAACTGAACAGCCAACAGTAAAAGCCTCAACTAATTGATCAGGGACCGCTGAAGGACGCAACTCTCCAGTCTTAAAGAAATAGGACAGATTTCTGCATAACACACCATGCATTAACATGCTAAACTCGGGTTAACATACAGATCTCTGCTGGTAGTTACACTACAATCCAACCGCCCAATTTGCAATATATACACATCATGACAGATGAATAGCCCATGATCAGTGATTACCTTAGTTTAAAGCCCAGCGTACAGCTCGCTGTGATGGGTTAAACCTGTCCCACAGCACTTGTCGGACGAGTGACAAAGCAAGGCTTTGTTTTTGACAATTCTGAGTTAATTTTTTTCGAAGCAGGGTGAAAATCCACGCCAAATATATGGCAATATGACAGTGGGAAAGCGAAGGGTGGGGGAGAGATTGAAAACATTGAAACGTCACAGAAAGGGCTGCTGGGTGCCAGGCTCTTAAAGCGCCAGCGCTGAATGGCTGCTGTCACTGGGCAGATGTGATTAGCGCCCCCTCCTAGAGCGCCAGCGTTGAGGTCATGGGGCGGTGGGCGACTGAAGGAGGCTCCCCGCGCGGTATCGGAGAGGAGGCACTCAGTAGGGGTTCTGTTTGAAGAAAGAGTGGCGGAAAATATATTCTATTATTCAGAGTAAAGATACTCTAAAAAGGACCATTCCGTCTATTTGTTTGTGTGCATTTTTTTTTTTTCCTGAAAAATTTAAAAAGAGAAAGAGAGAACTTTGTTGATGTGCATAGATAGGATGGATCCCCAAATGTAGCCTCCACTGTTGTGAGTGGGATGTTGGTAATGTCATATATTGCTTGACTTTCTGCTTGTTGTGACCTCAGACATCAGCTCAGCGTTGGCACACCAAGCCGGCATGACGTCAAATGGTGAGGAGGTCAAAGAGAAACAACACTTCTATAGAAATGCACTCTTTTAAAGTCCAATTGATGGGAATCCTGGGGAATGTTTCTTTGTGTCCACATGAATAGCTAAAAGTGACCCTCAGAGCAAAGTTCACTCATTAAAGCAGCACTACACATCTCAGCTCAGTCTTGCCAGCACATAAAAACTAGACCTTTATGAACTTACCTTTAAAATTGCTCTCAGAAGAATACAGGCTAAATTTCATTAATACTAATTCCTTAAACTCTTGACAAATCTGTTATAATATCACAATATTGTGTAGTCAGTAAGTCACTACACAGCAGAGGGGTGAATATCATAAAATCATGTCCATTTCAGGCCATGGTAAACCCTTAAAAAATAATATGTAAAAAAAAGTTTTTTGCAGTGACATTGCAAGACAATTGTGATGTAAAATTGTGTAAAAATATATATATAAGTAACCGTTTATATATATAAGTAACCGTTTTATAAAAGCAATAAAAGTCCCTGACAGTGAACAGCAACAGAAATTACATTTTTATGCCATTAGATGGCAGAGACTGTCTTTATGAGTCAATAGCGAAGACTTTTATATTGAAAAGACGCAACTGACAAATGCTTTGACTAGCGCTGTTAGTCATGGGAAAACCCCTTAAATGTTAAAAGGACAAGATCATACATCGGACATTTAAACAGATTTTTTATTATGAACATAGGACTGACCTGAAGGAAAATGCTAAATCTGAATGCAGGTAATAAACTCGTTCGATCTCTTTCTCACAATACTCTTCTACATAATACAGTAAGGTTCAATGAACAATATCAATTGAGAACATACAGTTTACTTTGCTAAGAGTGGTTGCTAAGGCTGTTGTGTAGCAATACACAGAACTGTTGGGTGAAGCGGTCATAGCCATGTTTTATCATGAATAAAACACAGCTATTGACCAATCAGAATCAAGGACAGGAACTAACCGTTTTATAAATAAATATAATATATGTAGACTTTTTAGAAGATAAATATGTTCAGCTTGTATGTCGAACAGTGTGTTGAATTTTGATAATTTGGTCTAGTAATATGCATGCTAATAAGCAACTAGTTAAAAGCCCCACCGACTGTTACCTAAAAAAATAAATAAAAATGCAATAATGAGAATTGGGAAGAATTTACTTTATTATTATGCAAAAATGTCTTAATATATATAAAAAAATCTTAATTAGACTTTTTATGAATCACTTTTGACACTACTGTGACATTATGACTGGTCTGATTGTGGGTTAGTGGCATAACAGTTTGAACTTAAATCAGTTTAGTCACTAAATATTATTGAGGATTTCTTACCTTGGCATTCTTATCTGTCACAGATTCTTTTTTTTTTGTGGTATTTGCTAAATGATCATAACAATGAGCAATACATAATATTCTATCCACTCCTTCTACAACGTTAAATTATTATAAATAGCAAGTGTCACAAAAAATAAATAAATAAATAAATAAATAATAATAATAAACAGTACTAATTGATTGGCCAGCTAATTATATATTTATTAGACCTTATAACCACTACAATTATTTATCCTTGGCCAAATTATCAAAATTCAACACACTGTTTGACATACAAGCTGAACATATTTATCTTCTTAAAAGTCTACATGTTTCTGGTGTTATTGTGAATGATTCATCAGCGCAAGCTGACAATCTGACCGTGCGGGTGGGAACAACAAGAACATGTTTCAATCATTTCCCCACTAACCTTCTGTCTGCCGCTAGCTGTGACCACCACAGGAAACTAGCATAGCAAGCACTAGGTAAGGAGAAGCATTTTTGCCTGTTTTCCCTTTCACAACCCTCTTCCCCATCCCCGAGCTAACCTAGCCGCATACCCGCTAGCCTGAATTTTTGTACTTTGATGAAGGAGGAATATTGTAGAAGTCTTTGAGGCTTCCAAAAGTTTTGAGTGATGCAAAATGAGGTTTCACTGGCTGATGGGGGTGTACTGGTTCAGAAACAAAAATGTTTGAATAATATTTCTTGTGTTAATTTAGTGAAAAACATGCCTTTTCATGCCTTTTATTTTTAACTAGATTTTTATTTGACAACAGATATTTTACTTGACAACAGTGGTTGTTTGTCTTCGTAATCTTTATACAGTGCAACAGTCGGGTCATGGAAGTAAAAACTCCATTCATTTTCTCCATAGGGAAATAGATTTTTAACGATAACTTATAAACCTTTAAAGACAGCCCTGCTGTGAGCTATGAAGCTGTTAATCGACAGTATTTGCTTCTGTTGAAGCCATTAGCCAGCAGTAGTTCAACTTTTAAAATAGTTGTGTTTAACAGCAGAATTTGTGGTAAAAAACTACATTACCCATAATGTTGCATAGAAAATTCCACCAATCAGAGAGCAGAAACAATGCAAAATGCGCCAAAAGATCTCTCTAGCTCCGGAATACTGTTACAACAAGATGCCACTGCTAAGACTTCACTGCTAAGTTTGATTATCTAGAACAGCATATCATGATAACGCCACAGGCGTTTGACCAGGCCTTATAAATGAATGACTTGGAGTCAAAGGGAGACTGGATTCTGCTGGCGGATTGAATCTTTCACAACACAGGAAAAAAAAAAAAAAAAAGAGATCAAATTGTCTGTCCTTTCTTTTGAATTTTAGGCTTTAACAGTTTCTTACAGTATGTCACGTCCTGCTCTTGTCATTCTCACCCACTGCTGAGCACACTAGCCAAACCTAAAGATGAGAAATTCAGCTATGAATTTATTTGCCTTGGTTTTAAATAACCTGAGAAAAAGCAAGGAGCGCCCACAATGCATTATGTGGGCAAGTTCAAAAGTAACGAGCCGCCGCAAGAACAAGATCAATAGAGCAGTTCTTCAAAAGTGGAACATCAAGTTTGAAATATTAAGGGAGCATTGTCTGTCCAAGTGGGATCTGTGAGTAGCTTACAAACAATCACTCTGACCTGGTGTGAAGCAGTTCATTTTTGATATTCCAGACAGAGATAAAATAGAGAACAACAGTGTGAAGATGAACAATAGTCAGCTTGACAATAGTTTGTTGATCTTTTTTTCTACAAAAGTTTGTAGTAATTGTTTCGCTGTTTATAATTCTATTCCCCTTTTCTATTTAAAAAGCCTTGTTTTGTGTACTGTGCTAAACTAACTGGGACTAGTCACAGCACTTACTACATATTGTTGCTCTATTGTTCTCCTAATTTGTAAGTCACTTTGGATAAAAAATGTCTGCTAAATGATTGAATTAATTTAACATGGATACAGTTATTCTGCCAAAATTCCACAATTGCTGTATTTATTGTTACTAAGCTTGCTATATATAAAACATTAAAACCTTATGGTACCTAAAAACATTTTAATTTTTTTCTTCCCTCTAGCAATACCAAATTAAGTTATAATAAAAATAACAGTTTTTTTTTTTTTTTGCAAAAACTCTGGTTACCAGAGGTTTTCACCTCTCGCAAAAGGTATAGACCATTTTGGGTGTTTGTAAACAGTGATGATGTGTTTTGTGGGCGGAGCCTCCCTATGACAGAAAATTACAGTTCTGCAGTAGCAGTCTATGGAAACCATGGAATAAAAAAACATATCATATCTCACAATTAAGATTTTTTTCTCTCAAAAATCTGAGTTTATATCTTACAATTCTGAGAAGATAAATCATATATATATTCTGCCTTTTTTCCTCAGGATTGTGAGTTTACACTGCAAAAAATGCTGTTCTTACTTAGAGTTTTTGTCTTGTTTCTAGTCAAAATATCTTAAAGTTCTTAAATCAAGAAGCATTTTCTTGACAAGTAAAAATTATTTTCTTGTTTTTAGGAAAAATAAGTCAAAATTAAGTGAGTTTTTCCTTAAAACAAGCAAAATAATCTGCCAATGGGGTAAGCAAAATAATCTTATTTCAAACTGAAAACAAGATTATTTATCTTATTTTTGGTTTGATATAAGATTATTTTGCTTATTTTTCCTAAAAACAAGAAAATAATTTTTACTTGTCAAGAAAATTCTTCTTGATTTAAGAACTTTAAGATATTTTGACTAGAAACAAGACAAAAACTCTAAGTAAGAACAGCATTTTTTGCAGTGTACATCCTGCCATTCTGCATTTTTCCCCCCCTCAGAATTGTGATATAAAGTCCGAATTGGGAGACATAAACTCGCAATTGCGAGAAAAAAGTCTGAATTGTAAGATAAAAACGTTATAGGTTAAAATGTCATCTATGTAAAATGTTATAGTGTTAAATATTATTTCATGCTTTAACTTTAGGGCTAGTTTCCTCCACTTGTTACCGTTGTTTTTCTGCCACCACAATGCAGTGACGAACCTGTGACGTCTGCTCCCAAATGGTCTATATTTAGCACAATTTCTTGCAAATAGACATAAAAAACAAAGAAATTAAAGGATATAACAAATACAGCATAATGCATGGTTTGGTAAGTGTGAGACAAACACAATGTATTTGGATCATGGGTTGTAAAATCTTACAACTCTGTTGGGCTTTAACTTTTTGTTAAAATGTATGCCATGCCTGGCTCCAAATATAAACAACTATGATCATCTTCGCATACTGAATTGTAATATTATATATTTAACTCTATCTATTCTATTTCTAAAATTATTTTCCTAATACCCATTGTTTGGCAACAGAATTTGCTTAAATTCAAATAATCTGCAATATAATCTACTGCTAAATAGCAAAGTGATAAGATTGTGAGGTGAACAATATTTCACTATTTTCAATTTTAGAAATGAAAGAAAGAAAAAGGATTGACTGAAGATAACAAACACATTCCTGTCAGTCAATAAAAACTGTTAAAGAGGCAACATCTTATCAGTTGATTGGACTTTGATTAAATGGAGAACAAATTACATTTTTAATCAGGTGGAACTGGAGACTGAATGGAATGATATGATAAGGGATTTTAAACTGTGAAAACATATCTATATTTGAACCTGCGACAGCCCATCCAATCATCTAGAGCGAGAAGATCATGTCATCTGCATATGAACTGTGTTGCTCAGTGTAATAATGCTTGAGTGTGATTAAATGATTTGTTCGTCTATATTTCTACCGAAAGAAAATCGTTAGTCACACTTAATATAATGTAAATTAATTTTGACCTGCTGCTCGTATCTTCGCTGTAGCTCCTCCAGCTGGAAACTGAACTCTTTAGACTGCTTCTCTCGTAGAGATTTAGAGCGAATCAGATCAGCCTCTACTTTCTCCATCTGGAATCAGAAAACAGAGTGGCAGCATTATATTATACTTCAGTACACTACATTATATTATTCTATTATCACCTGAAATCTTTTTCTTCTCTGTACACAAAAACAAACATCGCTCCTCATGAGAAGGGCATGACTTGACTCGCAATGCAATGCTTTTACATGCACCCTCATAATGCGATTGTAATAGGATTTTGGCAATAATTTGATTAAACTTTACCTCATGTAAACAGAATACTTCGATCTGACTAATGCGATTAAGCTCGTAATCATGGTAACCATAATCGCATGCCGATTTTAATCGCAATAAGCAGCCACGTAAACACCTTAATCGCATTATTACTGCCCTGACCAAAGTGTGCATGTGCTCGGATGTACACGTTGACGTGCGTTTTCTTCACACAACTTTTTGAATTAACTACGTGACATTATGAAGAATGGCGGCAAAAATAACCACACTCCTTAGCGAATAGAAAAAATTAAAATTGTAAAAAAAAAAAGTTTTGCTCGTGTCATGTAAACATCTTTCTGCGATTAAAGGATTAGTCCACTTTCAAATAAAACTTTCCTGATTATTTACTCACCCCCATGTCATCCAAGACGTTCATGTCTTTCTTTCTTCAGTCGAAAAGAAATTAAGGTTTTTGATGAAAACATTCCAGGATTATTCTCCTTATGGAAAAAAACAGAACTGCCGCTGCGTTCGTTCCGTAAGTAGAATAGGGAAGGTGTAGGACATACAGCGTATGCTTTTTGAAGAATACAGAAGTGCGGTTTTGGCGGAAGCACGTGCAAGGCGATCATTTGTTTATATAAAGCATATACAGTTGTATTTTTTTCGAAAATGACCGATCGTTTCACTAGATAACACCCTTATTCCTCGTCTGGTATCGTTTAAAGCTGCACTGAAACTGTAATTTTGACCTTCAACCGTCCACTATAAGGAGAATAATCCTGGAATGTTTTCATCAAAAACCTTAATTTCTTTTCGACTGAAGAAAGAAAGACATGAACATCTTGGATGACATGGGGGTGAGTAAATTATCAGGAAAATTTTTTTTGAAAGTGAACTAATCCTTTAAGACCTTACTCTTTGTAAAAATAAAAAAATAAAAAACAATGCATTATTGGTGCACATGTAAACGTAGTCATTGATAACGTTAATAATCTAATGATGTTATTTCATAATAAGCATAAAAATGCACAGCACACATATACTAAGTAAAATAGTTAATGTATAATTGATTGAACATTTTGATATTGAATGAAATATACTTATAATGACTCATGAATACTTCTTATAATTCTTGTAATTCTTGTTCATTATAAATCATACAGAATGAGTTTTTGTGAGAAAGTAAAAGTGTGCACAGTTTCCTGTGATGGTTAGGTTTAGGGGTAGGGGTAGTGTAGGGGGATAGAAAATACGGTTTGTACAGTATAAAAACCATTACGCCTATGGAATGTCCCCACAATTCACAAAAACAAACATGTGTGTGTGTGTGTGTGTATAACCCTGTGCCTATTTATGAGTATTGATCATATTTTTTGACATCACTTATTTTTACCACCTGTATTATCATTAGAACAACACCAGGATAAGTAAATGATGCTTTAATTTTCATTTTAGGGTAAATTATCCCTTTAAGGTACAACACAGATTTTGGTACTTCAGGTAGATTTTTTCAAGTAGAATGCAATGAAATATACAGTTATAAGTTGTAAAATATACAGGTACCAAATATACCATCCCATAATAGCTGTATTTCTGGCATCCACAGCTGCCGTTTTTTACTCTGTGTTTAGGTAAGCAACTCAGTAGCTTTGGAACACAGTATATTCTCTGCAGTAAGCAGTAAGCACTACACTAGTAGCATTCTTAACACAGCCTTTGAGAGTCAGGACACATGATGCAGCATAATGGGTTAAATATCTTAGCTGGCTGAAGATACACTATAGAGTTAGTATGTGTAAGTCAAGGCCATGTCTCATTATCCAGAAGACTTTCTTTTCTATGATGCCGTTACAAACAGATGAATGCAAATGGACAGCAGAAAAGAGAAAGAGAGGGGGTGGCTTGAAAAAAGTGTTGAACACTTTGATGTGGGTTGAATCTTGGACACATGATGATCGCTGGAGACACAGGGTGGAAAGAGAAAGGTGAATCAGAAAGAACATGAGCAGGATGTGGGCAGCAGCTCCGAGTCCAGAGAGAGCTTTAGGATCCCCTAACACTCGCCCACAACTACATGACCATTAGTAAACACACATACACACACACAGTCTGCCCAGTGCAACGCTCCAAAGGAACTCTGCCCACACTGTGCCAACATGACTTAATGCTAGCCTGGTTAAAGCTTCCTGTGGGAGCTCACGTCATTACTGATCGTATATAAACACACAGCAGAACACAGGAAATAATGCTGCACTCCATCCAATGCTAGTTGTTGGGTATTCCTACTTATATATCTCTGACTTCCAAAAAGGCATTCCATTGGCTATGTAAACACAGCAGCTAAATTCGGTTGACCCTGTTCTGTACACACACATATACACACACACACAGTTTAGTAATTTACAGGAGTGACAACCGCATTCTAAATGAACTAAGATCAAAATTCAGGTAGTTACAAACGCATTTACAAAAAAATGAACCAAAATGAACAACCAGTTGATAGTGACGTATTTAAACGTGCATCAGAGATCTCTTTACATGTATTTTTATCAGAAAACAAGAACAACCAGGGCGTATCTTAGGCACTATCAGTCGTGGCCTATTGGTTAGACTGGTAACCCAAAGGTCGCGGCTTCAATCTCAATACCGGCAGGAAATGACTGAGGTGCCCTTGAGCAAGGCACTTAACCCCCAATCACTCCACGGGTGCCACAGAAAAAGGCTGCCCACTGCTCCAGGTGTGTGTGTGTGTGTGTGTGTTCACTACTCACTACTCCTAATGCGTGTGCACTAACTTGGATGGGTTAAATGCTGAGGACAAATTCCGAGTATGGGTTACCATACTTGGCCTTCATATGTCACTTTCTTTAGACTGGGCAAGATGATCCAGAAATGCTTGCCATACACTGTACAATTTATTAAGGTTGCCCATAGGAATTCATGTTTCATGTTCACAGCCACGAGCCAATACGTTGCTATGGTTACCACTGTGTCAGTCATCTCAATTTCAGGGGTGAGTCATGTTTCGTACGTACACAGAACGATAATTTTAGGGATTCACTCCTGCATCTAAATGCGGTTTTCACTCTTTAAACTTAGAGTGTGTACGAGGCCATTGTCTGATGCTCAGAAGTTGACTTATAAAACAACAAACAGCAGTGCTAACTTTGTTAATGTTTAATTGTCAACAAAGAAGTCAGCTGCCAAACAAACTAAGGATAAACAATACTATGAAATACATTTAATGTGCAGATGTATGACGAACAATAGAGAGAATCCTGATCAGCCCAACATAACGACACTGATGATGGCGTCAGTTTGAGGTGGGAATATCTGTTTGGCTAATCAGTCTTTATTTTTTCAATTTCACAGGATTTCAGACAATTTAGGAAAATGCACACTTTCAGCTTCATGTTTTAACATTTAGCACGCAAGGTATATGTTCCAGTCCAGGGCCCTCCTTAAATTAACGCTCAGTGGAATGACATGAGACGGGTTTTTCAAAGACTTTAGATACAAAGACGGTGCACTCATATTATTATGAATGGGAGAAAGTGCAACACGAAATATGGCGGAATATGTCTCGCCTTCCAAATGAAACAGTCAGTGTTCTGCACTTGCGTATTGGCAGATACAGCCTGAAAAATAGTTTTTTTGTAATGATTTGAGTGATTAGAAACAAAATAAATGAGACAGTTTTCAGATTTCATTGGCTATTTCAAATACGGAATTTGATTGTAAGTTTTGTGAACATCTTTGGAGAATTTGATGTTTCCCCATTCAAAGAGATAGGAGCTGTTCTTGCATGACTGAAATAGCTGCCGAGAGGCGTTTCAAAGATGGCCGCCACCAAATGACTTGCTTGAAAGGGACTTTGAGTTTATCCTCTGTTTTTCTGCATTAGTTTCATAATGTTACAAGCTGCTCCAAGATTTGGCTTTAAGATCTAAACACAGCTTTACAGAGGGTAATCCACAATCGTTATCCATTTAACAGGTATAGGGTCAAAACCAGAGGGCAAACAATACAGACAGCAACAGAGTCCAAGACACAGGCAAACAGGGAAATCAGGGAAACATGGGAACTGGGATAAAGGGATAAAGGGCTCAGAATTGCAGTTTAACACAAACAAGACTTTGCAATGAGTGACTGAAAACCCAGAGCTTATAAAGGCAAACACAAATGAATTAATCACACACAGGTGGAATTAATCAGACCATAATGGGTTCAGGCAGTTATAGGAAATGTAGTTCATGATGGGAAAGTAAAGGAGACAGAAGGAGTGCCCTCAGGTATGGAAGCTTGTTTCCGCCACTAAATAAAAAAAAAATTAAAAAGGTAATTACTTTTTATCTCACAATTCTGACTTTTTTTCTCGCAATTGCAAGATTTAAACTCACAATTGCGAGTTATAAATTCAGAATTGCGTGTTATAAAGTCAGAATTGTGAGATATAAACTCGCAAATGCGAGAAAAAAAGGTAAAAGTAAAAGTCGCAATTACCTTTGTTTATTTAGTGGCAGAAACAAACATTTCAGAACTGCTGTGGTTAATTTGAAAGGGCACAGTTTCTTTGATAGAAATGAAATTCTAGAGGTTTTCTACAAATTAAAATTCTAGTAGTCAGTAACGTCACAACATTTTTAAGCATTGTTATAACAATTGCTATAGCTTTAAATCAACAGGACTAATTACTAAATCTTTAATTTACATAAATAATCATCTCATTTAGCCAACAAAATGAATACTGAGCAGGAAATTTGATGCTATCCATCAGGGCTGAGTTTCCGAAAACATCTTAAACCTAAGCAGATTGTAGAAAACTTTAGCACCAATGCTATGGAAATGCAGCCGAGGATTTGATTGGATCATAGATAATTGATTATGATTATCATTAATTTTTAGTTATTTATTTTAATATGTTTTCTTTATAATAAAGCACACTCAGGAATCATTCATAACAAGACCAGTAATATTTATTAAGAAAGTAAACCAAGTTACCTTTGATTGGATCATTTAGTTTTGAATGATGATATTTGTGATCTGGAGGCTATATGAATCTAAATAAGAGGCTTTTAGCAGCTAGGTAACAACAGTGTCAATGTTTGGTTGTGCACACATTGGACGCAGCTGTGGCAGTGAACCCGGGTGGCGCCGCAGCGGCCCGCTCCAGCATCTGCGTGCAGGATGTGATGTGTGGCTGCAGTCATGTGCATTGTGCTGATGCCGTGGTGGGGCAGAGACTGAACAGCGCTGTTTGGGGGGCTGGAGTTGTTATGATGGAAATAGTGAATCTACAAACAGTCATACAGCATACATGTCGGGATGAGTAACAACTCCTGATGACTAACAATGAGATCTGTTTGCTCATCTAATACCAATCAGTGGCTGCCATCTCAGAAAAACTGATTCAGACAATTTAAAATGTTCTTAAGCCAGCTGAGGAAGCTAATGGAGGTAACACAATAGTTTATCTCTCACTTAAGGTGAGAGATCAGCGAACAATGTGAGCCAGAAGAAACCTGTATTGCCCGCATGAGCACCACAGCTCCGCATGTGCTAACTATTAGGTTGTGCTGGAAGCTTTTTATTGATATGAATTGTCGTCTGAGAGATGCTCACTGCTCATATGGGGGAATGCAGTGATATCCTGCGAGACTGAACGAGGGACGTGATTTATGATCCGGTCTGCAGTACTGATTGCTTGCTGTCTGGACTCCCTGGAACAATCCACAGGCCAAATACATCCTGATCTCAATTACACAGTGATATCAGTGAAAGAATGTCTCACATAGTCAGGCGTTTTACAGCCTAAAGTCTGCTGCCACAATGCAGTTTTTTCTGGTCAAGAACGATTAAAAGGGGGTTCAATTTGATGGAGTTTCTTATTTCATCAGAATGAAACAGCCACTTAGAGAGACTACTCTGAGCTGTTCCCCAGACTATTAGTCAAATATTATTAGTTTCTACAACAATCCTCATAATGGTAAAAGGATCCACGTGTGGCTTTGTGGTAATGAATAGAATAGAATAGAAAGAGCTTTATTGCCAGGTATGTTGTTTACACATACTAGGAATTTGTTTTAGTGACAGAACATTCTAATGGCAGCACAAACCCTATAATAATACTTAGTATAACATTTAAAAACAATAATTCACCTTTATATTCACTTGAAAAATAATAAAGAAAGCATCAGATAACACCAGCTATAAAAAAAGGCAGTAGCAAATAGATGCTATTTACACTAAGTGACAATAGCAGCATTTTCTTAGCAATATGCTATTTACACTAAGTGACAATAGCAGCATTTTCTTAGCAATATGCTATTTACACTAAGTGAAAATAGTGATATATTCTATTTACACTATATGAAAGTAGCAGTTCTTTGCAATAAGTGCAAATAGTTGTTAGATGATATTTATACTTATAAATAGTGGCAGATACTATTTACACCCCAGTATTGTTGTGCATTAACAGGATGCAATAATAACAATGTAAATGATTACATTTATTAAAATTATTAAATGGATGCCACCTTATTGGGACAATAAAGCCCTTCCTACACCTACCTGATCATTACTTTATTATTAAACACTCGTTAGGAACTTTATTTCCACTTTTCAAACATATTCTTCATTTTTATTGAAAATAAATGCCTTTCTGATCTGATATGTGATGGAAAAAGGGAGAAGAGCGAGTTTGGCAAAAGGCGGATTCAAACTCGGGTCGATCATGTCAAAATCTACTTTCACATGCCATATGCCACTGCAGATGCAGAAGTGGTGGGCATCTTTTTTAAACTTGTGTGGCCCAACCAAACATTGGTGGGCGGCGTTAGTGTAAATAGCCTTTGCCAACAAGACAGGCTATTTACACTTAGGCTGTGTGTCCACCAAAGTGTTTTTTCCAGCTGCTAGTGTACTTTTTCAATGGTTTTCAATGGGAACGCCGCGCTTTTTAAACGCCAGAAGCGTAACGAGGCGCTGAACGTCTTTTTAACGCTCAAGCGCTGAGAGCTTGGCGTTTTTTACTGGTCGCCTCGAGTTGAAGAATGTTCAACTTTGAGTAAAACGCTGCGCTCATCACTGACACATTTTAGCCAGCCGTCCAATCAGAGTGGAGGAGGGGCGGGACAATTACAACACCGACCAACTGTCACAACATTCTTGCTGTACAATGACATTAACAAGCAGAGAATGGAACAAAATGGATGAGAAATTAATATTGCTAGTCTCCGAACATACATAGCAAGTATTCCACATTGTGTCTACACTTTTAGTCTGAAACAAATTCCTGCAAAATCAGTTATAAGTAACAGTACCGCGGATGTTCCGTATCATAGCAACAAAGCGTCTCAACTAAAAAAAATCGCTGCGCAACTGAAGCGCTCTCAAGCGCTCACAGATAGGCGTTTTAAGCAGAGCGCCTTGCATGGTGTCACAATGTGGTAGAAGCCATATCTTTGAAAATTTTTAATGTCCAAGAAATATATATATTTCAAACTTGGAAACTCGTAATTATGGCAATTCCTGCATGAATGCATCATGCTATTGGACAAGCACATATAACACTATAGACTGAATACATAGATAATCAGATATGTTTGCTTAGATCTAAATGTCTCAATTAAAACTCAGAATTTAGTGATGAACCAACATGATTTTTTGATGATCGAAATTAAAGTTTTCATTTAGCTGAAAACCAAAACCATAACGTTTATTTAATAATTAATAAATCAAATTTATTCAATAATCAACAATCAAAAACCTATATACAAACACTTAAATTGCACATACAACGTTTTAATGACATAATTGTTTCTACTCCAATTCATCCAATTCGTAATTTTGTTAAATTGTGGCTAAAATAAAACCTTGTTTTCATGAAAGATTTATTCAAAATACATTAAATAATGAAGACATTATTAGCAAGTTAAGTAAAAATACAATGAATAGGTAATATAGTGCAAATATTTAGTAAAATGTTCCTTTCTACAGTTATTTATTTTATCTAACTAAAAATCTATTGTCATTGATTGACTTTCCTGAGGTAAATAAGGTGTTACATGACATTCAAGCTGTTTTACTAATGTATTTCCACAGTTGAAACGCTGATTGAGCAATTACAAGTTGTACTGTTTCTTTCAACATACCTTCTGATGTTCATTCATGTGTGTTTTGTGCTATAACTAGAAGTAAAGAGGAAGAGATGATTGGTTCATGTGCGATCATGTGTCCCTGCTTGAGCTGAAACTGCTACAGTGATCTGTCACGCCACATTAAAAAGTGCCAAAATTAAATTTATTGTTTGAATTTCATTATAAAAGTGACGGAATATGAAGACTTTTTTTAATATCAAAAGAAACAAAGCTTATTATAATTACTGGATAACATGGTGCGCTACAGCACAAAAAACAGCACAGACTAAAAGATGTTAAACAGTGTTTAAAGATTTTCAGGTACAGAAGTTGTAATCAAAGGTAAAATAACACTGCACTTTATAAATAAAATATACATTACAAATATAGTTACAAAAGTTATTCAGTCAAGAACAGCTTTGTCTTTTGTTGTTTGATTAGCGTTATTACAGAGAGGGCAGCAGGAATATTAGGCTGTTACACGTGTTTTCTTTGTCGACTGTTTATGTTCACTTAAGAAATACTGTGTTTACGAGGATATTTTGACATTCTGTTCTAGTGCAAAAACAGGGAAGAGAACTCAGTTTCGCGCACTAATTAGTATGAGAGGCAGATTTCTGTGTGGACATCGTTTTGGATCGATTTTCAACCCTAGTGTCAGAGGATCAGTAAACAGGCTGAGACTAACGCTACGACAACTACCGTCAGCTTGAAGGAGCGCCACTTCCATTTTTCCTCTGCATCCTTGTGACACTGTGTAAACTGTAGCGTGTAGGTGCCCTCGACTCACCTGTTGCTTCATGTCAGCGTAGGTCTTCTCCGAGCTGAGCTCCACCTGCTTCTTAAAGTTCTCCAGTGCGCTCTCAGCCTGCTGGGCCTGATGTCTCTGACTGTCCCAAAGACGAACCAGCTGCTCTTCTTTATCCCTAAAACACACACAAACTGGGTCACCCTGTGACTGCTACACATGAATATCCATGTGCTTGCATTATTTTTAGGAGTAAGAACACAGAATGAAACTCAGCCTTGTTTTATGTGCCCTAACATAACTGAGACGGAAAACACGTCACATAAAAGCATAATGTTGTGCTTTATACTTATTTTTTATCAGCTGATTGGGGAAGTGTTTTATGTTTACACAGAAAACTTCAGCGCACAAATGTGTGTCGACGCAAAACAAACAGCGTCTCAGACGCGTGTCTGACAACAACGCTCAGACATAACCGCCAAAAGAGCTGTCAGTTGCAAGCCAGACTGCTACAAAGAGCTTGTCAACCTGCTTTCACTGTCTATATCCGTGCATGTGTGGATGTGTGTGTGGCACATCTCGCCCTCCCTCAAACGGGTGTAATTACTGTGGTAATTACTTTTAATTGAGAGAACAATTCACCAGGGCCAGTGAAACTACATATTAGTACTTCATCAAACAAGTTAACCAGCACATCCAAAAAGCCTGACTGAACAATAACAAAGAGGAAATGTGACATGCAATGACATCAGAGACACAAGACATTTAAAGTGAGGATTTTTTTTTTACAACACATATTTTGTGTATGATTTATAATAATAACATGTGGAAAATATAATATTATTATAATATTTTTTACAAAAAATATCACAAAAGCCACAAACACACACACACACACACATATATTATATAAACACCAATTTAACATCATCAGTTCATGAGAAGCAAGGACATCCTTCTTTAGTCTCATTTAGCATACACATACAAAGCAGACATAACAATAAGAGGAAATTAAAAACAAAACAAATGCAAAAAAACAAAAAAAAGTTGGGGACCTTTTTTCTTTTTCTATGGCCTCTTTTCTGTGTAATTTTGGTCTCTCTCATGTTTGACATCAAAAGATCTAGAAATTGTTTCTCCCTGACTGTTGTGTAGTCTGTAATTATTAATCTGTCTTGCAACATGAATGCCTTCAGGGCAGAGCAAACACAAAAGAGCCTTCTGCTCATCTCTGATGTGGAGCAACCAGCAGACAAAAAAACACTGAAAGAAAGAAAGAAAAAGAAAAAACAGGCGTCTAAACAAGAAAGAAACAAGAAAAAGATGAAGCCACAAAAATAGCTCTCTCTGAACATTGTGAGTTCCAGAGAGAAGAAAGAGCAGCTCATTGGTAGGAAGAGAAGATTAGTTAGTTAGTGGGTTAGAGGTTTAGTTAGTGGTTAATTTCTGTTTGTCTCTCTGTCTTTAAGGTGAAAGTCCTATTTACAATAACAGCAATCACATACTCGATTAAACATACTCAACAAAACTGCTCCTTTTCTCTTTCTTTATATGTGCTCCAGGTTTTATTGTGAAGAATCCATCAGTGCACATTATTCCATAAGTCTCTGTGTCTTACACCGGATGAGACAGTTACACTTAAAAGGGGTGGTTGATTATGATTTCACTTTTTTTAACTTTAGTTAGTGTGTAATGTTGCTATTAAAGCATAAACAACATCTGCAAAGTTACGATGCTCAAAGTTCAATGCAAAGGGAGATATGTTCTTTTAAAGAATTTGCTGTTTAAGGACCACAACAAACGGCTGGTAGGGACTACATCGAGCTTCTTCCCGGGTTAGTGACATCACTAAACCTAAAATTTACATAAACCCTGCCCCCGGGTATACGCAACAAAGAGGGTGAGGCCATGTTGGGCTGCTTTAGAGAAGAGGAAGAGTTGTTGTAGTAGAGGAGTGTTGTTGACATGCCGTCATTTTACACCGGACTGCTTCACAAACGAGGGTCAATTCAACGCTGGATTTGCACAAAAGATTAATATGACGGCACATGCTAGTCGATGAGTTGAATCAACTCCACAGCAACTACATAAATTTATCCACTAACTGTTCAGAAATGTCCAGTTGCATTCTAAAAGTTGTAACTTCTTCCTGAGTCTTTCCATCAGTGTCGACTCTGGTTTGAACAATGTAAGGCTGAACACCGTTACTGACAATCTTCATTTTGGCTGCGTGAGATTCTCCAGCTTTGTTGTTGTTGAGCAACCGAAGCGCAAGCTGATAAACCTCCGCTCTCTTCTAAAAAGGGGTCCGGGAGCAGCAGCTCGTTTGCATTTAAAGGGACACACACAAAAACGGCGTGTTTTTGCTCACACCCAAATTCTGGGGACACCAGAGACTTATATTACATTTTGTAAAAGGTAATAGATCCCCTTTAAAAAAAAACTTACCTCTAGAACTCAAGTTTTTTGCCCTTACACTGACCTGCATCTCATGTTTTTTACTTTGTCTATGATACAACTTTACTTTTTGGTTGACGTCACCAAGCCCTCTTTCTCAACCTCTCCCTTCTATTCACCTGTCAAAGAGACCACTATTCCTTATCCAATCAATTCCTAATAAATAAAAGCACAGAGACCCACAGATGGCAAGCGGTTTGGAGAATGGAGGGTTGAATGGATGGTTCTCAACTGGTGGGTCTTTGGCCGTTGTGTTGCGATATCTGTTTTTTCAGTGCTTGTGCCATGTATGCCACACTTTTAAGACAGCACGTCAAATTACCTCCAAATCCCAGCATTCTGCTCCATTCAGCCTTCAACCAGCTGCTTTGAACTCCAATGTATCCTATATCCTCCTCTTTTATGTTAAAACTTTGCATAGT
The DNA here is from genome assembly GCA_003731715.1 of Anabarilius grahami. Lineage (NCBI taxonomy): Eukaryota > Metazoa > Chordata > Actinopteri > Cypriniformes > Xenocyprididae > Anabarilius > Anabarilius grahami. Next base: position 5,675,842 of record RJVU01042551.1, read on the forward strand.
GTTGGCCCTCTGCATTTCAAAGGCAATATTGGAAATATTACTATATTTTTATTGTTTGCTTTTAAGGTTTCTGTTTACTTTTGTATAGTACATACTTCTGGTACTGCATTGTGCCGCAACTTGGTCGAAAATTTGCATCCTGAAGCAAAACCAGCTGAGGAACCATTGGCCAAACCAAAAAATAATAGAATACTCTGTAATAAAACAATATGTGTAAGACTGAATAATGCCTTTTTAAGAAAAGATAAAGGTGCTACATGTCCATTAGCAATGTTTTAATGTTCTTCTGCGTTCTGCTGCATAGAATGACCGTGGGTAGAAAACCCATTTGTTAAGAACACAGAGCTGGTATACTACAGATAAGCTGATCCATAAGCAAGCTTTAAATGTTGTCTGAACATTCTTTAAGATTCAAGAAGATAAAGGTTCATCTTCTGGGTTCAATGTAGGTGTTTAGTGCTGTGAGAATGCAGCAAATGGCTGACCTAGGGTGTGGAAGCTGAGAAGAGCAGACAGTCCGTCACCATCCGTCACAGAGAGGGGTGAGATGAGAAGGCAGAACGGGGAAGGACAAATAAAGCAACGCGGCAGGGAAAGGGGAATGCCAGCTCCGCAGAGGCCGTCGGCTTTGGCTGGGGTTTGAGCTTGGAGAAGAGTGGAAGACGAGTAGACTCAAATTAAAGATGTGCCGTCAAACCAGAGGAAATCCTTCTCATCCTGCACTCTTTAAGGGGATTTTTTGGGGGAAAAGCAGAAGTAAGGGACTTAAGGAAAGGGCGACAGTGCTTCCGCCTAGCCACAAGTCAGACAGGAGGGTCAATTTTCCAAACCTCCTTAACCACAGGACGCCTCCAATGTGGAGAGCAGGACGCTTCGATGGGGAGCTTGTACTGTAAATAAGACTGGAGATGCTGCTAATTCAAACGCTATGGCCACACAAACGCACCCATTCATTTTCATTCAGGCTGCGTTCAACCCGTCAGACGCCTGAGTCTCTGGCACCAACGTCCTCAAGGAACCTGGGCTCATGACCTTCACGGTATCCGACCCATTATATATAATGTGGAACCAACCCTAAATTATCTTATTGGAAATTTTAGAACTATATGCACGATCTATAGTAAATACTATTCTAACTGCATGTAACGTGTAAAAAGGGCACTGTAAAATAAAGTGTTACAATAATAATAATAATGTTAAATATATATTAAAAATATTCTATATATCATGGAGTATCTGAATGAGTAAAGTCGTCAGGCTAAAGAGCTTTATATACACAGCATCTTCATATTAGACTCCCACTTGGCCAACACTCAGTCTCTCTGGACATGGGCTATAAACACACTGGGAGAGACATATGGATTCCAGGTGGATTACACCTCTCCACACCAGTGTGAAGCCAAAGGCCGTCCACTCCATGAGCTCATCATGACGGAATGATAACACATCCAGCACCAGATCAAAGCTGGGGCCCAAAAAAGAGGCAACACATTAAAGCAAGAGAGAAAACGCAAAGCTGAAATTTTCAGCGCCCTCAAAAGAGGAGCGCCTCATTCCTCTGTCCCCAGAGAGCCAGAAATGCACAGAAACAGCCTCGCACTTTAAGACTGACATGCAAATACGCACCGTTCAAAAATAACAGCAGTCGCTGCATGAACTTAACACCCTGCGCTCATGGTCAAATATCCTCCTGAGGTCAAAGAGATTGGGTGGTTATTGATTGAGATATGACTTTGTTTGTCATTTAAATCTAATGCAAACTCTAGAGTGTGCAGTTCAATGATGTCACTTTGCCAGCAATTTCACACAAATGCAATAAAGGAAAGACATGAGACTATCGAAGTTGGATAGACGAGTTGAACGCACATGAACGGCACCACAAAGGCATAATTGTAAGTGGGAAACTGGGAACTTTCTTTTAAGCTCTGAGTATCTGAGTGGGGGACATGTCAGTGAGAAAACATGGTGGGCGTAATAAATGAATCATCTATATTATAGAAAATTTGTTGAAATGGATGAAATTAATTGTACAATTATGATAGAATATGTTATGCTCAAATTTACAGCACCTTCATAAACTGAATAAAAACAAAATGCAAAAACATGGCTTATGCGTACTTTATTCATCATTTTGTAGAAGTAGAGTTAAAAAATCTTGCTGAATTTTTTTTTTTTTGTAGAAAAGGTACATTGCCATCTTGCTCTGACCAAAGTGACTTGAACACACCTCCCAACTCATAAATATGAAATTCCGAAGAATTGAACGCACCTTATGTTCATAATAGCAACCTACTCGCACTACAGCCACAGAATACAGTATGCATACTGTGCAGACTATGCAAATTTTCTGGATGTATACAACATGCATGGTCTACATTTGCCAAAACGTGTAGTATACTAAAGAGCATACTATGCTGAGTAAATTATCCCACAATGCAATGAGTTTGACTTGATATTCCCTTTTGCAACAGTCATGTTCCAGAAGTAAAAACTCCAATAATTTTCTCTAAATTGATAAAATGATTTTAACGTTAAGTTATAAACCCTTAAAGAGTTAAAAAGTTGTCAATCAATGGGATATGCTTTCGTTAAAGCAGTATTTTTTAAATAATAGTGCTTAACAGCTGAATTCGTGGTGAAAAACTACATTACACATGATGCTGAACAGAAATTTCCACTTAATCAGAGAGTTGTGGATAGCAAATTTGCACCAAAAGAGCGTGCAGGGAACAACCACTCCCAAGAAGCACTGCAAATGAAGTAATCAAGTTGATCAACTTGATTCACAAGTCAATATGACTCTAGCTCTGCTGTCAGTATACTTACATAGTTGTATTTTAATTAATATGCATGTTATGCAATAAACTTAAAATATATTGTTTCTATACATATAATCAACAACTTTTAATGAATAGTTTTCTATCATTTTTAATTTGATTGTCATTCACAATGCATCATGGGTTCGTAGTTCTTTCCCTCACAAAGAAGTACACTGTATTGTTTTTGTCTGACTTTCAAATACTTTTTTGCTTCAAATATAAGTTTATAGTGTTGTGATTCACCTTATTGCTGATTGGCTTTGTTCATGGTTATAACGCTTTAATAAAGACTTAAGAAAAAACTAACAGTGGAACTAATGCCACTGAAAAGGTGGACAGGCACAAATGTACACTCAAAAATTTTTTTTTTTTTTTTAAGATTTACGCAATTTAATTAATACTAAAATTCCACCAAGTTGTTTACTTTAATTAGATAACTGAACAATCCAATTAATCAATTATTTAATTAAAATACGCATAGATTATTCAATTCAATTTGATGGAATTTTTAATTTAAAAAAAGTCAATCTTAAAAAAAGGCTTAATTTTTTTTTTGAGTGCAATTAGTGACAAATGAAATTAAAGGGGTGGTTTATTGTGAATTCACTTTTTTAACTTTAGTTAGTGTGTAATGTTGCTGCTTGAGCATAAACAGTATCTGCAAACTTACAGCGCTGAAATTTCAATGCAAACGGAGATATTGTCTTTTAAAGTTACGGCAGTTTAATGCCTACAATTACGACCGGTTTTGACTACAATGGGTTTTTCCTAAATCGCCTGAAATAAGGTCTGCGTTTAACAAAGCCTCTGAATATTTTCACGTTTTGATCTATGACATAAAACACATCAGTTATAACCCTCTTGTGATTTTTTTAAACCTTTATTGTGTCTTAAAAATGGCGGTTGCTAACAAGTTGCTAAAAGGGACTACTTCCTTTGGCGGGGACTTTAGACGTCATCATTACAAACAGGACATTTGGACAGCATTTCTAACAAAAAAGTGGGTAAGTATTCATACACAGCGCAGATCATAATCAGCGATCATGTTTTTAAATAAAGTAGTTTTTTTAAATAAAGTTTGAGGAAGCCTGGTGGTGGTGACGTTGATCCGCGACCATGGTGTGCTGTAGTCCGTTTATAGCCTACTGTTAGCCTTTTATATCTGACGACTTTATTTAGGCTTTAAAATGTATACATGTTGTGTTAACTTGTAAAGATTATCTTGATAGACAAAACGTGTAAGTGTCATAACCCTTTGTTAAACACAGAGCTTCATGATAGTGGTATCATAGAAGTAGGAAGTCAATTCGGCCGTTCAAATGACAATGGAGACAGCGGTGTAGAATAAAGGTAAAATATATGAAAAATACAGCGTTTTTTTTGTTTAAACGAAGCATTAAGACATGTTAAACTGCGCCCCATAAATACAATCAAGCCTAGAAAAAAACCAGTGAACCACCCCTTTAAAGTAATTACAGACATGATTTTTCACACCCTCCTGACTATTTTTTTTTTTTTTTGAGGCACTTTCTAAATGAAATACGTGATGAGGTCTGGTCATGTGAATGCAGCATAATACTGCTTCTAATTCAGTAAGTAGTAGCCCAGTATTCCACTGAGAACAGCCAGATAGCCTTCAATTACAGGATCATGAAATCAACATGCAGCCTAGCGTGCCAGCAATATGCATTTTTCCTCTTTCACACTGCCTGCATGGTGTTGAAAATATTCACTTTGACAGGCTTTGATGGTGATAAATATCTGGCAACCGTTTGTGAAATTTGCTAAAAGGTTTTATTTATTCATTTATTTTTTTTAAATTTGGGATTGACCCAAATAGATCATGCAATCACTTAATTGACCCAAATAAAACCGCACGGAGGAGTTGTTCGTTCGACTCGTAATATTGTTGATTTGTGATTGTTGCGACGGTGTGGACCACCAGGGAAGTGTGCTGCTGAATCAGTGAAGTGTGTGACTCTTGGGTGGGATTACAATCAGGGACGCCTCTTAATTAATGTCATTCCCAGTGTAAAAGACACATGCAATGACACACATCATAAACCTCCTGCTTTAAGTGTGGGCCGATTATTCAACGATGTGGTTTGCATATGATACAAGAAAACAACATCTGCATCCCTTTAAAACTTCCAGAGGAAATTCCAAACATGAGGAATTTGTTCTTCGTTTTCAGCTTAGCACAGAAAGGTTATTCCTGCTGTCCCAGATGATCAGTGTGTCTGTATGGCGCCCCCTACACGACGAGCAGGTGTCTGCAGGGAGCAGGGGCTGATGGTATGCATGTAATGCTCTGTGGAAAGTGTGACTGTGTTCGATTTAAATGCTTTCAGATGCATGAACCAGCGGGCTGTTTTCTCCATTCCTATGCAGCAGGGCACACCTCCCGCTTTTCTCCTAGCAACGGCGAATGAACAGCCTTCTCTCAATGTGTTTTTGGACACTTTGGATTCATTAATTTATAGTAATGCTTCAGAACATCAGGCATGTGTTAGACCCACATGTACGCAGACTATAACTCATAAACAATGCAAAGTTTAAAAAAAAATTGCAAATCACTGAAAAAAGTAAAAACAGATGAAGGGAATAAAAGTTCTTGTCACATATGCAGCTGAACGTCATGTGCCTGTAACTTCTCTGAAATTCAGTGTGTTTGTGGTGTTGGGTGAGTTGCACAAGCATGTATTTGAATCAACTTAGCAGATCAAAGCGGAGATCAGATTTCAATCACCTATCCACGATCAAAAATGAAAGCGTCTGCACAGCAACACATCTGAATTGTTTACTGCCATGAGCAATACTGCAGATTTTCAATCAGACACAACTCAAGAAGTGACTCATCCTTATGCTGTGATGAAGGGTCATGTGTGTTGCTTCAACTACAGTATGGGCATGTTTGACCCACTTTGCGATTTAGAAAATAATCTCTTGCACTTTCACTAGTTTACATAATTTGTCCACTAACAATGAAGATTTTTTTCTGAAACATTATGAATTTTTTTTCCACATCACCTATGATATAAGGTATTGTGCTTGATCACATTCTGTGGTGGAAATGACATTGTAGACATTTCTGGAACAAAATGGCGGATACCTTTGTCTTGCTATCTAGCTAATTCCATAGCTAGTATTGTATTGCATCAAAAAGTCACTACCTAAAAAGAGGGAGATATTGGGTGCTTGAACTGCTTTGAACAGAAATGCAGCATATTCAAGTGTATTGGAGCGTTCACATTGGCTATGTTTACATGCACCCAAATAATCCATTTGTAATCAGATTGACGGCTCAATCGGATTGAAAAACGTTCATGTAAACACCTTAAACTGTCACAAAGACTATAGAAAAACACAAGACGCATCACACATATTGTTTTGAATGGGAGAAAGTGCAATGCGCAATATGGCAGAATAAGTACCGCCTTCTAAATACAAGCCAATCACTGATTAGTAGGGGTGTGATGAGATTTCTCGCCGAGGCGAAAAGTAGTCTCGTGATATTGCCATGACAGAGTGGTTAGGATGATTAGGAAAGAGTATGCCACTGATACGTTTACATTATGCCTCCACTGTCGTTTTGCTTTGTATTTAAATAAAAAACATTTAATGCAGTTGGACAACGGTCGCTGCTCCATATTTACAGAGTACGCGCGATCGCGAAAGTGAAAAGAAAGCGTTTTGAAAGCGGCTCCCTGATGAAAACAGATATCTCTCAATATGAAAGCTATTTTAGGCTGGGCTGTGTAGTTGTAACCATCTCTTAGCTCTGTATCAAAGAAAAATTTGGTCTTATTTGCGCTTTGAATATTGAGAGAGTGTGATTATGGTTGCAGTTATTGTAAAGTGTTACCATAAAAATGAATAACAGTTTTCTCTTAATCTTATTAAGCACAAACAATAAGATTTCATTTGTTAACATTAGTTAATGGACTGTAAACTATCATGAACTAACAATGAATCACTATTTTTTATTAACTAACATAAACAAAGATTAATAAATACTGTAGCAAATATATTGCTCTTTGTTAGTTGATGTTGGTTAATACATTAATGTTAATAAATGAGACCTCATTGTAAAGTGTTACCATTTTTATTTATACTGTTTTTATTTCTATGATAAGTTTGTGGAAAGGAGTTCAGTTGGAGGTTAAAAGTTGTAGAAGCTCATAAATCATGTACAGCAAGGTCTGAAGAGACTGAAATCATACAGAAGAGAAGTCAGTCAGTTGTGTTAGTGTCAAAAACTTTTACAGTACTTCAAATAAACATTGTTGTCTTTTACGGCATATGATAATTCATACTCAGCAAGTAGAACTGAAATGACATTCATTACAAGATGATTAGTTAAAACATTTCAAATACACCTGCAGAATATTTTTCTAGTTATGTATTTCGCCATTGAGGATTTCTTAAAAATAGTGTGTAAAAATCTCGTCTCGTGAACTCAATCTCGTGTCTCGTCTCGTGAGATACCCGTCTCGTCACACCACTACCGATTAGGGTTGTGTATTGCCCAGAATCTGGCGATACAATACGTATCACGATACAGGGGTTACGATATGATATATTGTGATATATTGCGATATTTCTTCTTCTTTTTTTTTTCTTTTTTTTAGAAAGATAATTTAAAAAGGTTCTAAAGAAAACACAACCATATGCATAAAACCTGACAAGCAACTTTATTTTATTTAATCAATACAGTATCATTTGCATTTATACTAATCACTATTTTGTGCAATCTAAGTAAAGGGAAAATAGTAAAGTGACTGCAGGATTCTTTATGTGTATATGTTTTAAAGGTTCAGTTTTTAATTTCTAAACTATTTAACAACAGAAAGTGCATAGTCCATACCATGACTGAATGAGTGTTTGTATTATATTTAATACTGTAAAGCTGTTTGCTTTAAAGCTGTCTATTGTATAAAGTACTATTTAAGTACTGAACTGCAGAGCTGGTGCAACCATATCCACATTGCTATGATCAGATCAGATTCAATGCGTTTCCTGAGTATTGGATTTTAACTTGGCCTATTTTGCAAACAAAATGACTCTTGTAAATTCTCTTTAGTGGCTTCTTTATAGCTGAAGCCAAAATGAGTCCACACTTCAGCTCTGTATACCACGGGAGCGGAATAATTCTATCGTCTTGTGAACTGTGTTTGCTAATGCTAACACTAGCGATGCACGCACCTTCACCTTGTGCTTCTCCGGCTCCGTGTCAGTTTACGTTCTGAGATAACACTGCCATCTAGCGGTTGGGTTTTATACAGTCTGTGGTTTAAACCGAACACAAAGCCACTAATTTTGGATGTAAATAAATAAATATATAAATATTGATACAGCGTTTATGAGAATCAATACATTATCGGCAAATATAATATCGCGATATTCACGTGTATCGATATTTTCTTAGACCCCATCACCGATTGGTAAAGTTATCGCGTCACTGCAATGGCCGTTAGAAGCTCCGGTTCCTATTGAAACAGTCAGACGCGCACTTCCTATTGAGATGCGCACGTAGGTTTAGAAACAAAATTTATGAGATAGTTGTTGTCAGATTTCACTGGCAATTTCAAAAATAAAATTTAATCGAAAGCTTGGCAAACTGCTTTGGAGAATTTTATGTTTCCCCATTCAAAGAGATAGGAGCTGCACTTGCATGCCCAAGAGGCGTTTCAAAGATGGCCGCCGAGTGAAATTACTTGTCTTAAAGGGACTTTGACTGTCATCAGGCAATAACTTCTAAAAAAAAGGCAAAGGCAATAACTGCTAAAAAAAGTTGATTGACATCATTCATTTACAATATCAAGTAGCATGTATTGCATTGTGGGATACATGCAATATTTCACGTAGTGTGCTCTGATTGTATACAATACATTTAGGCAAATGTGGTAGATTACCCAGACATGCAAACAGAAAGTTCATATACAATGCATAATGCAAAAATAGTAGGAGTAGTATGCATTCCAAACACACCCTAAGAACTGACTCTCCCCGGCTTGGAGCATCAACTCAGACCGACAAAAATACATATCCAAAGACTTAGCCACTACTGTGACTGTAGAAGCTCAGCAAAGTTTTGGTAGGACAAGAGATTTGCACAAATACAAATGATGAGTTTAATCTGCGGTTCATCAAGGGAATGCGACACTATCATCTTCAAAATGAGGAACAGAGTTTTGGGCCAGCTGGTTTATTTTCTTGCCTATTCTTATCCTCCGTCTGATCCAGCGGGACTGCAGTGATTAGTCCGTTTGATGTTGGCCTCTGAATCCCCAGGGATGTGCCCCCTTCCCTTCCTCCCCCACCAGAGCCGGACTGGGCCGCAGCCGAGGCTCAAAGAGATCCGCAGCTGCAGACGTGGGACAACATAGTCGGGCCAAGCACATATCCCTGTGGCACTCCTCCTCATATGAGTTTACACTTACAGTCATGCTGCATTTTATAGACAAACATATTGTACTGCCATTTACAGTGATGGGAACTGTTTAGTTGATGCTGCTGATTGTGGAATTTGTGCTTAAATAGGGATAGACGCAAAAAGCAAATGAGCATTATTCAATGTGCATCCAAGTGTGAAAGGAAATAATCCTGGATCTGTATCACTTTCTTCAAAATAACATCTAAAACTAAGACCAGTTTGAACATTCAGGGCACAACTGTTCGTCATGTATATGCATTTTCTCTGATGATCAGACAGACACGCTGATCAAAAAGAGCTAACTTTGTATTTTTTCTAAGTGTGGAAGCTCACTATGGAATTGCCATAGCAACGGAAAGTTAAACAATGCACCAATTCTCATTTGCATTGGGAAGGGGGTGCCTCTTTTGATGGGAAGGGGGCTCAGGACAAACAAACAGCACACCAGCTGCTTGTGTCTGCATGCATACATGTTTAAATTCACATCCGCATATCAAAAGGGCACGCAAAAGCCTAAATACATAACGAAAAAAAGCAAAAATTATGCAAATCATGCTAAATATTACATACATTTTCACAGCCTCTCTATCACACAAATGCGCATGAAACTGTGTCCAACATGCCAGCATATAATGCGGTGAGCAGCCAGCATTTTATGCGGTTTCATCTCGTTTAAATTTCTCCGCTCATCCTCTGATCTCTGCTATCAGGCGTTGCTCTCTTGATGTGTGCGCTGGCTGGCTGTTTGAAGTTCAGCGCTGACTTTAAAGCGGCCAAAAGACCCTGAACGGCAGGTAGGTAGCAGACCAGGGATCCTGGGTGCTCGTTAGCCCAATGACTGTTTAATTAGCTCGATGAGGACTGCAGCGCAAATGCGGCTGCCTATTGACACAAATGGGCATCTGTGTTGTTCATTGCTCATGCGGGGCTAATTTATTCATCCTAAGCCATGTGTGTCTGGCGCACTAACGTGTACGTCAGATAACGGCACTCGTTTCATCTCAACACTTTAAAGCAAAAGCAGAGAGAAAAAAAACACAATTCAGCAGATGAAAGGAAGCGTTGCGCTGTACGGAACAAGACATGGAAAACGTCCTGGAATGGTTTTAAATTACATATGTGCCAATGACAGTGAGACCTGATTTCTTCGTTTAATAGTTGTCCTATTTCAGTGCTTTTTTTAATAAAACAGCCAACAATAAACTGCTGTGAGGTTTTTTTCACTATAAATGGGTCATTTGTGATGCAAAGAAATAAAATAGATTAAAGCAGTTGTTTAAATTTGATATTAAACAGTGAATTGATCAATTCTGTATTATATCATTTCCACTGTAATGTATTATACTAATAAATGATGGTAATACAACACTTTTTTTTTAAAGAATGTGAGTGGTGCTTGAGACATCCTAATTCAGTCTATTACAATACAGAACTGCAGTAATGATGTATTTTTGTAGGTCAACCCAGAAGTCAGCATCACACTGGTTCCCTCGACAAAAAATCAATAGGATTTTTCCACTGGCTCTTGGATTATTGCAGAAAATAAACTCTGTGAACAAACAAAAGTTTATGATTCTAACATGCTCTGTTCATCACAATAATCTTCACAAATGAACGCAACATTTATGAATGTTGAAGCCTAAATAAAATCAGTAGAAGTAAAAAGCTAAACAAAGGCATAAAAAAAAAAAAAAAATTACTTCAATATCAGCATCATTAACCTTCCAACAACTCTTTCAGCATTTATTTAAAACACATTTCCACGAAGGTTTCAGTTAGAATAGCTTGCAAGAGCCTGATTATAAACATAATGGCCCTCATTTATCAAACAATCGTATGCCAGAAAACCGTGCGTACGCTCGTTTCCACGCAAAATTTGGCATTTATCAATATGAGCGTGAGCGGTGACTACGCTCAAATCTCACGTCAGGTCTCAGCTCGTGTACGCATGTTTTGGAGTCAGCGGGAGCTTGCGTGCAGCAGAGTAAATCTGGTGGAGAATTGTTATGAGAACATTTAGTTTATTTTTCTTACCAACAATCACTCACTAACCGATCATTAACCATTAAACGACGCTATTAAAATGTCAAATTAAAATTAAATTAGAAATAGATGCGTCTTAAAATACCACAAATGTTTTATTTTCTTTCCAGGGATTTCGCTTTGTATGCGCAAATGGGTGCATCAACAGAACATTAGGAATCACACATCATGCACCTGCAACGCAGAGAAAAACAGCTAAAAGCCTACAAGGAATAAAAAAAATAGGACTACACAAAATATATTTCACTGAAATATTAACAGATTAACAAAACAAAAGAGAAAAACTGTGCATCAAGTAGGGCTAGTCCAGGCTACGCTCGTGTTGTACTCGTTTTCTTTATTTTATTAAAATATTTATCTTAATTTTATTAAATCCAATTGATCGAGCAGGCGCTTCACTCACACACGCAGACCCAACATATCAGTTCTAGCGTTGCTAATTTTATATTTTAGCCATTTATCAGCAAACTAAACTGCAGACAAAGTGCTCAGTTTAATGGTCCGCTATCCGTCTGTACCAGTCGGCGCGAGCAACGCCCGACCAAACGCATTTTTGCGCGTGTGACGGATGATGTTTTACGTGGATATTGAAACAAGAGTGAAATAGAAAGCCTTGTTTACACAATGAAAAGTAGTTGTTGAATATGGAAACGTTTGGATTCTTCCCGAATGAGAGAGGTAGGCTATGTGAGCCCAATTCAGTTTTGCTTTAAATAAATTCATTTCTGCTTTATAATAAATGCCACTATATCCTAATTTGTGTTTCAATTTATAATACATCGCTACTTATTTTTCGTTCTTGTTCTGTTCTGAATAAAATAAATTTAAAGGATTTTCTGTGGAGTGAGGTACTAAAATAACCAAATTTATATATATTAATAATGTTTGTAAGTAGGCTATTTAGTTTTATTTACCGGTATTTTCTTTTAAAAATAATTTTATTGTTTGCAATTACGAGGTTGAGGGGTGTTTTTAGAGTAGGCAAAGATAAATTTATTTTTCATGTGATTACTTCCTCTTCATGGCCGGGTTACGTTACTGTGTCCTAAACTATTGGGCGAGGCTTCTAAAATTTGGGGCGCGATATTTAAATGAAGACAGTTTTCAGCTGCCACATTTATCAACACCTGTTAATTCGTGCGAGCGTTGTCGTAAGCTGATTTTTACATTCGGATGTACACTGGTTTCTATGTTCGTTTGATAAATGAGGGCCATTGAGGCTGTGAAAGCGGACTATTGAGTAGCTGAGTTTACCTGTTAGGCTGATGACATTTAATGTCCCTGACAACCTCTGTAGTCCTATTTAGCCACTTGTTAGCAATCGCCTTTTTCAAGACAAGTAAAAGCTTTTAAAAAAAAATCACAATACTTCCTAAAGTATTTTGTCATAGAAAAAAAAGTGAAAATATCTTGAGCTAAGGTTCACCACAGACCTTATTTCAAGCATTTAACCAAAAACCCATTTAAAAAAACCTTCAACTCCAGGACAAAGGAACCGGAAGTGCTAAAATGCTAACTCGTTTCGCATTATAACCAAACAGTAAGCGCATGAATGGCCTATCAAAAGCGTTTTAAGTCAGCAGTAAAAATTCACTGAAAATGCAGATTTTTATTAAAGGGTTAGGTTCACCCAAAAAATGAAAATTGTGTCATTTAATTCGATCTCCAAACACTGCTTCACGAAGCTTTGAAGCTTTACAAATCTTTTGTTTCGAATCAGGGATTCAGAGCGCATAATAAACTGCCAAAGTTATAAGATTTCAGTAAACGAGGCTGTGTTACTTCATAAGTGTTTCAAAATTTAAATAGGTCACCACTGGCAGTTTGATTCACGCTTGCACCACTGATTCGAAACAAAAGATTTGTAAAGCTTTGAAGCTTCATGAAGCAGTGTTTTGAAAATCACTAAAAAGTATTCTCATAGCTTCATAACATTAAGGTTGAGCCACTGTAGTCACATGAACTGTTTTAAATATGTCTTTAGTAGCTTTTTTGGGCATCTGAAAGTGTTAATTGTCTTGCTGGCAATGCAGGCCTCACTGAGCCATCGGATTTTATCAAAAATATCTTAATTTGCGTTCCGAAGATGAACGAAGGTCTTACAGGTGTGGAACGACATGAGAGTAATAAATAACAGAATTTTCATTTTTGGGTGAACTAACCCTTGAAATAAACTCTGAATATGATGGTGAACATTCTTTGCTCGCTTTCTGTATATAATTTATCCCCAAATAATATATCCCAAATATATAGTATAGCTTCGTCTTTTGCTTTCGATTCCAAAAAATTGTGAAAATGATGAAAATACATTTTAAGTGATACTGGAACAATGCGACAGAAAAAAAAAATCTGAAAGTGTGTCAAGGAAAGATATTCTTGTAAAAACTATTCAGGACCAAGTCTTATGCTCCAGGATATGATGACGTCACAGAGTTAATGACTGAAATCTAATTAAACATGTACAGTTACTGCCAAGAGTGTGCGATACACCAGGACAAGGGCCAAACAAACAAACAGCAAATAATGAGCTCACCGGTGGGCTGAATCCAACCTGATGTCATTTGTCAACCTAAATGGGAGGTTTTCCACCAATGTTTGGACATTGTAAATAATCTCACATCTGCGCCTGGTGGGTACGTTAAACGTGGCACGCAGCTTGTCAGGGGAGTTTTGCTCTTTTTCTTCTGTGAGTGACAGTGAAAAAGCAAGGCCAGACAAACTAACCTGAAGTGTGTGATTCCACCCGGCACACAAACCCTGCGAGCTTCCTCAGAACGCCATCCTAACCACTTCCACATCTCCCGCTGCATTCCTGCGGTTGGGAACGGGCTCCGGGAGCACAGGCAGTAACCCCACGCTAGCTCCACATCTAAGGGCTCTGCTGTGGGCCAGGAGATGGCCTTCCCAAAACAGGACTTAGAACAGAGCCTCTTCCACAGCCCCATAATCCAGTCCAGACCACAGCATTGTTCACATTTTACTGGTCTCTGCTAGCACTCAACAATACAGGAACACTGCTGGATATTACAGCTCCAGAGCCATCAGGGAGGCAAAACTGAGCAAATATTGTCGAGAATCAGCATTTGTGTATGTACATAATAAATAATTGTAAATATTACAATAAAGGTATATTGTAACACAGTGTTCTCTCGTTATAGTTGTATGTTGTAGTTGAGAACAGGAAATTTAACTTTCACCATAGAACATGTTTCCAGGTACAACTTTACATTGGGATCTGCAATCTGGTGGCAGGTCTTACTGAAAAAAGAAAGTTGCTTTTGCTAAACTATTACCAAGGTTTTTATTTATTTTGTTTAGTTTTTTTTTTTTTAAATTTAAGGATGAAGCCTCTTTTGCTACACTGCATTTATTTGATCGAAATTCAATAAAAGCAGAAATATTGACAAAATACTATTACAATTTTAAATAACTGCTTTTGAGGTGTGTCGCGATATATAAAAATGTGACGATATGTATCGTTGATGTAGACTATATGATTTGCGATATAAAGCAGATCCAACGAATGCCAGCATTGAAAGCATAAGTTCTGCATGAGAAAAAAAAGAATGTTTACGCAATTTCAGTGACATTACTACATTAAACTACTATATATAATGTATAATAATACAGTGGGGGGATATTTGTGGGTCCTGATGACAATAAAATAATAATAATGTAATAATAATTATAATAAAAAACCCTCTCTTCTTTATTTTGGCTTAAAATATTGTGAAAGTATCGTATCGTGAGTTCAGTATCGTGATTTGTATCGAATCGTGACATGAGTGTATCATTACATTTTCAGCATCATTACTCCAGTCTTCAGTGTCACATGATCATTCAGAAATCCTTATACTATGCTGATTTGCTGCTCAAGTATCATTTTTAATTATTATAAATGTTGAAAACAGTTGTGCTGCTCAAAATTTTTATGGAAACAACACTTTTTTAAGGATTCTTTGAACTGAATAGAAGATTTGAAAGAACAGCATTTATTTGAAATATTTTACATAGCACAAATGTAAAAATCATACTGACCCCAGACTTTTGAACAGCAGTGTACTTTTTAAAGAGAAGACTGTAATAATGAATTTGGCGTCACTCAGAGAAGCAGGACATACCTGAGTGAGTCCTCCATCTTGCTCGTCTTCCTCTTGCTATCGACTCGTTCCTTTTCCAGTTCGGCCTGAAGCGTCTGCAGCTGGGACAGGATGGCAGAAGTGTCAATCACTCAACACGCTTTATCAGCTCCCGCCCTTCAGCATAACTAAACAGAGCTGATCTCATTTTCTAAAGGTCAGGGGTCGGCCGTGAGCAGCCGCTGGCTGACGGCTGGCCTGCAGGTGTATACGGCCTCTGCTTTGCAGATGTGCCCTTGACATAGGTCCGCCTCACCGTCCTGCTTTATGACCAGACTGGCCCTTTGAAGGTGGGGCGGCAGGCAGCAGCCAGGTGTCTGAGGCTGATCTTAAAACTTATCTTCACCTGATTGCGTCGGCCCAATTATTAAAGCGGCCTTTTTATGACAGTTCTGAAGCTTTGAAGACTTTTTGAAGAGCTGTTTGGCAGCGGAGCAGCAGCAGCTCCTATTAAATCTCATAATAAGTGGGGCAAACAGGTCAGGTCTAACACTGTCCAGTTACTTTCCCCTTTCATTTGGGGAAACACTTGGGAACCCTATGAGTAGGGATGGGTACCGAGAGCCGTTCCATTTTAAAACCAGTTCCAAATTTCCAAGAACCGCGATTTGATAAGAAACGCAAATTTCAATTCTGCTTATCGGTACCTGTGTGCGCATTTTATTGTGATTTTAAAACACTGTTTATTTCAATCGTATCTTTGTTCAGTTGTATTTATCTGTTTATTTGTTCTTTTTTTTTTAATTACTGCAAATTTATATTAGGCTAGTTGTTTTTGCTATGGTATTTTTAAACCATAGGCAAAAGCTCCTCATGTAAGTGTTCTTTAGCCTGTTGATTTTTGTTTATGGTATTTAGCTACAATGAAAAGTTTTGAAATAAGACTTGAATTAAATTTGAATGATATCTAAGTTTTTTTTACCTAATTGGAATCGAAATTAAGAATCGATAAGAATCGGTATCGATAAGCAGAATCGGAATTGGAATCGTTAAAATTCAAACGATACCCAACAATGAGGCTGTGCTGCTTTGACAAATACCATTTGGTCCTGTTTTCACCTGGCATTTTTGGTGATCCGATCACAAGTGGTCAGCGCTAACAGGTGGAAATGAGGTCTAACACGTTATGTGATCAGATCACTGAAATCACATAAGGAGGTAGTCAAAGATGTATGACAACATCGCATTTGTAGCAGAACGCTAGTCACTGCTAGTCACTCATTTATCATGTGATGATTCATGTTGATTCAAACTTCGCTCCGTTTGAACAAAACGGTTGCAGTGGAAATTGCAGCTGCGCTCCTCACCTTTTATGATTCGCTTCATTTCACACTCGCTCATAAGCCATGTAACATGAAATTGTTCATTCAACAGTATTTGCGTGCTGCACTGTGAAATAAGAGTGTCTCTATGAAATCTGAAAACAAGTGCTCACAGGATGCATAATTTTACTGTAGTTTTACTCATAGATCTGACAGCAGCGTTCGATACGATATCTAGTCTTGAAACATGTGGGTATTTGTGGAAATGCCCTAAGATGGATAAAGTCATACTTTCAAAATAGGAGTTTCTCGGTCGGCATATGGGAGAGTTCGCGTCGGCCGCGGCACCCATTTTCTTTTCTCTTTATATGCTGCCGTTAGGATTGATTTTGGGCAAATATGGAGTGTCATTTCATTCTTACGCCGATGATACTCAATTGTATTTGTCTTTTGAACCCAAACTCTTCCAGTGCCTTGGGGCACTTGTTGGCCTGTGTAGATGAGGTGAAGTCATGGATGGCTGCAAACTTTTTGAGTCTTGATGAACCGAAAACTGAGGTGATTATATTTGGTCCCTCTGAAATGAGTGATATGGCTGGAATTAACCTAGGTATATTGAAATTAACAAATTTAGGTGTGATCTGTGACAGTGCTTTAAAATTTAACTCTAAAAAAAGTGAAGTTATCAAAGCTAGTTTTTATCAACTAAGAATGATTGCTAAGATTAAACCTTTCTTAGCGTGTATAGACCTGGAGAAGATCATTCATGTTTTTATTTTATCTCGACTAGATTATTGCAACTTACTTTATTAGCAAAACTTTTGGACCAATTACAGATAGTCCAAAACACAGCTTCAAGACTACTGACAGGTACTCGGACCATATTACACCAGTCCTGAGATCATTGCACTGGTCACCAGTACCTTATAGAATTAATTTTAAGATTCAAATTTTTGGTTTTAAACCTTTGCATGGCACAGCCCCTCCATTGCTCATCTTATTCATGTTCATGAGTCAAAGAGAACATTACGATGTAATGCACAAAATCTCCTACATGTCCCGATTTTGTAATTCTCCTTTTTATTTTATCGTACAGCACTGTGGTCAACTATGTTGTTTTAATATACTCTATAAATAAAGTTGGAGTTTGAGTTGGAGCATATTTAAAACCAGGTGTAAATGGTAATGCTGACCATTCGTGATCGGATCACTGAAAGTGTGTCTTAATACAAGGTGGAAACAGGGCCCTTGTAACAAGCACTTGCTTTTACAGCCTCAAATCTTCACATCATCAAAGTGAACTAGGGCAATTGAGAGCAGAGGAAATGCTTTTATGTCTAACTGAAACTGCCTGCTTTGGTTTATACTGCTTCTGAGACTGGTGGTGATTATGAAGACTGGTTAGTCTCTTAAACTGATGCTTTTCAAGTTTATCAAAATTGTTTCAATATAATAAATAGGGCTTTTAACATAAAATTTGGTGTGATTAATAAAAAAAAATAAAAAAATATATATTTGCAAATCAATGTAAAAATAACAAAAAATAACCCCATGCATCTCGTATGAAAGTTAACAGGGTTTTTTTTTCCTACAATTCCACAATCACTACAGGCGACTACAGGCAACTCACCTCACTAAACCCCACTTACACTGACAGAATGACTGTGTACAGAATTTCTTTATAATCAGTGACACTTGCTTTGATATTTAATTATATAATGTCTAGGCTGCCCCCTAATAGTCGACCAGAAAGGGCTTAATCGATCAAATTTACAGTCCTAATAACGACATGTCCAAACACATTTTGGCTACTGTACAATATTATTACAAATATAATAATGTGTTTGTGAATAAATTAATTACCTTTTTGTCAGTGCTGTTTTGCAGGTCTGTTATCTCTTGCCGCATCTTATTTTCTTGGTCCTGAGCAAAACAAAACAGACAAACACACAAACAAACAAATAATGAGTTGTCCTCATTTGAGCAGTTATGTTTGACAGCCTAATAATAAATAATTGTCATTAACACTTAAAGGGTTAGTTCACCAAAAATTTAAATTATTTTTATTAATTACTCACCCTCATGCCATTCCACACCCGTAAGACCATCATTCATCTTCGGAACCAAAATTAAGATATTTTTGATGAAATCCGAGAACTATATGACTTGTCCATAGACAGCATTTTAACCACCACTTTCAAGGTCCAGAAAGCTACTAAAGACCTCGTTAAAATAGTCCACGTGACTGCAGATGTTCAACCTTGATTTAACGAAGAGACGAGAATACTTTTTGTGTGCAAAAACAAAACAAAAATAACGACTTTATTCAACAATATCTTCTCTTCTGTGTCATTCTCATACGTTGTTTACGTCCAGCGCTTCCAGGTTCTACGTCAGAACGCCGGCTCATTATTGTGCTGCTCACGTGTTCAGCTTCAGTCAATACTGAGCCGGTGCTCTGATGTAGAACCTGGAAGCGCTGAATCTAAACAACAGAAGATATTGTTGAATAAAGTCGTTATTTTTGCTTTTGCGCACAAAAAGTGTTCTCGTCGCTTCATAACATTAAGGTTGAACCACTGCAGTCACGTCAACTGTTTTAACGATGTCTTTAGTACCTTTCTTTAGTACCTTTGTGATTGAATTGCTGTCTATGGATGAGTCAGATACCTCTCAGATTTCATCAAAAATATCTTAATTTGTATTCCGAAGATGAACGAAGGTCTTACGGGTGTGGAACGACATGAGGGTGAGTAATTAATGACAGAATTTTTTTTTTTGAGTGAACTAACCCTTTAAAGTCAACATGGAATGACAATCACAACCCATTTTACTTCTGTAATGTGGCATATTTTGGAGAGAGAAAAAAAAGGCAGGGCTTGATTTTATCCATTGGGATTTCATTGGATGGTGATAAAAGTGACAAGTTGTTGGAGGAATGGGGTTGAAAAATACGGGGGCACATGGTGACATCTGACAATAAAGAAAAGAACTTCAGGGGCAAAGCAAGTTATTACATACTGATAAAAGGATTATGAAGACAAATATTGATTTCTCTGAAATAACATGCACTGATGAATTGTTCATAATAAGACCAGGAATGTGAATTCCTAAGGTACATAGGGTCATTCTCACTGACAGACTAATTTGCATGACAAAGCAACTGCTTATTAATTTTCATTGAGAGTTGGCAGCAAAATCTGATTTGGACTTTTAACATTACTCAAATGAGCAGTGATGTGATGCAGTGACTATCAATGGAAATGAAGTCAGTGGATTGGCCCTGCGAAATACAGCAACCAGATGTCCGTTCCTGTGTTAGTTATTTTGTTAGTTGTGAATCCCACCAATAACGAGGGCAACCAGCAGTGTGAACATCCACTCCAACCAAAGCTACAGAGACTAGCGTCCTCCAGCGATGTCGCTGCCAGTATGGAAGGGTGTGGAAAGTGTGAGCTACTGACCCTGAGCTGTCTCTGTCTCCTGTTTTCAGCTTCCTGTATCTGCTGTTTGAGGTGAATCACAGTCTGTTCCAAATCCTCAATCACCTCTGATGCCTGACAGAAACACACACAACCTTCAAAAAAAGCTATGAAACCATAAACTTTAAAATATCAAAAACACTGAGATTAGCTCCATTCCAAAACCTAGTGAGCAGCCTACTTAGACGGCATTTTCATCACAAACATCCTCCTGATGCAAAAGCCCTTATGTAGACAGCCTTATAAGAAACTATGCTTTTTCATTCTTCAAGAACACCCCTTACAAAAGAGAAGCAAGAACTTTAGTGTGTGTATATATAAGTGCAAGTATATTTTCCAGGTACAGTATACTTAATATAGCAAGCATACTAAAATCATTGTGCACTAGTATTATACTTGTGTGTGTACTATCAATACTTGGGACTAAATTGACCAACTTTTTAGGTTACAAAAGTGAACTTTTAGGTGTATTTTAAGGATGACAGCAGTAGACTTTTAGCACAAAGCTAGTTTAATAAAAATACCTTGCAATTGTACTTTTGGTATACTTAACTGCTAAATTGGAACAACTAATTTTGTACTTATTTTTGTATTAATTTTGTACTAATTTCTGACTGTGCTAAAGTGGAACTATTGCAAGTATACTTCAGGTACACTTTAAATATCTTGTATTTAAAGACAGATTTTATTAAAAGATCATACAGTCCTTATTATTAGTGACATTAAAACACATTTTTAAATGTGCATTGTGCAATACAGAAATGCTCCAAATAAAGTTTAATTATAATTTTTATCAGTAAGTCTCAAGTGATATGTCAGTAAATATTTTAATAGATTTAAACTATACTGACTATGAAATAAATACTAAGTATTTATATTTTAAATACATTACTTTATTTTAAATATTTTTAATATATAAAATTTTTACTAGGGTGTTCACTAAGCTTATGATTGAATTTCATTTTTAAAAACACCAATGAAACCTGACAACAACAGTCTCATAAAGCGTGTTTCTTATGTTCAAACAGCATTTAAAAATGTTTTTCATGTTAGACCAGCCAATGTGCATGCGCAGTCATTAGCGAAAGTCTGAGAACTCTGCCTGATTCTATAGCAACCGCAGCTGCAGTGACGTGATGACTTTACTAATCAACGATTGGGTCTTTCGCTTGAAAGGTGGGGCTTATTCGCCATATTGGGTGTTGCATTTTCTCCCATTCATAAGTAATAGGAGTGCACCGTCTTCCTATATTTAAAGTCTTTATTGAAAGTACACTCTGAATTATATCATAGTTTTACTGTAATGGTTTCTATACTGAAAGTTTTCTTAAAGTGAGCTTAACATCATACCTTTAGTTTACAATAGGTGGAAGAATTGTCAATAAAACCAGCCAAATGTTTATCTGTTTCTATGTGGGGTAATAGCACTGTGTACAAAAAATATCAAATTCATTTCTACTCATGTACTATTTACTTAAGTTATTCCACCCCAAAGCTGACTAGTTACTCAAAATTTGAACATGTAAGTTCATGAGATAGTATGTAAATCATACAGTAATCGTACTACCTCAAAGAAGCCAATGTGTGAGAAAAGTATTAAACAGTGTACTCAAAAGAGCAAAAACAAATACAAGACAAGTACACTCAAAATTCAACTTTTCTTAGAATACCTCAAGTACAGGTATGCCACATATACTGACTTTTCTGTAAAGCTGCCAGTATAAGCCAAGTATACTTATTTATAACTGTATAAGTTTATCTCTGATAAGCACATACAAAGTATACTGAAAGTATACACTCTGATTTTTAGTTAAATAGAAGTATATTAATACCACAGTTGAATAAACTTGTTATTGACAGAATTGTGACAAGCTCAGGGAATCATTCAAGTGTCAAATTACAAACAAAAGTATACTTTTTTAGGACAGAATAATACCCAGTATTTGTATGCATTGTGCAGTTTACTCTCTTCTTGTGAGTAGCAATATTTGGGTGGGAATAACTGATCGATAATTACGTTTCAGTTCAGACACTCCATTTGGGTTAGTAGGGCTAATATATCAGGAATCTTTCCTATGCTTGTAAATCAGAAAGTTAACACACTTAACAGGATGTTCTGGGTTCAGTAAAAGTTAAGCTGTCGACTACTACAGGAAATAAAAGTGAGTAAAGCATGTGTAGATGTGAGAGGTGAGTGAAGATGCCTTGGCTGCAGAGAGGCTGTGCTCCTGCTGGAAGTGGCTCATGTCAGCGTTATGTCTGGCCTGAAGTTTCTGCAGCATGTCTTCATGCTGGTCTCTCATCTGCTCCATCTCCCTCTGCAGGGACACAGTCCTGAAGCACACAAACAATGACCAAACTCTTGACTCTCTCCACCACTTAGAATTTGAATTTCACTGAGCTTAAGGGGTTAAGGACAGATGTAACGCTGCCAACTGTTTGAAACACTCTTCAAGTCAGGTGTGTTCACGAAGGCTTACATCTGTTACATCAAATCTCTGCACCTGCGATCAATCGTATCTGAGCTTGGCAGGATTTCTCGTACCTGCGGTTGGCCTCTTGTAGCTCAGCGCTGATGGAGGCGATATGAATCTCTAACTCAGCTTTCTCCTGTGTGACCTTCTGCCGAAGCAGGTTCCCGTTCTCCACCTCCACCGAGAGCTGCTTCACCCGTGTCTCCAGCTCATGCACCATCTGCTCCTAGAGGAGCCAAACAGAAAAAGAAAGATAAGGGAAAGAGACAGAGGAAGATGAACAGTTTATTCAGACAGTTCATACAAATGAACCAGCTCAAAAAAATGATTCACAGATTTCGATTTCTGCATATTTTTTTTTAAAGTGCCCCATTATGCTTTTTCGAATATTACCTTGCATGTAATGTGTAATGTAGATGTCTGTGAATGTAAACGATCTGCAAAGTTGTGAAGCCGAAAGTGCACAATGAATAACGTTATTGTCTCTCAAAAGAAAGAATCGACTCTGAACCGTCTAAATGAGTCGTCAGGAATTCGAATCCCACTTCCGTGGCGCCTTCACGTCACTGGGTAATATATTTGCCTAATGCCTACCTATGTTCTACATTGTCCACCCATGAACAACTCTTTATTTGGACCAACTTGCTCCTCAGAATCACAACCTTTAAGTAAGAATAATTATTGATGTATTTTCTACCAAGTGTTCAAAATACATATTGCGTATGTCTCTGGCTAACCGGCTAACTCACGTTTTTACTGTCTTACTGAAAGACTTCTGCTAATCAGCTGTGGGCCACTATTACCTAAAATTGTGTCCATTATTGCATACTGTCTGTTGTTCTTACTACTCTGAGTAAAGATAAAGGATGGAGAAAGATTTGTTTTACAAACTTCAATCAGTCATTCAAGTTAGTACTCGGCTAACGTATGCGATACAGTTATTGATAGGTTCGGGTTGAATAACTAGTTCTTCTGATGTTTCATCATCGGACTCGCGCTCGAATTGATATGATGTCCGACAAGCGCTGAAAGCGGTAGAACAAATCACAACAGACTGGGCCATCTAGCCAGGCTCTTGGAAAGGAGGGGTTTAGAGAGACTGAATCATCGTGTCATTTGGTGGTGATGTGCAGTGTATATTATGAGAAAATGAAAGTGTTTTAGACATTTGATGCATTTAATACTTTAATACAGTACTTTACACAATACATCAGCAGCTTCAAAGTAATAAACGTGAAAATAAACGTGTAAAAACTCAATTCAACTATAAAGCTGCTCTACAGAAGACAATAGTGTCATTATTCAGTTATATTCACCCAAAAACATTTTGTCATCATTTACTCACCCTTAAGTTGTTCCAAACCTGAATTTCTTTCTTCTGTTGAACACAAAAGAAGATATTCCGAAGAATGTTGGTAACCAAACAGTTGATGGACCCCATTGACTTCTATAGTAGGTGGAAAAAAAAAACTATGAAAATCAATGGGTGCTGTCTAGTTACCGACATTCTTTAAAATATTTTATTTTGTGTTCAATAGAAGAAAGAAACTCATACAGGTCTGGAACAACATGTGGGTGAGTAAATAATCACAAAATTATAATTTTTGTGTAAACTATCCCTTTAATTTAGTTCAGTGTTAGTTCAGTTCAGTAATACATTTTTTTAAATTGCGTTTTTGTTAATGTAGAAAAATATTTTGGTTAATGCTAGTATTCACCACTGTTTTTGAGTGTTTTTTGTTTTGTGTTTTTTAATGTAAATGTATCTGTTCAAATTTAATTCTGTCACTGAATAAATAAATAGTGTTTTAAAGCAGAATTTAATTAAATTAAAGTTCTGGCCCCCTTACATAGTTTCAATGTAGTTAGCTGTTCTTCAGTAGTTGTTATCATAACCAACGTACCTCACAACTTTTTCAAAAGTGTAGCTTGAGTGTAGTTGAACTACTTTAAAATTATGAGTAGCTTGTATCTCGACAAACTACAGCTTCACAGTAGCTTCCCAACACTGATTTCCACTACAAAGAGACAACAGAAAAAGGCATAGAAGATCTTCTGAATGGGGAATTCTTCTGTAGATGTGATAGCGAAAGTTGAACAGTTCAGTAACAGTGAGCTTAAACAGCTTTCTAACAGCATTCATGGCCACCACACCATCCTCATCCACCTTCAAAGATCATCTGAGATCATCTTTCAAACAGCCTCAAATCTGATGCACCTGTGGGCCTCTGTTCTTTAGCACAACCCAGAGCATGCTGGGATTGAATATGAAAAAGGCATGTGAAGCAGCAAAGCATGGCTCAGCCCTCAAAGAACATCTAGGATGGTGTTCATTTGAAAATGAGACAACCATATCTGATGAAATACAGGAAGGGGAAAACTTTCCATGGGACAGCAAGAGCTGTTAAACCAAAACCAGACAGCCTGCCTTAGCAGAGCACAGACACACACACACACGTGTCTCATCGTTAATGGAGGCCACTGTCCCGTGCGTGGTGGATGGAATGCAGGCTGATATGAATGATGACAGATTATTGATTGAAGATACATAGCTCAGATGATGAAAGTGGCCAGTGTTGAAAAGCACAGCTTTCTGATGGCAACGGCAGTGTCGAAACGTTGGAAAATAGGCCTTTGTTAACTCGCAGTGTGAAATGTGGCATGATCTGAAAGAGTAGGGCTTGTGCTATGACGCACGCTTGTAATTAATATACTGACCCTTATAGCACACACCCACCATCGGCACATAAAATCATCTGGCCACAGTCTGAGCCATTCAACAATCTGCATAGTTACCCATCCTACTGTTAAAAAAACATTCATTGCAGCAAAAACAGTATCATTTACATTTTCTGAATCCATACTTCGAACACTGAGTAGGGGAGGGTGGGGTAAGAAAAATCTTTTAAGCAAACTTTTTAAACCAATTTAAGTCAACATTCACACATCTCAAACTACTCTGAGAGTCTTAGAGTCGGTCAGAAACAGCTGTTGATGTAAAAGTGATTGTGATAATGCCCTCTTACTGACAAACCCCGCAGGTGACATGGGACACATCTTTATCCTTTTAATCAAACATGCCCTCATCTGAGAGCACGTCTCAGTGGCCAGGAGGATGTTACGTATAAAAGCGCATGCTCTACCAAAGCGTGTATGTGCTTTCCTACACACATACTGTACACACATCAGCCATCTTTGAGGATACGGATCAACAATAGTTTTATGAATACTCAAAACAAACAAAGATAAAATAAAAGCATATCTCATCCTCCCTTGTTTATCTACTAGATTTTATAGGGGCGTATTCTACACTTCAATATCTTTTTTATTATGATTTTTTTTTATAAAGTCTAATAGTCAAGGATATTTTCGCCAAAAATGTTGTCATTTAATTTTATGTGCCTTTAACCTGCTGAGATTGGCTAACCTCTTTGCACGTGAAATGAGTAACAGCCCCGCCAAGTTGGCGAATACTGAATAGAAAAATCAAATTTTCCATGATAAGTAAGAGAATGTGAATTAAGACAAAGCGAATGTCATTATGTTTGCTTTGTGTTGTATCAGAATTTACACGCATATTGCTTGTGCTTTGCTTTGGGAATTAAGGATAATTCCTCATATACACTCCATTCAGGCATTCTCATCGTTGAAGCATTAAAGAGTTATTTCACCCAAAAATGTAAATAATGTCATTAATTACTCACCCTGATGTCGTTCTAAGATATTTTTGTTGAAATCCGATTGCTCAATGAGGCCTGCATCGCCAGCAATGGTACTTCCTCTCTCAAGATCCATAAAGGTACTAAAACATATTTAAATCAGCTCATGTGAGTACAGTGGTTCAATATTAATATTATAAAGCGACAAGAATATTTGTTGTGCACCAAAAAAACTAAATAACGACTTTTTAACAATATCTAGTGATGGCCGTTTTCAAAAGACTGCTTGGGAGCATTATGAATTTTTTGTGTCGAATCAGTGATTCAGATCGCGTGTCAAACCACCAAACTGCTGAAATCACGTGACTTTGGTGCTCGGAACCACTGATTCGATTGGTAAAGCTCCGAAGCTTCATGAAGCAGTGTCTTGAAATCGGCCATCACTAGATATTGTTAAAAAGTCATCATTTTGTTTTTTTGGGTGCACAAAAAAATATTCTCGTCGCTTTATAATATTAATATTGAACCACTGTACTCACATGAACTGATTTAAATATGTTTTTAGTACATTAATGGATCTTGAGAGAGGAAATACCATTGCTGGCGATGCAGGCCTCACTGAGCCATCGGATTTCATCAAAAATATCTTAATTCGTGTTCCGAAGATGAACGAAGGTTTTACAGGTGTAGAATGACATGAGGGTGAATAATAAATGACATTATTTTCATTTTGGGTGAACTAACCCTTTAAGATAGACCACACCGGTGCCACTACTGTATGCTATGAACATAATAAATAAGAATCCACCTTATAATAAGATATCCACCTTATTTTGCAACGTGGAAGTAAGCTATATTATATTTATTTTTAAGCAATTTTATGATTACGATAATAAATTAAATTAATATGATAAATAACAGTTTGTAATATCAAGCAGTATAAAAGATCTTTGTACAGCTAAAATAACGAAGTGGACGACACCAGAAGACTTGCAAATTCAAATTAGAAATGGCCGTGCTGTTCTTATGTTAAAAATAAGGTGGATAGAACAGGGCAACCGTTTACTGTGGGTCTAGTCAACACAACCTGTCTTTTGCGTCCAGTGTAGGTAGGGTGTAAGGACACAATGTTGACAATCATGGTTCATTCCTAAAATGTATCCACCCCCATTAGACAATACATTTACTTTAATGTGGACTGAATTAATGCAGACATTTTCTTTGACCTTGGATCAATTTTATAAATCCTTTAATCTTTGTGCATCAAGTGGCTATACTGTAATGATTATGGTGCATAGTTTGACAAATGGAGGTTTGTGGCTGATTAGCTGGTGTCCACATCTCTCAGGTACAGTCTGTGCTATGACATCAATGCAAGTCATCAATCTCAATTGAGTCCCAAATGTGATGAATATGTATCTTGTCATCAATATTCAATGTGTTGCTTCTTTATTGAGGACTGACATTGCCAATGGTGTTCTGCACATGAAAACTTGACGATCACGCCACCAATGAACGATAGGAATATTAAGCAGAGAGAAGGAAAAGAACAGTCATGCCAACTTTTGACATGCTCCCAAACACGAAGCCACAGGTAAACCGACAAGCACCCGTTGGTGCGCCAATCTCGCCAGTCCAGAAGATACGCAACGTGGCCGATGTGACTCCACTTAGCTTTGAAGAGCTTTTTTGAGAAATCAGGATAGCACCAGAGTGTGCCGCACAAAAGAATGATGAAAGAACTAAAGATAAACAAAGGCTTTCAAAGGCTGGAGTATTGAGACATCAAACGCAAAGTAGAAACAACACACAGCATCTCACCTCAGCTGACATATTGACAACAGCAGCCTATGAGGAGAGAAGAGGTAAGACAAGAGGAGGGGGGATATGGGTGGAGAGGTTGGTGAGGTCAGCCTAAACCAACAGAATGGGAGAACCTAATTTCCAATGACAGAAGGGCCTTTCATCTGGGGCCCTGCCTGGAAATGTGCTGTGTTTAATTATTAAAGAAGGGTCATACTCTGTGGGGTCGGCATGCATTTGAAGTCTCATAAATTCAGCCCTGCTGACAGGCCGCGGCCGCCCTTCTCAGTTTGTGCCTTTACCTGTATGACAGCCGCTGAATGCTAATTTGTAACAAGCAAAACTCATTAGGCCTCTGCAACAGAAGGAAGCGCATCCCGGCTCATCTCAGGTAGAGCGCCACAGTGCTCTGGCCCCTCTAGTGGGACAGCTTCAATCGAAGCCTATAATGCATGCTTTGTTTCAGGCACACCCCGAATGCACAAACAAGAAGACATTTACAAGGTGAGCGAAGAGGAGAAAAGACCAAGACAAAGAAACATCCTCTACACAAAACACGAATGCCAAAGTGAATGCCTGTCCAATGCTTTACGAGTATTTGTTTCAGTGCTGCTGTTGCAGTAACTATCCTCAGTACTCAAGAGGGCTATAGAGTTTCCTTCAAATGTCAGTGCCAAACTATTGCTCTGCAGGTCTGGTTTTACAGAGGTGCTAAGCACCCTCAAACAAAAGCAAGAGCACCCGCAGTTGAAACTGTAATAATAGCATATTGGTGAATAGCAGATTTGGCAAATGCTCCGATGCGTATTTGTGTTTGCGCTCTTAAGAGCATCACAGGTTTCTATTTATGACATGTTTATACAGCTTTGAGCACTGTGGCCAATCACAGACATGTCTGTTGATCTCCTAAACACAATGGCCAATCAGAGGTGTTTAATTTAGTCTGAATCAAGAGTTTTTGTTCAGTGCTGAGTTCTGCAACATTCGCAAATCCTCTCATTATTACAAAAGTGTAAATAAGATCAATTATGTGGTGTAGACAGCTTAATTGATTATAAAGGAAGTTTGCAGAAGATTGCAATAAACTGAAGCCAGTTACTGTTTTTTTTAGTGATGAAGGAGCTTTTTGTGCATGTTTTATATATAATACATTCAGAATCTGAATAAAAGTTTTTTGGGCTTTTTTGCTGCTAAGACGACATAAGAGCGATTCACTCTCGAAGTTGAAATGATTGACAGAGATAACCATAGGAATAGATGGGACAAAAATATAAGCCGAAACAGCACGACATAGAGGCAAAGAACCACCTGAGGTGAAGCATTCAAACCCTTTAATGCAAATCATTCATATAATTTAATGCACAGCTGTGGTGTATCCCGTTTATACTATGGTCAGTTGACAGCATTGAAAATTTAACGCTGTTTAACTGACCAGGGGGGGAAAACTGTGGTAATTTTTGTCAGTTATGGCTGATTATATCTAGCATTTTGCCCACTTTGAATCAGACACAGAGATAGTGGTGCGATAAGATTACATTTATTTGAAAGAATGAATTATAGCATTTATTTGACTTAGTTATTGATAGAGAGAGAGAGAGAGAGAGAGAAAGTAATGTGTGTGAGTCTGTACAGCGTCTCTCTCTTACTAGCAATGATGCTGTAAGTTTAATTACTTCATAAACAGCTATGTTATTTACTCATTGCTAAGAAATATAATATCGCAATTCAGTAGCAAAGCTATTTTATTAATAAAAGTTAATAGGAAGTTTCTGCTCATGCTCATGAATGTTTCTGTTTGTGCGCAGAGCTCTTTCTGATCTCTCTGTGTGTGATGTGTGTGTGCATCAATGAAAGTAGCACATTAATATAGAACAGTGATTAAACTGACTGGAAATACCTGTGCATTAAACGGTTTTAATGCATACCTTCCAGCCAATCAGAATCGAGTATTCAAACATATAAGCAATATATATTATATAAGTAATATAAATGTAGACTAATAGATTAACATAAAAATTTGCTAATTTTCGTATCAAAATATTTTTTAAATGCTGTTGTAGTTACTCTTAAAAGTAATGACTTGTAATCTCTTAAATCTCTCACTGT
Organism: Anabarilius grahami; assembly: GCA_003731715.1. NCBI lineage: Eukaryota > Metazoa > Chordata > Actinopteri > Cypriniformes > Xenocyprididae > Anabarilius > Anabarilius grahami. The sequence goes on from RJVU01042551.1 coordinate 5,706,065, forward strand.
ACATTGCTATTCTTGTTATGATTTTCGCATAACATTTTCAATTGGAGTTTTAACATGTTTCAGAAAGCAAAGTACAGTGAAATTGAGCTTATGTATCTCTATGTTACATAAGAAGCACAGCATGTTTCCATTCAACAGTGTTGAAGTATGTGTGAATACACTCACAGTGGCCTGCGTCTGGCCGCTGTACTCGGCCTCCATCTTGGCGAGTCTTTGGTTGGTGTCCTCCAGCAGCTCCTGGATGTTGTCTGTGTGCTTCTTCTGCAGCTCAAACTTCTCCTGTTCCATATCTGCCACCGCAGCATGGAACTACCATAGAGGATGAACCAATCATACAATAGAGCTCAACAGAAGGGATCCAGCAGGGGAAAAAATCTCCATTCAAAAAATTAACTTTTAAAATTAACACAAGGCAGTGTGATTTCAAGTAGGAGAAAACTGTCACAGAAAACAGTGAGTGGTCATTACTCTGTAACCTCCACTCTACTGGATACAAAACCAGAAACAGAAAAAACCAATAGATAATGTTACATTGGTATTTAAATTTACATAAATGTTTAAGATTGTGAAACATAAAAACAGATAATTAGTGAACATAAGACGATCTCACGCTGCAATCTGGCCATCCTTATTGTTGAGCTCTGAACATGAGGCCTACAGAATATTATGTTTAGAAACAAAGAACAAAGAGAATGTTTTATAAACCCTGAAGCAAGATACCCTTCAACCAAAAGCCTGTACAAAGGCTGGGCCGGATTCTCCAGGAAAAAAAAAAGAAAGAAAAGTTTTTTCTTTTCTATTTCTGCAATAAACATACACATCTACTGAGCACTCAGAGAAGATGGATTTTTGGGATTCTTTCTCAGACGGGATTGGCTGAGCTCTAAACTCACTGAGTGTTCAGTGTTCAAAGCTCTGGCTGCTAGAGGGACAGGTCGGTGGAAACCTGAGCCTTTTCAACCCTTCCTTACCTTCTTCTCCCATTCGTTTTTCAGAGATTCAGCACTTTGATCAGACATTTTCTTCAGCTCGCTGATCTGTTTCTCTTTGGTCTGTCGGATGACCTGGGACTCTCGCAGCAGGCTTTGAACTACAGGGGAGAGAGGGAGGCAGACACAAACATTCAGGCCTGGCCGCAAGGCATCTCTCTGTCTGCTCGCACCCCAGGCTGCCCCAAACAGCACCATTCTTCTTAACTCAAAAGTAAAAATAAAAAAACAAAAATAAATAAAAATACAAACAATAGGTATGAAAAAACAACAGATAAACCAATATCACAGTGTTATATGATTTAAAGTGAAGCGTATTACAACAGCAAGCCATAAAAGGTTAGTTGTGTGAGTGAGCATGGTTAGGCTAGTTTTGTTAGTTTAAAACTAAAATGTAAAATGTGCAAAGCTGTTCCTGAAGTTACCAAGTACCTTTAAAGTTTAGTTTATGCCTGACACATCCATTCCACATCCACTTTACTTTTCATTAATGTCATCATTAATGTAGATTAATTTAAAGGATTAGTTCACTTTCAAATTAAAATTTCCTGATAATTTACTCACCCCCATGTCATCCAAGATGTTCATGTCTTTCTATCTTTAGTCGAAAAGAAATTAAGGTTTTTGATGAAAACATTCCAGGATTTTTCTCCATATAGTGGACTTCAATGGCCTCCAAACAGTTGAAGGTCAAAATTACAGTTTCATTGCAGCTTCAAAGCGTTCTACGCGATCCCAGACAAGAAATAAGGGTCTTATCTAGAGAAACCATCTCTCATTTTCTAATTTTTTTTTTAATTTTATACATTTTAACCATAAATGCTCATCTTGAACTAGCTCTCTTCTTCTTCTTCTCTATTAGAATTCCGGCAGTGTAGACACTGCAAAGTCTATTACTGCCCTCCTCAGGTCAAAGTTTGAACTAAATTGTCATATACAATATGCTAGTGCAGTATATAATGATTAGTTCAAACTTTGACCTGTGGAGGGCAGTAATACACTTAGCACTGTCTACACTGCCAGAATTCTAATAGAGAAGAAGAAGAAGAAGAAGAAGAAGAGAGCTAGTTCAAGATTTATGGTTCAATTTATTGTTAAAACGTATGTAATTTTTTTCAATTTTTTTTAGAAAATGAGCGATAGTTTCTCTAGATAAGACCCTTATTCCTCGTCTGGGATCGTGTAAAACGCTTTGAAGCTGTAATGAAACTGTAATTTTGACCTTCAATCATTTGGAGGCCATTGAAGTCCACTATATGAAGAAAAATCCTGGAATTTTTTCATCAAAAACCTTAATTTCTTTTCGACTGAAGAGAGAAGGACATGGACATCTTGGATGACATGGGGGTGAGTAAATTATCAGGAAATTTTGATTTGAAAGTTAACTAATCCTTTAAGTTCTTTCAATAAATAATCAGCACGTTGTCTGTTAGAATAATATTAAATAAGACACAAACTGAAAAGCACACTTTGTGATTTTGGGGGATAATTCATAACTAAGTCAAAGGCCACAAAAATAAAGACTGACTGCTTACATGGCAAAATGCAAGAAATCAAATCACAGATCATGAAGAAAAGGCCTTTTTGTCTGTAAGTGTTGTTCATGTTGTACTACATGTCTGTTTACAAGGTGCAGCTTTTGTTGGGTCCTCTGAGCCATGACTTAAGGGCCGTTTTGGAACCGTGGGAGTGGTGTTCAGCTGGGACGCATTGGGCAACACCGTGCCACTGACAAAGCGCTCAGAACATGACCTCCTCTATGTTCCGCCCTCACCTCTCTTCTCTAGCCTCCGAACCGTCTCCTCCGCCTCCTTCTGCTTCCCACGATACATGCTCTTCAACTCATCAATCTCGCCATTCTTTCGGTCCAAAATCTGAGAAAATACACAAATATGTACATTTTCTGAAGAATACGTGACTTGTGTTGTGCATGGTTGTCATTGTGCAGTTGCTAAGGTGTCCGGAGTGGTTGTTAGGCTGCTCTGTGGTTGCTAGGGTATTCCATGTTATATCTGGTCTCTAGATATAGCTCAGGTCCCTTCTTCAGTGTAATTCTGAGGGGTTCATTCGTCTGTGAGGTGAAAATCAAAAGTGCAATCATTTAGTTCCTAAATTTATAGTTTAGGGTTTGTTAAGGCCTTGACCAACATTGAGCCGCTGTTAAGAGTCTGTCTGCTGAGTTTTTGGTGTGTCGGACCTCTTGGGGCTTTTTTGTCAATTGAACATGTGTAAACCCTAATGCTAAAATAATTAATTGGTTTGAGTAAGGCAAACTTAAATTAAACACATTTGTTCAATCACTTTCATGAAGATTTAGAACATTCTTTTTCTTTTGAGTTCACAAAACTGACACATTTTAAGTAATCTGCAGTTTCATTGTTTTGAGTTTTATAAACGTTTTTCTTTTAATTTAGACAAATTTAAATTTAACTTAGACTGGGCTGGGCTTTCTATTACCCAGCATGCTTTGCCATGGCACTCGAAAGGGAGAGTAAACACTAAAATTAAATGTTATATAATATTTTGTGCAAGATTAATGTTAAGTGGGAGATTTATTAGTGTTTAATGTTTTGCTTTGCTGATTTAGAAGTTTCTGCAATTATGTTTTTTTTGGAGGGTTATCATCATGGTGACAAGTGGAGCATGAGATTGGTTTGAAAATAGGAATGTTAAATGTTTTATATTGCCGTACTCATTCAGCAATTGCTATGCTAATGGTATCAAATCACTGTGTTGCCAAATAGCAAGTTATCATTTATTGAATTAGCTAGTTAAAGCTAACCAAGTTTCCACAACTAAAAATATTTAAGCTGAGAGTACATGAATATGAATTAGCTTACTCAAATTTCTTACTCAAATCAAAGTTAAGAGTAATTAAAATGTATGAGTACAAAATAAAAATCTGCAAGTTCTGTTTTCTTAAACTTTGAGTTTCTTAACTTAAAAATTTTGATGTAACATTTTTGAGGTTTTGCCAACTTCTTCGGGTTTACAGTGCACTCGGTGAGACCGATCACTCTGATTGGCTGTTCAGATTAGCGGACCGGTGCACGAGAAGAAAAACGAAAGTGATGAAAGCAGCCAAACAATGAAATCAAGAGGGAACAACACAGAAGGCTCTTCTAATTTTACATCATCTTACCTGAGCATTGCAATACATTCATATATTTATAACGACATGGCTGTCTGGAATAAGCAAGTGAAGACCAACTGATTAATATGATATATATTCAAAATGGTAAGCAAGTGCTGCTTTGTTTATGATTTGTATATCCGCAGCCCAAATTTCGGTTTCCATTTTTGAATGATGAATATAGACTACTGCCACCAGCTGGTATAGAAAGTTATTTCATCGCACACAGGTGCAAAACATACATGCTTGTTGACCTTTGGCTGTTGTCATTCCGTTTTGTTCAAGAGCAACTTGGCCTGGACGTGAGGCGACAACACAGTCAGCTTTCGTCTGCAATAGTTTTTTGATGTTGGTTTGGTGTGTTACAGCCTTTAGAGGTTTGTTCAGATCACTAACCCTAAACATGAGCAATAGCAATAGTGATGCTTGCATTAGCAAACAACACTACAAACAAGAAGCATTCATGACACTGAGATGACAGATGACAGAACATTTATGTTCCAGACTTTCCAGCTAATCTAGTGCCATAAATACATTTCAGTGGGAACAGAGTTTAAATAGAGGTTTGTGGTGCTTCCATATGACAAGCTAATGCTGGCTGCAGATTACAGAGGATAATGTTCTTATTCACAAGCATGACCATGAAGGAACTCGCCCTCTCCTGCGTCACTGAATGCTGGAATTTGCTGCTTTGAAGCCGACATTCAGCAGAAAGAGGGTGGGGGTGTGGGGTGGGCAAGATCCCCATTTTTGGCCCTTTCTTCAGCAAAGGCTTTTTGCTTAAGTATATTATCTGTAACAGTAGCATAAGCTTAAATCAGAGGATGACAAACCCGTATGACTCTAACATTATGCTCTGGGATGGAAGACCACTCCAGGAGACGCACCCATGACCTCACTGACAAGCAGTAGTGTTTGGTTGTGAACAAAACAAATAATTCAACCGTATTTTTCGCTCACTGAAGTCTCTCCCTTGTGAAGTGCGGAAGGCTTTGGTTGCTTCTCTCTGCTTTCAAAGACTGACTATAGCATTAGCAAATAGTATGTCATTAGCATACATTAGCATATAAATAGCATATCAATTGTTGGACCTGCTGAATGTATACGCCCTTCACTGAACAAGTCTATGTATTGAGTCTGAATGACTTGAAGCAGTGCTGAATGGACTGGCACTTGTTCACGATCAAACTAAACAAACTGGGACATGGCATTTGTGAATGTACTCAATGAACAAGGTATTTCATTTGTGAACTGGGATCTGCTGACCAGCATTAACAGAATGAAAGTGGGCATTTGCTCATTCAGTTCAGTATGTGAATCACTCTTGTCAACAATAAAAGAAAGGGGGGCAAGAAGGAATAGTCAATTTTATGGACTATTTTATTTTATGGTCCATTTTATTTATTTATTTATTTTAACCTTAAGGCTGTGTGTCCACCAAAGCATTCCTAGCCAGCTGAAACGCTAGGCGCTCTGCTAAAAACGCACAGCTGTGGCCAATTGAAAGCGCTTCACAGCACAATGTTTTTTCAGTAGAGACACTTTGCTTTCTACAATACGGAACATCGCTGAAGTGTTACTATTATCTAATTTCACAGATAGTTTGTTACTGAACTGTTTCTATGTAAAAATGTTGATACAATGTAAAGTATTTGCTCTGGGTTTTGTTTTATATGATTTTGTTTCATTATTATGCTTGTTGTTGTCATCTGTTGACGTAATAGCAAGCAGTAACAAGCAGAATGTGGCGATTGGTCGGTGTTGTATTTGTCCTGCCCTCCTCCACTTTGATTGGACAGCTGGGTACAAAGTGACAGTGATGAGCACTGCATTTTATGAGTGCAGCGCTTTATGAGCGCTGCAGTGATGAGGGGCAGTCATGGCCTAATGGATAGAGAGTCGGACTTGTAACCCAAAGGTCATGGGTTCGAGTCTCAGGTCCGGCAGGGATTGTCGGTGAGGGGAGTGAATGTCCAGCGCTCTCCCCACCCTCAATACCACGACTGAGGTGAGACCCTTGAGCAAGGCACCGTACCCCCAACTGCTCCCCGGGCGCCGCAGCAATGGCTGCCCACTGCTCCGGGTGTGTGTTCACTGCTGTGTGTTTGCACTTGGATGGGTTAAATGCAGAGCACAAATTCCGAGTATGGGTCACCATACTTGGCCACATGTCACTTCACTTCACTTCACTTCACTTCACTTCACTTCACTTCATTTTACCCAAAGCTGAACATTCTCGGCGACCAGAAATAGACGCTCAGTGCCTCGTTACACTCCTGGCGTTTTAAAAACGCAGCGCTCCCATTGAAAACAATTGGAAAAATACACTAGCCTAGAAAAAAAAAAACGCTTTGGTTGACACACGGCCTAAAAGGCTGTTTCTGTGAATCTATTGAGTAAATGATTCAATGACTCACTCATAATTCACAAAAACACACTATTTTGTCACCATCTACGGATGTAATGATGTAACCTACAAAAGGGGTCACTGAATAAACCAGTGGATGAATCTGAATGAATCTTTTTAGTACAAAAGAGTCACTTGGATGAATCAAAATCTCCACAACAACTCACAAGCATGTTTAATAACAAAAGAGACTAAATGAATATGCAAAAGACATGCAAAAGTCATTGAAGTTCTCTGTTCTCCGGAGTAAAAAAAAAAGAAAAAAAAAAGAATATGGATAAAAGGAAATGGAGCGATCTCTTCACTGAAAACAGTGTTACGTATTCTTTTTGATGCGTCTCAGGAGCACGTTGAGTGTTGACATTCCAGACTCTCTGAAGCATGAATGAGTGCTGCCAGTATCTGAGCGGACTTGAGCCACAGCCCTGAGGAACTCACTCATGACCTTGTCCCTCATGTCTCAAAGACCTCTGCGGTGGGCTCCCAGACTCCAATGGACCGGTTCTGCGAGTCCTCAACAATCCGCCTATTGTGCGACACAGTGCGGGCTTTTGATGAACCCAAGGAATTTAGAAATCCTTCGTGGCGGGGCGGGATGGAGCCAAGTGCAACCCGTATTTAGCGAGCTCCAAATAAACAGCAGATCTGCTGGGCTTGTACCCAAGCAGCGGCCCAGTCTTGTGCCTTGAGCTGTGGGTGATAAGATGCCTGGGCTCAAGGTGGGGCGGGAGGCGGGCATTTCAGAAATGTGTTTTATCTGATGCAGCCACTGCTCAGCAGAGAGCCGTTTGTTCAGACCGCTGTAACTCCTTTGATGGCCTGACCTTCTACAAGCCGCCTGTGTCCGAGTGGGAGTTCAAAGACTGTCAGCCATTGTCTCAGTGAGGGTGGACAGCGGCGTAGCGACCAGGGGTCTGTAAATCTCAAAGGACCCTATGGAGATCAACGGCTTGGAGGACATGACAGGGCACACGCACCGGCTTGGTCGCCCCTGGACTCAAGTGAGCCCACCAACGGACAGCTCTGCACTGCGTGTGTGTGGTGTTTATAGGGTCTTCAAAGAAAGATGCACCTGAGCAAATATTGACATTCTCAGAATGGAGCACATCTGAGTCTTTCAGAACCAAACAACAGCGCTCATTAAGAGCAAAGCAGACACGACAGAAGAAAAATCATCTGAACCAAGATTTCATGTAACGCTGAACACAAAGAATGGTGAATTAAGTTCAAGATCCAGAGGAAGCTATTAGGGTTATTTCTCAGTCCTCACTGGAGAAACTAAACAAGAATAGTCTTCATAGGGCTTCATTCAAACCAAAAATGCCTCCTAAAATGTATTATTTTCTCCCTCTGAAAATTCAGTGAGCCCATCAGTGGATTATTTATCCTGCTAGAATAGTCTTCATAGGGCTTTGGCGGCAACAAGAGCTCCTATTTACAGAAGTACTCTCTGAGGTTGGGGGTGATGGTCTCTCATGAGGCCTAATACAACAGTGTTCAGTGAAGAGAGGTTGGACATCGCAGGCAAAAAGGACCATTTCAGAGCTGGTCTTTCCTTCAAACACAGATGCAACTTCATTCAAACCAAAAATGCCTCCCAAAAGTTATTATTTTCTCCCTCTGAAAAGTCACTGAGCCCATCAGTGGATTATTTATCCTGCTTTTTGTCCATCAGAAAAGCACTCTGTTGCTAAGCTCATCATCCTGTGAGCCAGTCGCCTGTGAAAGATGAAAGCTTGCAGCCGAGAGCGAGCGAAAGAGGGGGCGTTAGGGAGGTTAAAGGGAAGTTCGTAGAACATTTAGGGACACACACAATTTTCCCATCGTTTCCTTAAAGAGCTCTTTCAGACACCTGCAGAGTCGTAACAGAGTGTCGAGGACGAGGTCCAGAGGCCGTTGGGCTTTTAGGGACGCCATGAAAGACAACAGTCTGCCAAGAATCATGTTACTGCTTATAAAGGGTGGGGACACACAAACATCTGTAAACCTGGGTCATTTAATAGGTTTTACTGAAGCAGAATTTCAAGGTGTGATGTCACTGGGACTGAATGAAACATACAGTAAATGTGGAAGTCACAGAGCAGACACTGACACAGCACATGCCATTTGTTAAAGGGATAGTTCACCCAAAAATGAAAATTCTGTCATCATTTACTCAAGTTGTTCCAAAAATGTATGACTTTCCTTTTGTCTGTTGAACACAAAAGAAGATTTTATAAAAAATGTTGGTAACCAGGCAGCTGAAGGAAGCCATTGACTTCCATAATATTTTTTTTTTCCTACTGTGGAAGTCAATGGCTACCCTCGACTGTCTAGTTCTTCTTTGGTGTTCAACAGAAGAAAGAAATCCATTCAGGTTTGGAATAACTTGAGGGTGAGTAAATGATGACAGAATTTTCATTTTTGGGTGAACTATCCTTTTAAGTTTCAGGAGAAATATATTAGAATACCCGTTTTATTGTTCTACTGCTCTGGCCTGATATTGATAATAAAAAAACGGTATCACTACAACAATACAATCTTAAATGGGTGAGAAAGTTGCCTATGATGTTTGCAGAACCTAACCTGCAAGATGTGAGCAGTCAATCTGTGTATCATCAATGTACTTGTCATTATAAACTCTTTATCTACTCTTTTTCTCCCCCATTAACAGCAGATGTATTTATTGTTTATGAAGAAATCTTATCCATTAAGCAAACTGAGCTGGAGTTGGAATTTTAAACTTGGATTGTGGTTCTATTTTCCTTGTGTTTAATATAATGAATACAAATAGTTAATATATGACTCACAGAGATGGATTATTTTTCTAAAAATGTTTGTGTTCATCTGAAGAAAGAATGTCATGACATCTGCGACGGTATGAGAGTGAATAATTAATGGAGTTTTCATTTTTGGTATTTCAATAAATATTTGATAGGTTAATCGATTAACAAAACAGTTGTTAGTTGCAGCCCTAGATCTGTCACACACTGTGTCATTCACCTTCTGTATCTCTGTATCATGTTTCTGCTGCATTCTCAGTGTATCCTCCTGATGTTTGGCCTCCAAGACTTTAGTCCTCAACTCAACCTACAGATGAAAAACAGATGAAATGACACTTTTTTTTCTAAATGCTTTTTAAAATGCTTCAAACAGCCCTTCATTTTTTTGCAATCTCAATGTTGTTCATCACAGCACCAAATACATAATACTTAAAGACTTAATAGGGTATTTATTATCAAACTTTTTTATATTTTAATCAGGACTACAACATGCTCTAATGATTAGAAATGTTATTTGTTATTGTTAAGTAAAACTTTGAGACATATGGCTTCATTAGTTAAAAAAAAGTCTAAGTGTAATGGTAATGAAAATGCAATGGTTTATTGCTTGCACCAAAAATTTAATTTATTTTTTCATCACCATTTTTCACTCTTTCTAACCATTAAAATTAAGACTTCTATATGAAAATGATTGGCTAGCCTCATATGTTAACCATATCAATACAGTGATGACATAACTACACTGCCTGGCCAAAAAAAGTATCTGTTTGGATTTTAATAGGCAAATACATAAGAGTCTATGACTGGATAATTATTGCTGTGATTATTGTTATATGTTTGGCAACAGTTCTTCTAACCCTAATTGGAGTGTGTATCTTTTCATTTCTTAAACAACCATGTAGGAAGACACATCATGGTCATATTCCAGGATGGCAATGTCAAGATTTATCAGGCTCAAATTGTGAAACACAAGATCTTGACCAAATATTGATGCACCTCTTGATGGAAATAATAAATAATGAAGAGGTGCATCAATTTTTGGTCAAGATCTTGTATTGACAATGCAAGAGGTGAGCACTCTGTAAAGTGTTCTCCAGCACATCCCAAAAACTTTCAGTGAATTTAAGGTCTGGACTCAGAGGTGGCAATTCATGTGTGAAAATGATTCTTCATGCTCCCTACCAACCATTCCTTCATAATTTCAGCCTGATCTTGGCTTTCTCATCCTGGAATATGGCCATGATGTGTCTTCCTACATGGTTGTTTAAGAAATGAAAAGCTACACACCCCATCAATTAGGGTTTGAAGAGCTGTTGCCAAATATATGAAATGCTAGAAACATAATAATACCTGCAATAATGATCCAATCATAGACTCTTAAGCATTTTCCTATTTAAATCCAAACAGTGACTTTTTTTCAGCAGGGCAGTGTATAATCATTTAAAATTAGCCGTTTTGGTGGTTTTGTTTTAGAAATGGTCTGAATTGACTGGAAAGGAAGTCGTAAATATTAACGCATGTCTACACAGCACATCAAAATGATTTAAAAAAATGTAAAACTTATTTCAAAAGAAATGTTTTTTCATTATATGACCCATTTACACAAAGCCGAAGTATAGAAATGTCTGAATTATAGTGTTCCGTTTCCTCTACACCTACAGAGAAATAACACCTCTAGTCGTTTTGTTTTTAAGATCACTCATTGAAAGTCAGTTACATCAGTTAAGAATCTGAAAGAGACAGTTCAAAGCAAACACAAAACCACATGTATTGCACTGTGAGACATTTAGGAAAGAGCCAATCTGTTCAGAAGGATTCAGATGATTAATACTGGACAGGAAAGAGCAGATTGAGGAAGATAAAAATGCAACTACAACCATAATGACAGTTGATTTATACTTTAAAGACAGTTAAACAGTAGATGCACCCAATGAATTAGTTTGCTCAGTGCAACACTACATACAGCATTGCATGGGAATTGTTTTTCATAAATCCAGTTTATGGTTCCAATTCTGATTATACTTAAATGTATGATTACATTTCTTTTAGTACGCTGAGGACCAATTTAAAAGTTTTTTTTTTTTTTTCAACCCTACTCAGCAAGCAATACTAATGAACAGTCCTCATCTACAGTAGAGCAACCACAGGAATTTAATGCGCCTCAAGATTTCTGGGATCAAAAGTTTAACATTTTTCTTTACCAGCCTGTTAGAACATGCGTCCCCGCCTCTTCAAGCTGCCAAACTCACACAAGTAATGCAAGCACATACAGACAGAAGAGAGGTGTAAGCACACACTTCCGCTCCCACAAACTTTCGTCACTATGGCCGCTGGTCATTCCTGAAGCGGTGTCTTTCTTCTCATGTATTTTGGGAAACATGTTTTGATGTGGCATGAGCAGGATTTTTGTGTGAGCCTCCCAGCCCTCTGGCTGACTGCGGATCAGGGCTTTCAACTGCTGCCACCAGCGTGGGACACGATCTACTGGCTTATCAGATCTGCTGCAGGGCACTATACGGCCAGAGTAAAAGAGTGTGAGAGAGAGATCCAGATGTCTCTAGGCCACAAGAACATTCACAGAGCCACGGGCCATTTCTGCTGCCTGTTAGAACAGACTCAGACTGACAGGAAAAACCAACTCAACTGGAGTGGTCACTGAAGCTTGATCATCATCGCTGATTAAAAGTTCAGGAAAAATATCCATTGCGTTTGAGCTTGCTCTTTGAATGCTGGGTGAGAAAATGACTTACTGCAAAAATATGTAAAAACAAAAGACTGAAAAATATAATACATTTTGTCTGGAGGAGCCTCTCTGAAAACAAATTATATGGCAATAGCTTCACAATACAAACTCACAATGTGTTAAAACTAAATTAACACATTTCTACTTTTGCATGGTATATACTAGGGCTGGCTGACAAGACTTCGCAATCAGATATGGACAATAGGTGTATTCCAAATGATGTTTCTGTGCCCTTAAAAGGCAATTCAGGAAGGAGGTGCCATTTGCAGAGGCATTCCAAATGATATGCGATGGTAAATTTATAATTTATTGCCATGTGAGTGTGGTGAGGCCCCGTAATTCATTTTAAAGCTAGATGGCAGGAGAGTTCGAATTAATGTACTGTATAAACAGAATAATTCAAGTTGTTTTGTTTTGTTTGTGATATATTACACGCATTTCCGTCATTGATTTTATGTTTCATAGGAAAGAAATGTGATACGTTAGGTAAATGTGACTCCCTACAGTGTGCAAAGAACTTTAGAAAAGACTTTAAAAAGAGATTTTAAAAACATCATTATAAAATTTATATTTATTTGTAACAATTATGTTAACAGCAATAATAAGAAAATCCTGTTGTAAGAAAGGCTAATGGGGTTATGGGGAAATTACATTATCTTTTATTGCTGCCTCCGCCAAGTGTGTTCCAAATAGCTAAATTTATGACATGCAAGTGCCCTGCTCCCTTCAAAGTCCCCACTTCAAAGTGAGTAGGCCATAGGGATGCTCACTTCCGACTGGAATTCGCCCAATGAATGACATATACCCTGATGCCGACTGCAGCAGTCACTTAGAGACATTTACAATATCGAAAAAACTCGCTACATATATTAAACAACAGCCATTTTTGATATTGTTACATTTACAGTTATTAGGAATGTTCTAAATGATCCACCACTAATCTTTATTGTCCAATGTTCTTCTTAATCCTGTGATCGGCGATCAGCCAATCCTGCATAAATTCAGGTCTAATATTTGATCTTTTATCAGCTATATCAAATATTTTCGATATGTTTGTTTTCTAATGTTTTCTAATCAATGTCTTCAGAGTAACTAGAAAGCTACAGGCAGTTGAGTTTTTATCAGGGTTGGACAGCGGCCCTCCAGGACCGAAGTTGCCTATCCCAACTAAGTTTTTTTGCAACTTATATCACTGTATATTCTTTGGCTTGCCACAATATACAGTGATACTGGCTATTAGACTTGTGCCGATATTCGGTAATGCGATATATCACGTTAATGAATATGCACGATATTGTTATCGTAGGCACTTCAAAATACCGTAAATAATTTATTACCAATTACTAAAATAAGATGCACAACACAGCTGTATTCTGCGTCAAAGGGACATGCGCTCAGATATAAACAAGCCCAACGTGCATGAGAACCACATGGCAGAAAGGAGACGTGCTGAATGAAAGTGCACGTCAACTCTGACAGCAGAGGGCGCTGATAGAACAGCAGAATGCAGCGGATACCCCGGAAACCCCGCAAACAAAGCAACTGCGCTAGTGAAGTTTTTAAAATGCTTCAAACAGCCATTAATTTTTTTGCAATCTCAATGTTGTTCATCACAGCACCAAATACATAATACTTAAAGACTTAATAGGGTATTTATTATCAAACTTTTTTATATTTTAATCAGGACTACAACATGCTCTAATGATTAGAAATGTTATTTGTTATTGTTCAGTAAAACTTTGAGACATATGGCTTCATTAGTTAACATGTTAATTCATTATTACCAAATTGACAATGAAAAATACTTATAAAGCATTAATTATTCTTAGTTAATGTTAATTTCTTAGTTACTGTTTAATAACATTATTAAAATCAAAAGAACTTATTTAATGGACCTGAGATAAAACTAACAATGATCAGTTGTATTTCTTAACTAACATTAACAAAAAAGAATAGCTACAATTTCTGTAACAAATGTAGCTATTGCTCAATCTTAGTTAATGCATTAAATAATGAGACCTTATTGTAAAGTGTTAGCTGTTGTTCTTTATAGCCTAATTCCTTTGCACTTTAATCTGTTAAATTTTACTTTATATATTTTTTTGTGTATTGTATTATTGAATTTAATCATTCAGAGCTTTTTTTTTTTGTTATTACAAAAAGAGTTCTTAAACCTGTTATACTATGACAACACTTTTTTTGCAACTTATTTCAATATCGTGATAATACCGTATACCGTGATAAAAGCTTCAGCAAATAATCGCAACATGAAAATTTTATAACGTAACATGCCTACTGGCTATATTCGATAAAACTGATTATTCCTGATGAAGAGATTGCATAATAAATAAAACAAAAAGAACACACTGAAAGCCAGATGTTATTTATTGACATCAAAATTATAATTGCAGATATACTGTAGTCGGGTTGAGTGCAGAGACAAAATAAATAAAATATTAATTGAAGAAAATATTGTGAAACTATTTTTAATATATCACACTGCCCTAGTATATACCGTAGTGTCATTTCATATTCCAGCCCAAACCATGAAGACATCTCATGTGTTCTACATAAACAATGTATTTATTTACACATCAAAAACATGAATACAGCCCAAGAGGCTTTCGGCAACTTGAGAGAGAGAGAGGACCTGTGGATACTTTGGTAAATCAATCGCATTTCGGCGCAGGCTTTGCAAACAGACTTTTACGATATGAACTCGACAGTAACACAACAACATGTAAGTAACTGTGTTATACATTCTAATGCCTGATCTGATATGTAATGATTCATACAGTCAGATGTTCTTTGTCTATGTGTCAGTAAATCAAATGTAATGCAGTACTTTTCACAATTAGTTAACCTTGATAGCTCTAATAGTAAAAACATTCTATAAGAGAGAGTAATACTTAGTAATACTTAGCCAATCACAGCAGAAAAAGAATGATTTATAGGCTACACTTTTTAATATCATCTTTTGTAATGCATTGTTTTATTTTTGTACTGCTCAATTTTCTCATCCAATTTTTGGAGGAGGCACTGCCTCCCTTGCCTCATTGGAGGAAACGCCCCTGTTGTGGAAGAGCACACCCCATAAAACTCCAGACGAGTACATATTTCACAATATAGTCAGACAGGCTTCACGAATAAACACTAAATGTTCAATGTCCAGACACAATTTATAGAAACCAAACACAGACGTTTGTCTCATGACAGCATTATCTGGAGGCTGAAACTGATCTCATAAGAGCAAAACACACAGTTTGCTACCGTCACCTGCCCTACTTCCACTCAACCCTGAGAAACAGGCTCCCGCCTCTCGCTTTGCGTACGATTCTTCTTGTGCAATCTCAGAGACCACAGGAGACCTGTCAGAGGAGAAGATTGCACTGATTGAAGCCACGCAGTCAAACAGATCCCGGCAGCACAGACGCAAACGTGGGCGGCACTTTTTTCTTTTCTTGTCTTTTTTTTGAAGCTTCAATTGGTGCTTTTAGAAAAGTTTGTCAAACTACATCAGTGGCGTTCTGAAACTCTTGTCTGAAAGGGTGCGGCGGGCGAGCGCACACCTCCGGGTTTTCAGATTCCCTGGAATCAGTGAAGCGAATGACATTGGTGCTTTTACTCGCGTTAAACTCACAGAGACGCAGTGCTTTTTGAAGAGTAGAAGGAGAGATGGAAGGGTGGGAGGAGGAGAGATAAAGATGGTGCGAAAGAGACGAGAGCAGCTGCTCTGTCTTTTCTTTGCCCAGCATTGGTTTCACACATTTCCTTAGGGAATATTTTCACAAAACGTCTGCTACGTTTTAGCGCCACACTGCGGGTTGAGTCTGTGATTCCAGCTATTTTGAGAGTCAAAATTTGGGTGACTGTTCAGTGTTTGGATAAACACCAGAAGCTTCCCCAGTCACACTGATGACATCCCAATCAAATCCCTGCCTTTGCTCTATGAAGGAAAATAATAGAACTGAAATGTTAATGCAAAAAAAAAAAATAATAATAATTGTGTAAACATAATGTGATTGTCAAATAAGTAAAACAGACCACAGAATAGGGCTTTTCAGATTTGAAATAGTTAACCCTGTGTTATTGTAAACCCTGGGTTAATGAAATCCTAGTCCCACGGACCATTGGCTGATCATCTGATGCATATGGCTCACAAAATGGGAAACATTTCGGAAGTTTCAAAGTCGTGATCTGATTGGTTGAATTCTACAGGATGTCCAGGAGACGTGTGTGTCGCATTCTTTAACAATCCACCTGGAAACAAAGCCGTTGTGATGCCAAACCCCCTCATGTAAGAAGAAAGCCACTGTGTTTACAACTGTGACAATGAGCGCTTATTACGATCAACAAAATGCTGGATTTTCAAAATGTATGTGAAGTTTGCGGCACCACTGTTGCAGTAAACTTGCACAACTTTCTTAAATTAATAATTTATTAGATGCATGCTGGTCTGTTATCATAGGGACACCCCTAAACATGACTCAGAACAAAATGAACTGTGATTGGTTGCTTTACATGTCAGACATACTTGGGCGGTCCTTGGCTGCGATTGAGTCAACAAAGCTGAGACGGAGTCCAAACCTTCTGCCGGCAGTCTGAAATTTTGGCTACACGAGACTAACGGAATCCTGGGTTATTTTGCTTTACGTTTCACACTGCTCACACTTGACATCCTCATATTATATATTGCTGACTGTCCTATGAATTTTTCAGACTATAAATGAAACAGTATCTTCTTCACTCCAATTGTCACGTTTTCTGTCACCATTTAGCTTTCTTCTCCTCAAACACCGAAACATAGCCTACTGTTTATACAACACACTGTGTTTCTGTTACTCTCCAAAGCATGTGAAAATGAGGCACGCGATTGACTGTCGGTTGCAAAGCATCTAGTCGCACCATTCTAACATTGCATTGTTTCACACTGCACACATTTGGTATTGCAATGTGGGGTTAACAGTCCAAAAGCAGAGGTAAAACTGTTCTGGAGCAGGGTTTCATACCCCCAGGTAAAAAGCGGTGTTAACCCCACTTCTAAATTACAAGTATGTAATGTTCCTTTACCTAAGGTTAAAAGCGTTATTTAGAATGACAATAACACAGGGTTAAGCTCAGTGTGAAAAGCCCTAATGAGATACATATTCACCACCTTAAAGCTGCTGTGTTCTTTTTTCAATATTAAAACTAAAAGTGAACCACTCTAAAAAAAATACAGTGACTCAGTTTAGTGGGATATGAAAAAGGTCATTATGGGTCATTTCAGATGGGAGTCACCAGATCTGCTGCAGGTATGCGTATGTTCAGATGGGATTTCGCAGATTTTATTACCAGTAAAATATTAAGTAAATTCAGTCTAATTGGATTGTTTTGCTCTGGTGGTAAAATAGAGTGCTTTGAAAACCTGTGTCTCTTTCCTGTTGTCAGACAATGAACATTGTTACATTACCTGAGGATATCATATAGGATATATCTATATTTTCAGTCTTCCAGTGTTATTCATTATACAGTACGTGGATATTAATGCATTTGCTCTGAAATAGCTTAAAAGCTTATCTTAAAAATAGCTTTTCTTTTTTTTATTTTTTCCAATGAGAAGCACCATCATTTCAATAAAACAACCATTGAACCCAAGAAGATTCACACTAAATGGCACACTTTTGTTCATTAAATGAACATAAGACATTATATATATATATATATATATTATTTTGGTTTTACATGCACCAGTACATAGTATAAGCAGCAATATTCACCAACTTACAGTATATTTTTACAAAAATATTTTAATATATGGAAAAATGCCACAACATTGACAGTGATTCATCAGATGATGACTCTAAAGCTCTAAACGCTAACTCTAATGCTGATTTTACAATTTAAGTTTAAATCATAACATGTGTCTGACCAAAACAAGAAAGGGTAGCAAAACAAGTCTACTGACACAGTTTTCAGGAAATGTAATGGAGAAATAAGGCTAGAACCCATCATTTCAGATTACAAAGAAAGAGTAAACAATGATAGTGAGGCACAACGCCAAGAACACACAACAAGAGAAGTGCCGATAATGAATACTAGAAATCGCATGAACTTTGTTTTTCTCTGCCCTCAGCTCCACAGTCATTTCAATCAGGGGCAGCGAAGGGCAACTCATGCACCATTTCCCTTCATCAAAGCCTATAGCAGCTCCTGAGGAACGTTTGACTCACCCTTCACCCCATTACCTGGGAACATTTCTTCAGCCTTGACATTAACTCAAGCGTCCTCTTGGCCAGCCATTGCTGCCACCTGTTATTAATTACAATGCTCTACAGGCCAACGCAGGCACTATTTACTCTGCTTACAGTAAAACCATGTTTTTGCTAATCTCAGAATCTCTTTGCTTAAAAGTGTGTGGCGTTAATGTGGTGGCTTTATCTTTCAAACGGCAGCCCTGGAGACTTAAGGACTGTTTCAAAAGAGTATTTAGCTGTATTGTAGTGAAGACGAGGGCTGATGATGCTGTGTGACTGAAGTTGACCTAATTGAGCACTGCTCTTCCCAGAGGAAGTGTGATTACAGCAGGTCACGCTCAGTATATTCAACAATTCCAGTCAACTGACATCAAAGAGAAGCTTGTTCTATGGGATTTTCAGCTTAAACCCACATACAGGGGGAAACTGTCATCACAAACAGGGTTTGTAAAGCTCTTAGGAGAAGTCGGTGTCCCTAAACAAGCAAAACTCAGAGAGGCTGGCTTTGGTAAGGTATGTGAAGCTGTCATCCAGCATCGCTTTCTTGAGTTTATTAAAAGCAACCAGCCATCATGCAGCATTTACTTAAGAAGTGAAAAAGTGTGCTGGATGACAAACTTCAACAAGACAGCAGCACCAAAGAAAACAGTTATTGGTTAAGTGAAAATCGTGTCATCATTTAATCATGTCGTCGCAAACCTGTAGGGACGTCTTTCTTTTGTGAAGGAATGAAACGTTTAGCCGAATCTTTATGCTGTTCTTTTCCGTGCAATGAGGCCATCATTATTCATTGAAAGTTTTTCATCTTCATTTTTACTCTAGGGGACTGGACCAGTTTGAAGGTAATTACAGCATATTTTAAGCATTTTGGGAAAACATAAATTTCCTACCTCTTTATCGGATTTCACTGGTGTGGCCTCATCAAAAAGAGTGCTGTTTTTCCCCAGACTTGATTTGTTGTAAATCTATTAATATAAAAGAACACAGACATGAGCAAATACAAAAAAACGCAGGATGTCAAAAGCTACTTGCTCTTTATACCACGTCGATACTAAAATGATTAAGGAAAAAGTTACAATAGTTCTACAGTATTGGTAGCACTAAATATTAGAATGAAGAACTCAAGAAAGAATACCCTTTCTGATCACTTTTTCATTAAGTTGTCCATTTAGTGTTGATAAAAAAAAAAGTCTTCATTTTGGTGACTACATGTATGAACTTTATCATTTAGCATATTTTATCAATATCAACAATCACAGTCAAATGTTGTTTTTCATGCAGTGTCAGTGCCTTACTGAATGCCAAAGTATTTGCAGTTTTTGTAGAACACAATATTAAGTCATTTGACCACTTTAGATTTTTTTTAACTGTTGATACCTTAAAAATGTCAAGCACTGATAATTTAATTAGTATCTTTTGTTTCTAAAAGTTCTCTTAATTGGTTTTTGTTCTTAATTTTGCCTGTTTTCTTGAACAAGTCATGCTTTAATAATTATTCAATTGTAATGCAGTTGAGGTGATCAGTGTTGTTTCTGCTTCTACAGGCCCATCAGCACTTACTGGAGACAGAGGGACAGGGTTCTCACGCAGATATCTGGGGTTTTCTATCTGTAAAAATAAAACAATACAACACAACTTTACTCTCCTCCTCCTTTGGTAAGTCCCAAACACCCCCCGTCCACCTCTGACCTTCTTTTATTTGTCATAAACAATGTGGAATGACTTCAAAGAGTGTCACTTAAATACAGTCTCTTCACTAAGCAGACTGTGTTTACAGAAATCAGACCTCAAGCCTACAGAGGCATTGTGTGCAGCGAGGCCATTTCCGTTTCTTTTTAAAAACTCTTTTTCCCTCCAGTGAGTTTGTCTTTTGTCAACATAACTCATAATCTGTAAGCAATAGGGGTCTGTCTAGGACACACTCCATAGAAGACACATCTCAACACATAATGAGATGGACCATGACTGAAACTGAAAATTTTTCATAATGAAACCATAGTTTCACTTTTACTGTACAGAAAAACAATTATATCTGGCTAACAAAATATCTGGCTACTTAATAATACTTAGATAAAATGACAATTAAGCATTTATCCCCCTTGAAGACTTTACCGTAGACTCATTGTTTTTGTATACCACATTCAAAAACTCTGTTGACACCAAGTTCAATACAACAAAATGAAACAAATCACAGGACAAATGTCATAATTATAACTGCACCAAAATTATCCACACAAAGTTCAATGCAGATCTTCTCAGTGAGGGGTCAGACCATCTGAAGTTGTCCAAAAAACTGATTTGTGATTTTGGTTGCTTGAGAGTTATTACCTCTATGTATTGGTACTGCCAACTTTGTTTTATTTTTAATCATTATTGTTATGTTACTTGGTGGCCAAGAATGGCATTTTGCACATTCTTGTTCTTTAGGCTTAGAATTAAATTATAAATGTAATGATCAAGATCCCTCAAATTTCCACTTTTAAGGGAGAGGGTTTGAGTCTCAGTCCTATATTTTAAGGGAGCATACGGTAGGGGTGTTAACGGTACACAGAAGTCAAGGTTCAGTATGTACCTCGGCACAATGCCAAATGATTTTGTCTAATTATACAGATCATACAGATAAGAGTTAAGGTGATGTTAACATGGGGCAACTTTTTGAGCAATGTTGCTAGGCAATGTTGCCGTCAACGGGCAACCTGGTGAGACACAGGTCAATTAATTAGGGCAACAGACAGTTGGCAGCAACTAATCATGGAGGAGCAAATCTACTGCCAACCCAATAAATACTTTATTATAAACACTTGTTAGGCACTTTATTTCAACTTTCAAATAATTTCTTATTT
This sequence comes from Anabarilius grahami, assembly GCA_003731715.1. Lineage (NCBI taxonomy): Eukaryota > Metazoa > Chordata > Actinopteri > Cypriniformes > Xenocyprididae > Anabarilius > Anabarilius grahami. The sequence goes on from RJVU01042551.1 coordinate 5,727,178, forward strand.
TTTATTAAACATAAATGCCTTCTTGATCTGATTTGTGATGGGAAAAGGGAGAGGTGCGAGTTTGGCAAAAGGCGGATTTGAACCTGCGTCAAAAGCTACTTTCACGTGCCATACTCCCTATGCTACAGCCTACACCACTGCAGACGTACAGAGCGCACGTCTTTTTAGCATTTAACTAAAAATATTTGATGGCTAAATTACAGCCTAAGTACATTAAATTGGACATCTGTTGGTATTTGAAGTATTAAATGAGGTAAATTCCCTGTTTTGGGTTGACACATGACAACTTACCAGCGTAAAAAGATATAAGTTCACGCTCCTTTTCTTCACTCCACTGCCGTTGAGAGGCTGCCATCTTGTTTGATTTATTTTTTTTAATTTCCAAGCAAGTCACATGATTGGCTACTAGCATTCTGATTGGAGGATCTCAAAAATTGCCCACAACCTATCTAAATTATCCAGATAGAAATTTGTTGCTCATTCTCAAGGGGAAAGTGCCCAAGCAACATTGCTTGGCAGCATTGCTCAAAAAGTTGCCCCGTGTATCATCACCTTAAGACATCATTTGAAACTGTAAAGGGCAGTTAGCAAACAGTGTTGCATTACCATGCACACCCCCTTCTGGATTGGAGTGTGGATCGCCTGTGGCTTACTATATTCGTCGTCTGACTGTATGCACCAAACCGTGACGGTTCAGGATGAATACATGTACCATTACACCCCTAGTATCTAGGTAAGTATAGTGTGCACGCAGAACATTTCAGGTTTGAAACCGGCTAGTAAAATGCCTGTTGGGAAAAGCCTGCTTTATTCACATGTGTGGAAAAATGGACAGATGTAATATAAGCATAATAATTAATTGAAATGAACAGTATTTACAGAGAGGTCTAAAACAGTGGTTCTCAAACAGGGGGTGGTGCCTACTAGGGAGCCTCAAGGCAGACCTAATATATGTTCTAATATATTTGTTGGTAAATATATGCGCATGAACAACTTTTCACATTACGGGTAAAGAGGTTTGCAAGGTGTCTAGTTTCAAAATTGTGTTGTGCCAAATATCCACACATGATGTGAAAATACTACTGTAAGTCAACAGTCAATTATAAGTAAGCCATAGGTTGACTTATGAAGAGTGTATAAGTGATGATGTGTTCTGGCTCAACCAAAGGCATTACTCTGGGAAGATTGGGGAAGTGTCTGGAAAACAACCCTTATTTTTGCAATTCCATTTTGGTTAGATTAGCAGCAACAGTGTTAAGTTGCTGTAATAAGTCACAATGACCGAGACAAAAGTGTTTGATGCAGATTTTGTAAGTACTTGCACAGCATGATTCATCTAAATGAATCATCAGGCCACAGCACTGGACGGCAGCAGCGTGTTATCGCAGCAGTTTCCAGGCAGAACAAACGCTTCACGTCCACACATGATGCAGCTGTTGATTAGTCCAGCATCTGTGCCCACAGAACAGGGACCCAGAGCCGCTGAAAACCCGGCCGCAAGTGCACATACTTATCTCAACACTCCACTCTCTGATAAGAGCAAAGTTCAAAATCTTGTTTTACTGCATAAACTTTGTGATGAAACAAGCAGTTGGAAGGTTTCGCAATTTGCTGGGAAGTCAGAAGTGGCTATTGAGAAAATCTGGAGCCTAACACAGTCCTATAAAGCTTCAAACGCTTTGAACCCAAGAACTCAGCATGCCAACATGTTGAGCAATCACTGCAGCACATTTTTCCTCCCACATGGTGTAGTCATCCACGGCAAACAATACCATTCTTTTTTTATTTTTTTATTTTAAGGTTTAACCAAGAACTCAAACCCAGGATACGCTGAGAATGAACCGTGGCCACTGATAGTGTCATCTTCTGGAATGTATAAAAAGTGTGTTTTTTTCATCATCGGAAATGTGCTGCGATTTAAATCCCAAAGTAGTTTTGTCAACTTGTCATAATACTGAAATTTCTCATTTTGATACAATACCTTACAAAAAAATCGATACTCTATACCATTTTTGATACTACGGGGAAAAACTGCCATAGATATAATTAATATTACCTCCAAATTTTTTGTCTATCCACAGAAAGTCTAGGGAATCAATATTTTCAAGCTTTAAAAAGTGCATGACAGCTCTATTCCAAAGTGACTTATATAATGAAATTGTCAAGCACACAAAACATTTGAATTCATGCCGAACGAGAGATGTACGTGAGAGCACAAGTGGATTTGTATAGTGTATTTCCCACATGCAGGTAGTTTCAGTTTCACTTTAATTAAATTAGTTTAGTCTTGATCTAGGATGCTTTTAATAAATACTGTTTATAATAAATGAGAATAATTTATGTTAGTTTTATGCTTATATTTTTAATTCCTGTTCTGAGTGAGGGGATTTATAATTGTTTGTAAACATTTTGTTTTATTTGTCAATATTTTATATAAAATGTGAATTATACACCAATGCAACTTATCTTTGTTTGCTTTTGTTTTTTATTTTCTTTCTCTCAACAATGCAGTTTTAACCCTGTGCATCTTATTTTCCGGATATTTGCACATACTGTCTGCATTGATTTAGCCCAATCACCAAACGAATTGTGCACAATTTCTTAGTTTGCTTGTGTGTGGTAAGATATTAAAGGATTAGTTCACTTTCAAATAAACTTTTCCTAATAATTTACTCACCCCCATGTCATCCAAGATGTTCACGTCTTTCTTTCTTCAGTCGAAAAGAAATTCCAGGATTATTCTCCTTATAGTGGACTTTAATGGCCTCCAAACGGTTGAAGGTCAAAATTCAGTGCAGCTTCAAAGGGCTTTAAACAATACCAGACGAGGAATAAGGGTCTTATCTAGCGAAACGATCGGCCAAAACCGCACTTTCGTATTCTTCAAAAAATGTACGCTGTATGTCCTACGCCTTCCCTATTTAACTTACGGAACGAACGCTGCACCAGTTCCATTTTTTCTGTAAGTAGAATAGGGAAGGCGTAGGACATACAGCATAAACTTTTGAAGAATACAAAAGTGCGGTTTTGGCGGAACCACTTGGAAGGCGATCATTTGTTTATATAAAGCATATACATTTACATTTTTTTCGAAAATAACAGATCGTTTCGCTATATAACACCCTTATTCCTCGTCTGGTATCGTTTAAAGCCCTTTGAAGCTGCACTGAAACTGTAATTTTGACCTTCAACCATTTGGAGGCCATTGAAGTCCACTATAAGGAGAATAATCCTGGAATGTTTTCATCAAAAACCTTAATTTCTTTTCGACTGAAGAAAGAAGGACATGGACATCTTGGATGACATGGACATCTTGGATGACATGGAGGTGAGTAAATTATCAGGAAAAATTTATTTGAAAGTGAACTAATCCTTTAAGGATGCAGCAGGCAAGCATGATCTGGTGTACTTCACTGAGACTGTACAGCATCAATACACTGTGATCCAGATACCTGAATAAGCTCTTTAAAAGGCAAGAAGTGAACCTGAAACTCTTCTTCATCATTTGACCATCAGTTGATGAATTACTGCAGTTGATGTAGAGCTGATTTTGGTGAAAATTCTACAATCAGTCTAATTTACATAGAAAAGCATGTGTGCACTGAAAAGAATTTAAATTTGCATGGCACGACACTGTACCAGATGGCACCTTGTTAAACTGAGTGATATTGTGCAGGTGAATAAGTTTTTAGCTAATTTAAAAAATGTGACGATACCAGCATTTCTCCCTAGCATTTTGAGCACTGTTGAGCAATTCTTAAACACCCCTGATTGGCTATTGTGTTCATGTATTAAACAGATATGTCTGTGATTGGCTACAATGAGCAACGCTTCAAAAACATCCTTAATATATCCGCTGATAAACACCTGCTTTTAAACGCTCCTGTGTGTATCTGTGTAAGTGCTCGGTGAAAAGCATCAAAGATGTCTATTTAAAACATGTTTTTGAAGCGTTGATAAAGCGTTGATGAAGCGTCATAAGCGTTGCTTCATGTTTTTGAAGCGTTGACATATCTGTTAAGCATGTGAACACAATGGCCAATCAGAGAGGTGTTTAAGAATCCGCTCAACAGTGCTCAAAATCCTAGGGGGGAAATGCTGGTATCGTCACATTTTTAAAATTACAGTACCGACTTGGTACTTTTGACAACACTATTCCAAATCAAATTTTTTTGGGTTCAGTTCACATGAAATGGTCATCGTCATAGCACCAAACAGTCATATATGAAGATAAATTGTAAAGGAAAAAAATTTATTTTAAACAAATGGGTAGATGGAGAGAGAAAAATATGAAAAACATCCAACTTTACCCCCAGGTTCCAGCTGTTGAAGCGAGCCTCAAAGTCACTATCATCAGAGGAGATGGGCGGTCTCCTGTGTGCCTCCGCCTGGAGGAGAAAAACACAGTGAGGAACAAAGAGACGGCAAACCATGTCCAGGGATGAAGAGCGCTGACTGAGGCATGAACCGCCATCACTGGGTTTTAAATAAACAGACTGTAAAACCTGCTAGACAAGGGCAGAAATTAAGAAACCCTACAAAGCCTCAACTAATAATTATAACATAAATATAAAATTCCTCAATCTGTAACACATATAGTATAGCGTGACCACTTTAATTCACTCTTTTTATCATTTGGCTGAATAGCAAAGAACATTTTCTTAAGATATTGACTATTCTTTGTGAGCTCAAATCAGAAGATAAATCTGAAAACTGTAATAAAAACTAAAATTAGTTTGAAAAAAATAAGTTATGTATTGTCAGAAACTATAAATGCTTATTATTTTTAAAATATCAAATAAATATTAAAAATGTTTAGAGATTTTTTAAATAGAAAAGAGATGCAGTAACTGAAGAGATGGCTGGGAATATGGCTGGCACACCAGATGTTTGACTGCTCCACATCATTTCTGCTTTTCCCTTCACATGTAATAAATTCCTGCGGAGGGTCACATGATGTCCCGCTCCTCTTTGTTTTCAGGAGCTGCTTGTTTTTCAGGAGAATCCATCTCTTTAAAGTTCTATTAATCTGAAAGTTTCCAGGGAACTGTGTTTCCAGGTTAACTTTCCTGAGTTCAGCTTCGGCTCGTCAGGAAAGAGAAGCAAGGAAATGTCCAATAAAGCTCAATTCTAATGAAGTACGTGGATACTGTTGAAGCTTAATAGACTGTGGGAAGGGGATAGTTCACATTGAGCAAACAACTCACATTACAGGAAGGTGTCTGAACCCAAATACCTGATAAAAACTGGGACACATGGGAGCAATCCTGGTTATAACCCAAAGATATAGAAGGTCATGGTGATTCTATGTGGTCAATTGGTGAAAAAACTCAATACTTACACCTGTGAGGTCTACAGCTTTGTATTATTGTGGTCATGGCTTTAGGGTCAGGTTAGTTTCCGTGTTTTATTGAAGGAAGTTCAAGCTGAGAGGCCTGATCTTGGATAAGTTGAAATCATAACACTCACCATCTTGACATCATCCTTGATATTGTGTTTGACTGGACTTGAGGACAAGGGTCTAGCTGGTGACTTATCGCTGAGCAACTTCCTGTGGAAGAGAAAAGATTTCAGATGGTCATTTTCATCTCATTTTTAAACAAGAGCCAAATGTTTACCTTTATGGATGCTAGCTCCCTTTTACTAGAACATTCATGAACAAACATTTCGAAATCCACATGCACAGATGCTTTAGCCTGTTCTATGTTGACTGTGTTTAACATGCAGGGAAGCATAAAAAGCTTCTCTTATACATGTGATGGAAACATTGCATCATCTTTAACACATCTAAAACACATGGTCCGTGCTCCTAAATACTTTTATTAAGCAACAGCAGACTTGCCACATACTCATGCCTGTCGGGGGCATTTATTATATATAATTTCCAGTTCAATGATATTTATGATCTCTTTCTTTGCCCAGATAATTCCAGTTGATCAGCTACGCTGAGGCCACCAACGACAACTTCAAAGGCTGAGACTCGTCTGACTAGATGTCGCTGATTTCAACAGCCATGACACATTTGTTTCACGGGCAAATTAAGAACGTGTTCTCGAGCTAATTATGGATGCTTAACGCAAATCTCAACTAATTAAACTAATCCCCCGTAAGTCAAATGATGAAGAGAGGGAGGATGTGATGACAATATGAAAGTCTCATCAAGTATTTGGGAACACATACACCCTCTTTTTTTCTATGATTTCGTTTGGACTTAATATTAAGCTCTAGCCTAAAATACACATCAAAAGGCAGTTTTAAAAGCACTGCCATTTTTATTTTGCTGTCAGTCACATAACTGAATGCATGAGCTACAATTATTTATGTGCTTATAGCAATGATGGTTGTATCCAGATATGCACAGAAGTACATACATCAGAAAGAGCGTACTTTTAAGTGTGCAATAAAACAAAAGTACCATGATTCACTAATCTAATGTGTCATTAAACCACATCTTAAAGTGTACTGTTTCCATTTGCATGTAACCGTTAGCATATCAAATTAATACCTTAAAACACTCTTCACCTCTCACATTCTACCCTGTTACGTGAAGCTCACCGAAAATAAAAACAGGAGCACCATGCAAAACTCTGTAATAAACTAAATCGTGAAGCAATTCACTCTGTATCCCGTGAATGTATGTGACTGTATGATCGTCCCTACAGGGCTCGCTGCAAAATATATGTTCATGCAGAAGAAAAAGATTTACATTAAAAAAACACTAAATAAGTAAAGAAATAACTCAATTTACAAGTCACAAATTTAAATTGAATTGGCCACAATACACTGGATGTTGAATTGGAAGACCAAGAATTTGCTGAACAGCAATTTGAAGGAATTGAATAATAGCATTCAGGAAACTTTCAAACAAGGCTGTCACACCAACAGTCTTGAAAAACTTTCCTTTCCAGTTAAAAATGACACTTATTGCAGTTATATAAATTTCAATGAATTTTAAATGTACTTTAAATTCAAATTGACCTAAAATTATGCACCGTGAAGGTATTTAAAATTCTATTCAATCCTGGATGATGCACGGGTTGGAAGTTGTTACTGTCAACAAAATCATTATCTCAGCAGCGTTGTGGCTTTAAGAAGTCCCTCACTGAGAGACAGCAGCATGTAACAGCTAAAAATTAAAAAAAATAAAAACCTTATGACTGAAAATCAGCTGAAAAATTTGGATACAGGAAACAATAGGAAACAGTATACCGTCCAGTCACCTGACATATTATTTTCAACATATTTGATTTGAGCAGTGTTGGGTAAGTTACTTCAAAAAAGTAATTAATTACTAATTACTAATTACATCAATGTTGTATTTAAAATACTTTTCTAATTACTCTGTCTGAAAAGTCATTTAATTTCTCAATAAGTAACTTATTACTAATTACTTCTTAAAATCCCTATAAACCTTGACCAGATAGACAATAGAAAGGAAACACTTAATAATTTAGTCAAACATGGAAAAGTGAAGTAATTGGAATATTTCCATTCTGCAAAACAGCCGCTCACTTCTGCCGACATCTTCAGACAGCGACTACGCAGCTAACTGGTGCGAAGTTGCGAACTCACGCGCAACTGCACTACAGAACTGTTGAACTAATTTACAGTATGTAACGCAAGTACATTATAAGTAACTGTAATTAAATTACCTAAAAATGAACAGTAATCCTTTACTTTACTTTTTCAGTGGATAAGTAATTACAGTAATATTTTTCTATCGTAAATGTCCTTTTACACTAAACGTGAAATGAATAAGCATCAGGCTGAAGGAAGTGCAAATTCACACCTGTACAGTAGAGGGCGCTGCACAAAACTTTCAGCTGTGCTGCCATTCATGTTTACACACAGCACACTCTGCACTTACTCACGATTTCTCTGTTAAAGGATTAGTCCACTTTCAAATAAAATTTTCCTGATAATTTACTCACCCCCATGTTATCCAAGATGTTCATGTCTTTCTTTCTTCAGTGGAAAAGAAATTAGGGGTTTTGATGAAAGCATTCCAGGATTTTTCTCCTTATAGTGGACTCCAAACGGTTAAAGGTCAAAATTACAGTTTCAGTGCAGCTTCAAAGGGCTTTAAACGATGCCAGACGAGGAATAAGGGTCTTATCTAGCGAAACGATCTGTCATTTTCGAAAAAAAATTTAAATGTATATGCTTTATATAAACAAATGATCGCCTTTGTAAGTGCTTCCGCTTTCCGTATTCTTCAAAAAGCTTACGCTGTATGTCCTACGCCTTCCCTATTCTACTTACGGAAAAAATTTAACTGTCGCTGCGTTCGTTCTGCGTTTGTTTCAAATTTTATTTGAAAGTGGACTAAACCTTTGATAGTCAATAAATGAGAAAACTAAGTAACTTGCATTACTAACTTGAAAAAGTAAATCAGATATTTTGATTTAAATTTAAAAGTAATGTGTTACCCCCAATTCTGCATGTTACAGATAGCATGTGAACTGGGATGCAGTCATTGACATTAGGTGTAGTGCAGCATGCCAGCCACATGGGGGCTAAAAGGATACAATATATATGGCTCTGAGTTTGCACATTACATCAAAGGACACATCTAAAAGGGCAAAGCAGCTAAATCTGCTGGACTGCATCCATACTACACACACACAGTCTACCTTTCCTTTGAGATGTCAGATGAGGCCAGCCATTGTGATTGGCGCCTGGCCGTTAACAGGTGGATGGGGATAATTGAATGAGATGAGAGTGTGGGATCAAAGAGCTGTGGGGGCAGATCGTGGAGGTGCTGCTGCCCCTCAGCCTGATTAAAGCCCATGCCCTGACCTGCAGCTGCTCACAACGGCCCCAGTCTCAGGGACACGTCCTCATTCACACCACTTAAAAACACAAGGCCAAAGCATTCATGTGTACTTGACTCAAACCTTGGACTAAGGAACACATCTGATGTCTCTTATGGCTGTCGCTGCCGCTGTCGCATTTGGCAACGTTTGGAGACTCTGGCTAATGTTTCCGGTGAACACATAAAACCCAAACAGACAGAGGGGGAGGTTCACATGAGGAAACTAGGTCTTTAGATGATTTGAACATGTGAGTGGCCACAAGTGTGTTGCTATGTGATTTTTATGGTGTTCTGGATGTATGTGTTCTGATTGGTTGTAAGTGTATTACTAGACAGTTGCTAGTGTGTGGTCACTAAAGGTGCGGTCACATTAGCAAAATTTTCACTATTTTTCTATTGTCAATTGTGTAGCGATATGAAGCACAGCTTACGCAGAAGTCACAGAAATTTCATGACCAACTGAAGCCGATACAAAATCTGCTTGGGGAAATATTTCTTTTTGCTGAATTTCACCAGCAAAAATATGCAGATCAATGTGACCAGACGTTAAAGGTCCGTTCACACCAAGAACAATAACTATAAAGATAACTATAACTATATTTGCGTCCACACTAATGAACGATAACGGTCTGTTTATTCTAAGCTCACGCGCTGTAGTTTTAAAGTGTGTACAACATGTTTTTGCTGTTCTTGTTGCATTTACACGTTTTAACCAGCAGATGTCCTCAGCATGCTATGTTTGGAGTGAATAGCTAGTGTAATCGATCTAATCTAACAGTAAATTTAGCTGGCAAAGTCAATATAGTGGAATAAAAAAACAACACCTAGTCTTTTTCACTGCAACTTCAAAGTAAGCAAGATAATGTTGCTCAAACTAGTGCTGGATACCTGATAACTAGTGCATGTTACACTGTTTACTAACCTGGCATAATGATCTCTTTGTTAATACTTCCCAACATTTATTCCATGGGCATGACTGATTGTTTTCCATATATCCATTTTCTTTAAAGTATCCTTGAAAAGGGGGTTTGACTTGTCAAACAGTGGTGTCTTTTTCTGGACCTCGACGATTATCTTCTCCAATGTGCCTGCCATTTTAAATGCGTGAGCCCTTAAATTAGAATGAATTCTGATTGGCTGTCAGTGTTTTATTGTTCAACAACTGGACAAAAATCGTTCTGAAAGTGATCCCAACGATATTGTTTCTCTATATCATTATAGTTATAGCTGTGGTGTGGACAGTGCTATTCTTTTATATTTAGAATGATTTTTAGAACCATACCTTTATAGTTATCATTCTTGGTGTGAATGGGCCTGAAGGCATTGCTAGAAGGTTGCTCAGGTGTTTTCAGTACTAGTGTGTTTGATACACTGAAAAAATACACTTTAAACTTTTTTTTAAATTTAACGCAACCTGATGCATTCAGATTTGTAGGTTCTCTCAATTATTGTCTTGAAATTTACATACTGATTTTATGTGTTGTTGTTGTTGTTTAATATATTAATACAACTTTATTAATTTAAGTACTTTTAAGTCATCCTGCATGGCCGCCTGTGAGGTTTGCAGAGGCCCTCTGGTTGAGAACCACTTGGTGTCATGGGTGATCAGTCACTAAGACACTGCTAGGCAGTTAGATGCTGCAATCTGTGCGATATGAGGTGTCATTTAAGTATGAGCAACAACAATAGTGAAGCATGCCTCAGCAAACACCATACACAAAGTTCATGTAATAACCCATAACTGACAACAAGATGTGAAACTCTTCTTGCGGCACTAAACACACATCAACAGACGTCTCTGAGAACACCTCTTACTGCTCTCAGATCTGTTACACACAGCCTCTCTAAACTCAGCTGATATGCTTCAAGAAACAAATTTAAGTGAAGACCGCCACCAGGTGGACAAACTTGGAACTGTCAACACTTTGACAAAACTGTAATTTTAACATACAAAAAAAAAAACTTTATTGAATTTAATGGTTCCATGAAGAACGTTGGCATCCATAAAACCTTTCCATTCAACAAAAGGTTCTTTTTATGGGGAAAAAGTTTGTTGGATTATTAAAATGTTCTTCACACTAAGAACTGTTCACTGAAAGGAACCTGTGAAAATAGCCTTTTGAAACCTTTATTCTTAAGAGTGTTGTGCCATGACAATTAAAGACATTTCACAAACTCAGTTACATAATGTAAGAAAAAATAGTTTTTTTTTTTATTAAAATATTTATAAATTAAATTAAAAATATCTAAAAGTTGATGCATATATACAGATGTACTAGGGCTGTGTATCGCGAAGAATCTAGCGAGACAATACATATCACGATACAGGGGTTACGATACGATATATTGCAATGTATTGATACTGTAAGAAAGGCGATATATTGCGATATTTCTAGTTTCTTTTTAGGAAGAGGATCTAATTTTAGAAAAAACTGTCAAAATGAGGCCACACTTCATCCTTACTTACTTTGTGTATCGATATTTTCTTACACCCCTACTTTACAATTTAAAAACTATATATTTTTTAATATATCTTTTTTTAATCACGGTACATAAGACAACTGTCTTGTATTACAAGCTTCTGAAATGTTGTTTAAAAACGCAAATTAGGCATAATCTAAATAATTTGCATATATTTCATTTTACTGACATATTACAGCTAAAGGTTTTTACAGAGGGGATTTTTTTCTTTTTATAGAAAATACTGTCAACAGACAGAAAAGAAAAAAAAATCATAATGATTCCTTCTTTTTATCATAGTCACCCAATTTAACATTTTCACATTTTACATCAACAATCTGAAACGTCCATTTGCAGGCAGAAATAAAGTATCTAAAAAGCATAAAACATCAAATTTATGGCTTAAAAGAAGCATGTGCAATTCCAAACAATTTTTTTTTTTAAATCACCAATTGTGTTATATTTAGACATAATGATTGTATGCAAAAACATTAAAACTTCAAACAATGTTCAATAGCAAAAGATAAAGACAAACAAGAAAAGAAAAAACTCCCATGAAAACCACAAAAGCAGAAGAACTGTTATATCATCACCTAACTGACTGAAAGCAAACACAGCCACATCAGAGAAGAGCCGAGAGCTCGACGCTTTAATCTGATCTAAATGACAGTGACACATAAAAGACACGGCTGCAATTTTCTCCAGCAGGACTTGTCTGTGATCTAAATGCCTTTAATGGTCTTCTCCAAATCAAGCACTGAAGCACAAGTCCAGGCTTTCAAGCAGATGGACTTCCTCTATCTGCTGACTGCTCCGATTGAGAGAGCTCTGATTTCAGAAGAACCAGTTTAATCTTCAGCTCTGAGGGTCAATGACTTGAACTGCAGATCAACACAGGCCTGCTACTGCCAAGCATTCACTTGTGTGGCTAAACACAAGCATGTGTCTTTGGCAGTGATTTTGTCTAGCATAGTTGAGGTTTCAAGATCCTTTCACACCAAGAGCGACACGAGTCGACAAAACAACATCTCCTCCAAAGCATTCACACCACAATTTTTACTACTCCTAACACTCATACAATAAAACACAAATCTCACTTCATCACTTGCTAAATGTTCATACTTGGTAGAATGCTTTTTTTTTTTATTGTTTTGAAAAGATTTGTTGCAGCAAAAGTTCACACTCAGTGTCTAGAGATCCTGGTAAGCGTCTTCCTGTTCTAAATAGCAAAGCATAATGTCATAACTGCACATAGTGTAATTAATATTACATTATTAATAAAATTAAATGTTCATAATGTAATAATTTTCTCAAAATGTAATAAAATAATGCTCACAATGTGATCAACAGAAATGAATTACTTTATGAACTCACCAAAAACCTTTTCATAATTTTTCAAACCCAAAAAAATAGTATTTAGTATTAGGCATACAATTTATGTAGGCTTGTTTCTGCCATTGAATAAAAAAAAAAAGAAAAAGGTAATTGCAACATTTTATCTCACGATTCTGACTTTTTTTCTCAGAATTGTGTGATATAAACTTGCAATTGCGAGTTGATATAAAGTCAGAATTGCAAGATATGAACTCGCAATTCTGAGAATAAACTAAGAATGAGATATGAACTAGTCAGAATTACGACTTTGTGTATTTTTTTTAATTGTGAATTACAATTCTGACTTTATAACTCGCAATTGCTAGTTCATATCTCACAATTCTGACTTGCAATTGGGAAAAAAAGTCTGAATGTGAGATAAAAAGTCACAATTAACTTTTTAATTTGTTTTAATATAAATTTTATTATAATATTTTATATTCTACATACTGATATATGACAGTGAGTGATAACAACACTAAGTACAACATATAGCCTAAACAAACAAAAAAACTTTCAATTTAGCAAAATAAAATAAACTTTGTAAATCCAGTGATTAAAAAAATAATAACAGTAAATTAATAAACAAAGCTGATCATAATCACAAAATTAGTAAAATGTTGAGCCTGTGTACATTTTAATGTAATAACCTATCCACCTTATTCCTGACTAGCCTACTACGTTTCAAAGTCTCACGTCTCTTTCCAGGTTTGTTTTCACAGGTAAATACAATGTATTATCTGTAAAAATGATGGAAATCACTTTGAAATACTGAAGTTCATGAATATTTTTTTATTAAGGCAATGTATATTACATAATACAGACATATATCACTATATCACTATACTGATATATCACTTACATATATCACTATAGTTATGTTTAACACGTCCGTTATTGCTGTGGAAAGAATCGTGCCTTTTCATGGCCTGTTGAAAGTATCTTGTTGATGCGTTTACACTACGTTCTTTTAATGTTCATTGGTTGAAGGGTGAGTAGAATAATGACATCTCATTGTACCCAGTTAAAAAAAAAAAAACGTATTATGCGTTCATAGAGCGAGCCTTTCAGCTTAACGGAAGTTACACCCATAATTCGTGCAAAGCGTCATGGGCCGTAGGAATAAGGTGGATTAAAAAATATTATTATGTTTTATACTTTATCATGTTGAAAGAAAATTATTATATTGTAAACACTATTTCACTTATTATGTTCAAAGGTTTTAGTGTTTTCATAATGTAACATTTTACCATTCATCTTATGTAAATATATACACTGCGTTCCAAATTATTATGGCAGTTGTGCGTAAAGATGCATTTTAGCCACTCCAAACCAAACCTCACAAAGAGAAACATCTACAGTGGGTGTAAAAATACATTTTCAAACAGTTTTATTGCCGTGGTGTTTTTTTGCAGCATGGGATAGTGCATAGTGCATTGTACAATAGTGCATTGTACTATGCACTATCCTCCTTTTTAGACGATAGCTGAAAATGGCCAGTTATGAACTCCACATATCTTGCAAAAGTCATTTAAATACCCTCCATCTCACTTCCCAATATTCCAGCCCAAATCATCACCCGCTAGCTCCTTGCTGACGTCGCAGTCTTGTTGGAACGTGGTGGCCATTCACCAACCATCCAGAAATCCATCCATTTA